>CM038361.1:29567896-30147896 GCA_021464625.1 Proterorhinus semilunaris | reverse complement strand
CCAAAGGAACAGCTCTGAGCTTTGTTCATGAGGAGCAGCTCCATGAAGCAGGACCTCCATTAAATATGATTATAATGAATATTATTAATACAAAGTTATTAATACAAAGTCGACTAAATTTGTCCTACATTTAGTCGACTAAATTGACTTGCAACTATAATTTAAGGTATTTTTTTGACTAAATCTCGACTAAAATTGAATTACATTTTCGTCAAAAGACTAAGACTAAATTAAAATATCTTGTCGAAATTAACACTGTTCACATCGGACAATAATGTGGATATAATTCGGTCACTTTAACGTTATTATCCCGATCTACTGTACACGGTGTGAAAGTGTGTCTTAATCAAAGTCAAATGAAGGACAGGGCCGTGTTTAAAGTGTGGCATGTCGTCCCCTGAAGCATCTGCCGCAGACACGAGTCCACTGTGGGCCGTAAAGCCACTTTTAACGACAGAAACCTCCCGTGGGTCGGCGTTCGCTCCACAAATGTACTGATTTCTCTTCATATCCGCGCGTCGGGGATGATGCAACGGCGATGAAACACTCGCCGCAGTGTTATTCAGACAAAGTGCTTCGAGTTTTATAAATGAAATTGAAAACAAACAAACAAGCAGGGCAGACGGAGGGAGATGTGGCTGCAGATGCGCGCCCTGCAATCCGTCACGCCGGGAAAATCGATGCATTTGGAACTCGTGAAGATTTGACATGATGGGAAACATTTGTGTAAAACGTTATGTGTTTCAGATCATATTTTTGATCAACTTAGAAATAATGCACACAAAAAACAGGTCGAGCAACGTCACTATCTCCAAAGAAATGCAGGTTTAAGGCCAGTTGGGATCAAAGTTATTTAATCTTGCGCTGCCAGATGAATTCCCTCAAGATTTGTGATTTCATTAACTCAAAATGCATCCAAATACAGTCTCTCCACCATTCGGCTCAAATACCCTGGAGTTAAAGGTGCACATGGAGCTTTTCATGCAGTGTTCATTTTGACAACATATTTTTATTTAGTTTTAGTCTTTTGACGAAAATGTAATTACATTTTAGTCGAGATTTAGTCGACTAAATTTAAGACACATTTAGTCGACTTTGTAATAATAATATTCATTATAATCATATTTAATGGAGGTCCTGCTTCATGGAGCTGCTCCTCATGAACAAAGCTCAGTGAAGTTACATGATATGAGGCTCTTTCAGACGATCAATAGAAGTTTGGATGATTTTAGTCTCTCCTTTCCATTTTTATTTAGTCTCATTTTAGTCGAATAAAATATCTGGACATTTTAGTCGTAGTTTTAGTCGCATGAAAAACTTTTAATTTAGTTTTAGTCAAATTTTAGTCAGAAATATCACTTTGACTAAAATTAAGACACTGTTTTCATGTTAAAAAAATAAAGTCAATATTAGTGCGTATTTGACCTTTGACCCGGCGGCTGTGTGGGGGATTAGCTTAGCGCCTTTACGTTCCATCCCGGTGGCTCCTATGATGCTTAAGGATACATTTATTTCAGGTTTTGTTAGGGTTTCTGGTTTGTACTATATTGTGAGGTGTAATAACACCTGAAGAACTTCGACAACTTTTACTGCACGGACTCCAGGTGTTATTACAATATAGTGCCCCTTTTTATCCACGTAGAAGATCGACATGTTTCCTGTTGTGTGACTCCACTTGGATCGTGCAAAGCCACGTAAACTCAGCACAAGCGGTTCCTGATTTGAATACGCGTATGCAAAGGCAGAACCGTATTTAAATCAGGAACCGCCTGTGTTTACGTGACTGAGGCGTAAACCCCAGACAGGGAAGGGACTCGTATTTGAATAGTGCTTTTCATATGACAGTCACACCCAAAGCACGTCACACATGAAAGGGAGGGGGGGGGGGGGGGGGGGGGGTTCAGTCCCTCCAGGCTGATGGTGGAGAGCTACATTTGAAGCCACAGGTTCCCCTGGGGCAGACTGACAGAAGCGAGGCTGCTCACATCTGCGCCAACGGTCCCTCCGACCCCCACCAACCACTCACAGATAGGCATTGGGTGGAGTGTCTTGCCCAAGGACACAACGACAGTCTGCACCTGCAGGAGCCGGGATTCGAACCCCTGACCTTCCGATCATGAGACGACCCGCTCTACCATCTGGGCCACTGTCGCAGACGGCTACGCATCAGCTGGTCTAAGCTGAGGTCAGAACATACCTCAGAATGCAAAACCTGAGCCTGTTCCTTTACAGGAAGTCACGTGTTTGATTCAGGGCAAATAAATTCCCAATTTTCTTCCTAATTTTTTGCCCCGCTCTTCCATCTGGGCCACTGTCGCAGACGGCTACGTATCACCTGGTCTAAGCTGAGGTTAGAACATACCTCAGAATGCCTTTAAAGGAAGTCACGTGTTTGATTTTTTTCGTGATTTTTTGCCCCATTCTTCCCTATTTATTCGTACAAATGTTTATATTTTATATTTGTACATAAATGATTCCCCATTTCTCACATTTCCTGACATTGGAGATGAACCCGATATTGTAAAAGTATCGGTATCAGAAGTATCGGCCCGATAGTCTTACAGACCAAAACGAAGGTCAGACACGCCCCTCTCCCTGTGACCTTGCTGAGCTCTCCCCCTCCCCTCTCCCCCGCTCTTCCTCTCGGTCGGTTGTTGTGCAGTAATTAGCCGCCGGTTCTGATTGCCATTAAAGAGCAGTAGCTGATAATGACCGCGGTAAAGCGGCGCGGGGGGGGGGGGGGGGTTTACGGCCAACATTACGGCTTTATCTCCTCCACAACAACGGCCAGATGTCACCGCGATCCGGCTCCAGATTTATGCCCCAAACACCGGGTTCTGCGACACGACAAAAGAGCTACAGACAAAAGAGCGACCGGGGGGGGGGGGGGGGGGGGGGGGAGGGGAGACGGTTTGGATAAAGCAGATTCATATCGATAATAACACTCGTCCAAAATCGTTTCTAGTTATTCTATACGAGGTCCAATATTCTGCTAAAGTCATGTTTTCTCTCTCTAGTTTTAGCCGTGTTTAAGGTCATCAAGTGCAAGTGTCATTCCCACTGCTGCCAACAGAGGGTGCTCCAGGACAATTCAAAACCCCGACTCACTCCTTACTGGGATTTTTCAAGGGTTAAATATTAAATGTATTTATTTATTTGAGCAGTTGAAATTCTGCTCAAAAGGAGGAAGCAGTGTTGAGATCTTTAGCTGGTTTTCTCCCTTTACGAGGATAATTTTATGACCAAAGACATCCAGGAAAAACTCCACAACATCCTGGTCTTTCCCACGCTTATTCACTCACAGTACATTTACATTTAATACTAGTTTGAATCCAGTTTAATGCTTTTTAATGACATTTAAGGCCTTCATTTTGGGCGACACGGTGGGTCAAATGCAGAGAATGGATTTCCCTGCATGAATAAAGTAAAGCTTAACTTCGTTTTCATTGAATGACTTTAAATGCTTTTTAATGCCCCGCAGAAACTCTGATTGAGCTTTGCACTAGAGATGCACCGATACAATACTGGTATCAGATATCAGAGCTGATACTGGAAAAAAAATTATATCGGGTATCGGCTACAAATATCCGATACTGAACCGATACCCGTTTTGGCTCTAACCGCTTTAAAAAACAAATAAATCTAACTGAACATGGGCCGTATGTCATTCTGAAGCAAAGAAGCTGTAGTTAGTTTTAACCTCCGCAGATGTATTTTTGATCTAAAGCTAGTGAGAAAGATGCTAATGCTAACGAGAGCTAATCAAGGCTGGGTCAGAAACTATTGGGAGGAGGCCTCGTGGAAGGCCCAGGACACGCTGGTGGGACTATGTCTCCGAGCTGGCCTGGTGTCGCCTCGGGGTCCCCCCAGAACAGCTGGAAGAGGTGAAGTCTGGGATCTCTGCTGAGGCTGCTGCCCCCGCGACCCGGCCCCGGATAAAGAGGAAGAACATGGATGGATGGGTCAGAAACTATCCCATTAATGAAATATCTAAAGTGGCCAAGTGTTTGTATTTTAGTTTATGAAAGGCTGTTAAAGAATTACTGATAAAAGATTTATTTGAAATGATCAGATCACTTTATATTAATATAGAAAATAGCCTGTTCTGAGGATAGTGTCATAAATCCAGTCCTTGTTAAATGTTTTCAACTTGATAATTGATCTGTAACATCATGACGAAACTATTGATCTCACAAGAGAACGATAGAACACTTTTAAGAAAGTCTCTTAGTTGGGATCGGTTAATATCGGATCTCGGCAGAAAAGCTGGATCAGTGCATCTCTACTAACCCAAAAAACAAGTAGAAATTACTACTTTTGCATATTTTTTCACATATAAATAGATTATTCAATAACTAAACAAGATCCAAAATCCCCCTGAGCAAATGTTTGTGACTAATATGTCACTAAATAAAAACCTAATTTAAACTTGGCTCCGTTTTATATCAGTAATCAACAGCAGAAGTTTCAAATTGATATTTCTACTTTTAATTTCCCCCCTTATTCACCCGCGGATGTCGGTTTTAAAATCCCGGGCCTTTTCTCTAAAAGCTGCGACGCTTTCTGGACGCCGCCCTCGCGGACCCATCGCTGAATCTCCGCACGACCTTCACCTCCTGATCTCATTTGTTTCCGCTCTTTCGGGAACTTTCCATGAACTTCCTTTCGCAGCCCGTTTGAGGCCGCTCTCTCCCGCTCTCTCCCTCCATTACCTCCACCTGCTGCTGGGCCTTTGTTCAAAAACAAGCTTCGTCTGAATAATTTAGGCAGAAAAAATCACTGCAGAAGAATGTGAAAAATGTATCGGTCAGAAATAATGCATCGGATCGCTCTGGTGTTTGTTGTTTTCGGGGTTTTTTTTTGGAGGAGATGCATCAAAGCCGGGAGTGCGCGGTGATAATGAAGGGGAGCGTTAATGCCGCGCGGTGCAGCGGCTAATGGAACAAAGCCAGGTGAAAAGAAAAAAAAAACACACACACAAAAAAAGCTTTCTGTGGAGCCGGACACAATGGGTTCATCTGGAAAAGAGAATACGAACCGAACAAACGCCTTACACTGAAGCAGCAACAAACTTTACAAACCATAGAGTGAACGATACGATGTGCAGCTTTTAATATGTCCTCGTGCATTAACCTCTGAGAGAGTGTATCGCCTAGTCTCAGGCGATACGTATCCCGATACAAGGGTCACGATACGATATATCCCGATATTGAAGTATTAGACGATTATTGCGAATATTTTTCTTACTAATTTGGAAACAACTATTCAGTAAACTAGTCCACCTTCATTAGATTTGTATCAAGTACATTTGATTTATCTATCTATTTATCTATCTATCTATTTATCTATCTAAATGCTTTTCACTGATGTGCTTGTGACTGTGGTGTTTATGGTGATTATGTAACTTTGAACGGAAAACAGATTTCTTGGAAACCTAGTAATGAAACCAATTACTTGGGAGGCACGTTTTCTAGTATTTCTATATAGTTGGTCGTCCTTAGCGATCAGTAATAACTATTATGGGATTCATCCATTAAAATATACAATAACTCAGACGGGGCATTTAAAATCTTATCTACACCACAGCGGGTGTCACTCGTAGATCAGGGAATGACAACACGGGCATCACCGTGACGATAGCGCTCATCTGTTAGCAGTAGCACAAACGAAGCAGAGGGGAAACTAAAAGCAGCAGGCTCTTTTTAAACCTGTGTCGTAACTGCAGTGGCGAGACACAGGTTTAACATGAGCATGCTGTGTTTAGTTTCCCCTCGGCTTCGTTTAATTCCGTAATAAATGCTACAAAGATAAATCCTCTCCAAACGCACACTCAGCAACATCTGCACAGCTGTGGCTCTCGTAATAATCCAGGTCTCTGTCTTTGCTGTAAAAGCCAAAGTGAGGCCAAATGTAGAGTTTTAAAAGAGTCTCTTCCTGTGTTTCTCTAACTCTCACTAGATTCTAGTGTTACTCAAGCGGGCTGAGCGCTGCCATCTAGCGGGCGGGAGTAAAAGTGCAGGACCAAAGAGAGACGCTGCAATGAATATTTCCCCAAAAATAGATGTTTAAATATCAATACGGGCGCTTTTTGTTCACGGGGGGTTAATTGTAAGAGCTTTAGGTTGTACAGTAAACCGCTGTGTATCTGTGGCCAAACGCCGCACACTCCTAAAGAACCACATGCAGCTGCGTTTGTGAGGCAGCGCATGCAAATCAGCCCCGCGGCTCATTTGTTTAGGAGCTCTTTTGTAACTATAGTGATTCATAGAGACATAGATCTGAGGAATATCTTTTGAAAACATTCACAACAATTTGCTTCCTTTAGAGAGGGCGCACCTCACTATTATTTTACCTGTTCATTATTTTTAAAAATCGTAATATTATTTATTTCTCTTTTCTTTTTGCCAGGGTATAAGCATAAAGATGAAAGATAACTTAGGCTACAAGTTCAGTAGGTTTGCAATTGAAAGCCATAAAGGCCGGGAAAACAATGCAGACACACACGCAAAAAACACAGCTGTACCAAGCTTTCCACAATCAACACCACGAACGTATTAAATCAATTGATCAAAACTGAGCATTTAAGTAACGCTTGTAGAGAAGTAAACATGGGAACGCCGTACGAACCGATTATAAAACGGGATAAAGAAGCCCCCGGTGCTTTGGGACTCTGTGAAACCACCGTCAGCAGTTTCCGAGGAAAATAAAAGCTTGAACCCAGAAAGGTTTACAATCGAGCAACCAACCAGAGCCAAGGATCCAGACAACAGCAGCCAATCACGAGCGAGCGCTTAATTCAAACCAGCCTCAGAGGAAATGAACAAATATCTGCTTATATTTTGAAAATTGGAGGATAAAGTCAGGAAATGGAGGGAGGGTCGGTGAGAGGAAACAGCTGCAGGGACTTCAGGACTTTACAGGTCAAATTCAAGGCTTTTTAATTCCATTTCAAAAGATCGATGTTTTTTTAACATAGTTTGGACCTTTTTCCACAAATTTTGCCAATGTTTTAAAGAAAATGGTGTGAATCCAGCATATTTCAGGCCTAATGGAATGTTCTGCTGTAGAATCCTTCCCTCCACCTCAGTATAAACCAAGCTCAGACTCACCGTGATGCCGTCGTCGGCGAGCATCGGCCTCTGATCGGCGTCGGCGGCGGGGGCGGACACTGATTGGTGGAACTGGTAGAAGAGGCGGGACTGGACGCAGCGGAGGGCGCGCAGCATCCAGCCGTGTTGTCGCCGGATCTGTTTCTGCAGCTGCTCCCACTGGGCGGAGACCATGTGCAGGATGTCGCGCAGAGCTGACGGCAGACGGCGAGATGTTCAGCGTGGGAGGGTTTACGTTACATTTGTCATTCGGTTTAGGTGCAAAAAGAAATCTGGGAATCATGAGGCATCAAATCAAAGTCAAATCAATTCAACTGGACATTTTTACATACATAGTTCCCCTGAAGGCTCCAACAGACGCCACGCTCAGCCAATGTCTCAGACTCTTTCTGGGTCCGATACCGATATGAAGGGGGTTGGCCGATAGCCGATATATGGGCCGATATTTTGAGCAATTTAATTTGACGTAATTAGTTTTTTATTTCTTAAATTGCCTATAGTTATACCTCTTAAACCCCACATGAACCGAGCACTTTGTCTCCAGTTTGGCTTTATCCAAAAAATAAACACAATAACACAAATAAAAAAAGCAACAAAAACACACGACTAAAGAGTGATGAAAATGCAACAAAAAAGGGCAACAAAAACGCGGTGACAATATTTTTTTTTCTTCCAGTGTATCTGATGATTTTATCTAGATCAGGGGCGCCCAAACTTTTTGTCTCCGAGGTCCAAAATGAAAAAGTGCTTGTGGGTCGCGGCCAAACACGGCGATGTCAAGCGTGAAACACATATAAACTGCAAATAATAATAGTTACTTTATTTTAGTTTTTGGTAGTCTATACATTTGCATATGATTCTATCTATGCAAATAACATGCTACATTAAAACAAATGTTAACTGCGGCAAACGCATAATTTCAGTAGAATTGCAGCAATATAGTACAAAATGTAAACAACAAAAACCTACAGTGACTTTCCCTCATTCGTTAACTCAAAGAAAATGCCATACGAGATCATTTTGAAAGTCTCAGTTCAGCATCAATTATTTCCAACGGCCTTTGCAATAAAAGTTGGGAAACTGGGAAAGTTGATGCTACGACGCTCTGTGATAAACACCAAGACCCCACAACTGTGTTTCCTTAACTTTGCGAAAGGAGTGAAACAGCGCCCCCAATTTGACGCTGGTGGCCAAAATAGTGTACTGCATCCATATTTACCATTGAGACTGAATGGGAGAGAGTTAGTATGCGGGCCAACTTAAGGGCCCCATTTTGGCCACCCCTGATCTAGATGTTGGATATCAGTTTATTTTACAGTACCTTTATACATTGTACCAAACTAAATTAAATACAATATAATGTGCTCTGTAACAATCTGTAATAACTTGGATACACAATGGAATAACTTGTACTTTGTAGCTACATGTAAGTACAAGTTATTACACATTGTTACAGAGCACAATACATTTAATTTAGTTTGGTACAATATATCAAGGGTACTGTAAAAAAGATGTTGGCTGAGGCCTGTCCTTAAAAACCCTCATATTTGTCACGATACGTCTGTGATTTGAAAAGAAGCATTTCCTGGTGTGAATACATGAAGGGTATGATGTGTTTTTGTCTGCGTGCACCTCCTCGTCTGCAGATTACAGGTAATATTCGATGATAAAACAGTGGAGGTGTTCTCTCTGCTCGCTCTGGGGCTACAGTGAGATGAGCCGTCTGAAGGTCACACATAATCCACACATTAAAAATGAATGGCCCTCTCTGTCTGTCTCTATCTGGCTCTGCGGCGGCTGTGCAGTTTAACCTCATTATTTAGCAGTAAACGCGTGGGTTTGGAGAAACATGTACAATATCTCCTCGAAACAGGGTGGACCCCAGACCGATGCAGGGAACACGTGAAGCTCCAGCATTTATGACGACCGATTGTATTTTCAGCGAACTTACGCAGGAAACATTAGGGCCCAACCGGAACGAAAGAGGATCACAGAGAAACCATCGACTGCACTGGGTTTTGGTGAAGTTGAGGATGCTTTCCTCTCATCACAGAAGCTTCTTCTCAGCTCTTTTGTCAGAGAGAGACACTTTTACCCAAACTGGAGCGGTCTCTATATATGAGACACAGGCTCCTCCCCCACCCTAGAGCTAAGAAGAAGCTTCTGTGACGAGAGGAAAACATCCTCAACTTTACCAAAACCCAGTCCAGTCGATGATTTAGCTTCTCTACGATGGACACTCCCTGGACGGATGAGAGCCTTCACAGTTTAATTTAATCTAAGTGTAAATATCTTGAACTCTTGACTCTCAAGGACAAAATTACTTATTTCAAGATTAGTTTTTGCAGTGTGACTAAAAGGAGCTGTTGCTGCTTCCGCTTTGCGCTCGTCTTCTTCACATGAACATTTATTTATTTAGTTATTTGAACAGGGACAGTGCACAATCTACATCAGCCTCAGAAAGGAGAGATGCATTGTACCAGGTTATAGCACTTGTGCTAATTTCCACCTGCAGTCCCTGGGCCTATTGTACATGTTTTTTAGTGGTAGGGGAAACCGGAGTACCCGGAGGAAACCTACGCAGACACGGGGAGAACATGCAGACTCCACACAGAAAGGCCTCGTCCAGGTGGGAATCGAACCCGGGACCTTCTAGCTGTGAAGCACGAGCGCTAACCGCTGTGCTACATCACGCACAGCCTCGTGCATCTTATGAAACAAACTATTTCTCCCACTGTGAGTTAAACACTGTCCATCTCTCGAATATATGGATGGTCTCGCTATAGCGCCAGGATTAAAGAGCTCGAGTCTGGTACTGGTCCTGAAGCTGAAGATGTGAAACAGCGTGTTTAACTATAGGCTCTTCACGTCAGTATTCCAGCAATGCCGTTATTTTCCAGAAAACCTACATCCAATGTCAGCGTCTAATTGAATCCTTTTTAATGACATTTAGCGCCTTCATTTTGGCACAATTAACTTAATGACTATAGATTGCTTTTAAATGCCCCGTGGAAACCTTACACACTCAACCAATCCAAGATTATTGGCTTTAGAGAAGTGACGGACAGTTTTGTGTTTTAACGTCGACCGATAACTCATAACCTAAGAGGATGAGATCAAAGTGTTTCAGCAGCAGGATGAGATGATCAGCGTTGGAATCGATGATGCTAAATGATGTGGAGTTACCCGAGTGGTGGGCGCTGATGGAGCCGAGCAGGACGCCGCCCTCCTCCATGATGGCGTCTTTCAGCGAGCTGTGACTGTCCACGTTCAACTTGAAACTCTGCAACGACAAACAAACAAAAGCGTGAACGTCCATTGATGAAGCCAGTCTCTCCCCACGATACCGATACTTTTTATTCCGATATCGATACTTTTGATGACGTCATGCATACTAATGAGGAATCAGGGCTCCACTGTTTTCACAGTCAATAGAGGCCGACAATGATCAAGAATTCAGTCAGACCAGCAGGGGGCAGCACTACAGTTTTAAGCACTTGGACCAAACACACAAATAAATTACTTTTAATGATGTTTTTTATAATTATAAAGGAGATTGATTTGGGGTTGATTTATTACTTTTTAAATAGGGCTGTGGTTTCTTGTTTATTTCAAATGTAAATGAAGTCACTGACAGATCTATAGTGTGGGATCATTTATAAAAGTGGTACAAAGCACATGTAAAGAAATGTAAATGATGAATAATATGTTGTATGTTAAAATAAAGGTTAAAAGTAGCATGTTTTTTTTTTAAATCGTGATGTATCGTAGCTTATTTTTGTGCAATATATCGATTATCGCAGTATCGGCGTATCGTGAGATAATCGTTATCGTGAGCCACGTATCGCGTATCGAATCGTGAGGTACCCAGAGGTTCCCCCCCCCCCCCCCCCCCCCTACTTCAGATACAGTTCAAGGCCAGAAATAAACAATCACCAGCAGGTTTATCGGGTTATTGAAAGGCAAACACAATATCACATCAGGGGCTCGTATTGATTCCAGATTAAGGAGAGACGCTGCAGGTGAATATGGGAGAAGCAGAGAGATTTAGAGATGTCAATTTGAAACTTTTCCTGTACATACTGATATATTTTCTATCATTTTAGCCCGGAGTTGGATATTTCAAAATTCCTTTGAAAAAAAAAACACCTTCAAATCTTGTTAAGTCCAAGACTGGAAAGGTTGGAGTCGGTGGGAGTAGATCTGGGTAATATATATCGTCTACACGGTAATATTTAAATTTCTGTTTGGAAGATAAGCTAATTCACAATATCGAGTTTATCTCCAGTGCAAGAAACGTGGGGAGTATGGGATAAAAGGGAAAAGGGAAAAAAATTGGGAAAAATAAAAAAATATATATTAATGTAAAAAATGGGGGGAAATTAGGAACCATTTTGTGTAAAAGTTGGAATTGTAAAAAAAAAAAGAATTAGGATTTTTTGTTTAAAAACATTTGGGAAAACGGGGAGGAAATGGGAAGAATTGTAAAAAAAAAAAAAAAAAAAATGTTTCACAAAATATTGTACAAAATAAATAAAAGGGGGAATTGTAAAAGAAATTATAATAAAAGAAAAAGTGTTAAAAAAAAAAAACGGGAACAAAACATTATAATAATAAATTGGGAAAAATTGGGAAACGTTTTTTGTGCCCTTATGTTTTCTTGTTCAGGACATTTACCAGCACATTTTTTGCTTATGTCTGATATAAAAATATCGCTTCACCATCGTTATCGAGTATTGAGATGTTAATTTTGTCAATATCGCCCTATGAAGGAACTACTAGAGCGGAGATGTTGTGAGAGTGGAATGAAAACCTCATTTGGAGAAAACCCGGTCTTGGGCTTTGTAAAGCACTAGATCAGGACTAAACCAACAATTGTGTCTCGTCAAAGGTAATGAAATATCCGAAACCAGCTTTAATCGAGAACAAACCTCCAGAGACGGATGAGGAGACGTTTTCAGACTCGCGGAGGAGCTCGTGTTTAAACACAGAACGATGGCGCGTTCAGAGAAGTCCCGCAGGCCTAATAAATACATGTATGATAAAAGGTCCTCAATAAAACATGGAGGAGAGGGAGAGGCGAGGATGAGGTGAGGAGGTGAGGAGGAGCCCGAGGCCACCGCTGTCTCCGTGACCTGCTCCTGCTCAGAGGGAGATGATGAAGCTATGAACACGTGAGTTACTGGAAAGTTCCAAAGCCTCGAAGGAAAAGTATGAAGACAAAACCCCCGCCCCAAAACAGTCATTGTCCCGTTTTTCTCCGGATCTCCTGCCGTAGAAATAATTGAGACTGAGAGCGGCGTGTTTTCACTCTTTCAAAGCCGAAAACAAAGCAGAAGCTCAACTTGTGAGTCAAGGTAAGACTCGTTTCCACGAACTGTCACGAAAAGCTTCTTCTGCTGCTGGAAGATCTGCATGTTTACTTCTGAGGTGCTACAGGAGGCGTTTAGAGGCTCTGAGCAGACTCACTTTGAAACCTTTGCTGAATATTACTGGTACAAATATATCTGAATTATGTCTGTGTAAGTTCTCAGTCGCACAGGAGTTGTCCATCTTCAATGAAGGTACTTGATTCATCTTCTGTACTCAGAACGTTTCGCCAAAGGTCCCACTCTGGACGCAGCTGAAGATATAGACCAACGGGGAGGAGTTAGGGTTGGCCCGGCTCCTCCCCTCTAATCACAGCTACTCGCACATGCCATGACTAGGACAGGTAATGGGCAGTGATCATCTATGAATAGGACAGGGCTGACCGATACTGAGGTGAGCAGGTCGTTAGGGACGCTCTACTTCAAAGGTTATTTGAATTTTTAAGCACTGTAAAGCACTTTGTTTTACATTTTGTATGAAAAGCGCTTTATAAATAAAGTTTGATTTGATTTGATTTACCCAAAGGAGCCGGGCCAATATCGGAATTATCTTTCATTTTTCTATTTTCATATAAAAATAAGGCATTTTGTTCATGAAAATCCCAGATTTAAATGTATGGTTTTATTTTATTGTAGTAACAAAGAGTTTTTCAGAGGGGATTTTGGATCTTTTTATCTGTAAAAACTCAAATTCCGCCTTGTTTTTTTTTTTGGGGTTCAAAGTTGAATAAATGAGGCTTGGGATTAGATATTTAAAAAATCCCTCTGAAAAACTCTGGAGTCTGTGGGAGCGACTGTAGAGGCTCAGGAGGTCCATGAGTCGAGGACAAAAAACATTCAGAGAAAACTGGCCCTGCATGTTGCACCGAGTTTGCATGTTTGCACTTTCCTTCGCTCTTCCGTGTCCGACGGCTCCCGGGAGGGGAAATACCATATTTGGGCGATTGCGTCACCAGCGGGCCACGTGGAAGTAAAGCCTGTATATATTTGTGAAAGAATACCCGCGGGAAACACGGCGCGGTGAAGATGTAAAGGGAGGAAAGTAGATAGAAAAATCTCCACTTCGACCACTGTGTGAAAAATCAATACTTTCCCCGGCCGCGTCTCGCCCTAAACGACGGGAGTGAAAAGACAGTTTAGGTACTGCTGATAATACGGGAAATAATATTAAATCTTTAGATCACAGAGCACATGTTCTCCAGGTCGACTTTACCCAAATCTAAAAGCTTCTCACAGCCTATAGGCCAGTGTTTGAAAGTTCTCCAGCATCTTCAGTCCTTCTTGAATACTCTCTTTAATGTGTGTTGTTCCTTAAAGAGCAGGGATTCTTCTTTTGTCATCACTGTCTCACACTTTGTTGGTTAGAAAATACAATATTTATCACCGATATGGAAGGACTCAAATGCAACACAGGATGGAGTAAAAGGAAACTGAAATATCTGAACAAGCCTGAATAAACGGGCACCAAACAAAACAAAGAAGTATAACCAAGATTTCCCCAACAGGACTTGTTTATTGTTTCTTTTAGGACAGGAACGGAAAACAGATCACTTAACAGAATCAGAATCTCTCAATACTTTAACTGAGCTTGAAAGTCTCTCTTCGCAGGTTGACAATCTAGCAAGAGACTGACTGAACTGAGGGAGTTAAATAACCTCCCCCGACTTGACGAGGGAATGGGGAGCAGCTGTGGAGAGCAGGAAAACTGGGCAGGCAGGAAAACATGAACAGGAACGGGCAAAACCAAGGAGCAGGGAGTGAATCAGAACGTAAACAATGACTAACTAAACAGAATCATGACAGAACCCCCCACTCAAGGGACGGCACCTGCCGTCCCAAAAGCAACCACCATACCGGGAGGGAGGAGGGGGACACGGCGGAGGGTTAGAATTCCTCAGAACCACTTTCTGAACAGATAGAAGAGCCACTACTCGATCCATCCACAGAACCCTTGTCACCAAGCTGTTCCTCCGAGGCCACCGGAGGCGCCCCAGAACCAGATCGGCCAGAGGCAGTGACGGCCGCAGAAGGTTGGTCCGGATGTTGCTCATGGAAAGCTCGAATGAGAAGAGGGTCCAAGATAAACCTGGCAGGCACCCAACAGCGCTCCTCTGGACCATACCCCTCCCAGTCGACTAAGTATTGGAGTCCTCTGCCACGGCGCCTGGACCGGAGAAGGCGCCGGACTGTGTATGCAGGTTCTCCATCAATCAAACGAGTAGGTGGTGGAGGAGGTAGGGCTGGAGCAAGAGGACTTTCATGGACAGGTTTAACCTTCGAGACATGGAAAGTGGCATTAATACGCATGGCCCTGGGTAACTTGAGGCGCACCGCCACAGGGTTGACCATCTTCTCAATTTCAAAAGGACCAATAAACTTAGGAGCGAGTTTCTTGGACACCACTCTAAGAGGGAGATCCTTTGTGGAAAGCCAAACCTTTTGGCCAACTTGGTATGCAGGAGCCTCAGAGCGACGGCGATTAGCAGAAGCAGAGTAACGACCTGCTGAACGGAGCAGGGCTTCCCGTGCCAGTTTCCAGGTTCTGTGGCAGCGTTTGATGAAGGCCTGAACAGATGGACAAGATACTTCTTTCTCCTGGGAATGAAATAAGGGTGGCTGATACCCATAAGCACATTGAAATGGAGAAAGGCCGGTGGCAGAACTTTGCAGAGTGTTATGAGAGTACTCGACCCACAGTAGTTGTCGGGACCAGGACGACGGCTCTCTCGAAGCCATACAACGCAAAATGGTTTCCATCTGTTGGTTAATTCTTTCGGTTTGGCCATTAGATTGAGGATGGTATCCGGATGACAAGCTGACAGTGGCTCCTAGAAGCAAACAGAACTCCCGCCAGAAAATTGAGGTAAATTGGGGGCCCCGATCCGAGACAATATCAGTAGGTAGTCCGTGCAGACGAAACACATTTTGCAACATAAGTTGGGCGGTCTCCTTGGCTGATGGCAGTTTAGGAAGAGGAATGAAATGAGCCATCTTACTAAATCTATCTACGACCGTCAGGATGGTAGTGTGTCCATCAGAAGCAGGTAAGCCGGTAACAAAGTCAAGGGAAATATGGGACCAAGGCCGATGAGGAACAGGTAGAGGATGAAGATGTCCGGCAGGTGCTTGGTGTGTAGGTTTAGACTGATTGCACACAGGACAGGCATTAACAAAATCTCTGGTGTCTTCAGCCAGGGAGGCCCACCAAAACCTTTGCTGCAGGAACTCCTTAGTACGCTGGATACCAGGGTGACATGCGAGTTTAGAACTATGGGCCCATTGCAGAACATCAGACCGGAGATGCTGTGGCACAAAGAGCAGGTTGTCAGGGCACGTGCTGGGTCCAGGACTGTCCTCCAGTGCAGCCTTGACACGTTCCTCCACCTCCCATGTGAGGATGGCAACCATGTGGGAGTTGGACAGGATTGTCTCAGGCTCTGCAGTGGAGTCTTCAGAGGTGGAGAACTGGCGGGACAGTGAATCAGGCTTAGTGTTACGAGAACCAGGTCGATAGGACAGAGTGAAATTGAACCTAGTCAGAAACAGGGCCCACCGGGCCTGCCTAGAGTTGAGGCGTTTTGCAGATTGAAGATATTCCAGATTCTTGTGATCTGTCCAAACCAGAAATGGCTCCTTGCTGCCTTCGAGCCAGTGTCTCCACTCCTCCAAAGCCAATTTAACTGCCAATAGTTCCCGATTACCGATGTCATAGTTCCTCTCTGCCGATGTTAAACGCCGAGAGTAGAAGGCGCAGGAGTGAAGCCTCCGATCATCAAGTGCTCGTTGAGACAAAACTGCCCCCACTCCCACCTCGGAAGCGTCGACTTCCACCACAAACTGCCTTTCAGGATCTGGAACTCTGAGAATGGGGGCAGAGCTGAAACGTTTCTTTAGTGACTGAAAGGCTTCCTCCGCCTCTGAAGACCACTCGTAGGGTACTTTGGAGGAGGTAAGCGCTGTAAGTGGAGCAGCAACCGAACTGTAACCCCGGATGAACTTTCGGTAAAAGTTTGCAAACCCTAGGAAGCGCTGTAACATCCTACGGGACTCAGGAACAGGCCAGGAAGCAACCGCTTCCACCTTGGAGGGGTCCATGGAAATGCTTCCCTGACCAATGACATAACCCAGGAAAGCAACAGATGGGGTATGAAACTCACACTTTTCTGCCTTGACAAAGAGTGAGTTTGCAAGCAGGCGTTGCAGGACGGACTGGACGTGATGAACGTGTTCTTCCCTGGACCTTGAGAAAATCAGGATGTCGTCGATGTAAACAAAAACATACTGGTTTAACATGTCACGGAGAACATCATTAACCAGGGCCTGGAAAACTGCGGGAGCATTGGTGAGACCGAATGGCATAACCAGATACTCGTAGTGTCCCGTCGGAGTGTTAAAAGCGGTCTTCCACTCATCTCCCTCCCGAATACGGACCAAATGGTAAGCATTGCGTAAGTCGAGCCTAGTAAAAATTACGGCATCCTGCAGGAGTTCAAATGCTGATGAGATGAGCGGAAGAGGATAGCGGTTCTTGATGGTGATGTTGTTAAGCCCTCTGTAATCGATGCACGGCCTGAGCGTCTTATCCTTCTTCTCAACAAAGAAGAAGCCGGCCCCGGCGGGAGAGGAGGAGGGCCTGATTAAGCCTGCAGCCAGAGACTCGTTGACATACTTCTCCATCGCTTCCCTTTCAGGTCCAGACAGCGAGTAAATGCGACCACGAGGAGGTGAAGTTCCCGGTAGCAGATCAATACTACAATCGTATGAGCGATGTGGAGGAAGTGAGGTAGCCCTAGTCTTACTGAACACCTCTTGGAGGTCATGATACTCCTCCGGCACCCCTTGTAGGTCAGACGGAGGGCCAGAGGTGTCATTGTGTGGCAGAGCTGTTATAGCTCCCTTCAGGCAGACCTGGTGACAGTACGGACTCCAACTGATAATGGAACATGTAGACCAGTCGATATGTGGGTTATGTCGGAGAAGCCAAGGGAAACCCAGAATAACAGGATGTTGTGGAGTTTTCAGGATGTGAAACTGGACAGTCTCGTGGTGACTGCCAGCCAGTATCAGATGAACAGGAACAGTGCGATGTGTGATAGTACCCAGGAGTCTGCCGTCAAGAGCATTAGCAGGAACAGATACAGAAAGAGGAACACATTTGATCTCTAGTTTCCGGGCCAGATCTTCATCCAAGAGGCAAACATCAGATCCAGAGTCTATTAAAGTAGGCACGGTGTGAATACCACTTTTGAGCAACAGACGAGCCTGGAAGTGGGGTCGTTTGACAGGGGATGATGTGGTGGATAGACTCATCAGTACTCCCCCTTCTACTGATGAGCCTGCCCTTTTACCGGACATCTGAAAGCATAATGGCCGGGCTTTCCGCAATAAAGGCAGAGGTTTCCCTGACGACGACGTTCTTTCTCCTCAGGCGAAAGGCTGGTTCGGCCCACCTGCATAGGCTCTGGACCACCGTCGTGAGGAGCCGGAAAGTGGTTTACCACATCGACCGGACGACGTGGTCGTGGAACAGGACGTTGCTCAGGAAATGTGTGCCTTCTTTCTTTCCGCCGGGCCTGAAGACGACGATCCAATTTGGTGGCAAGCTCTATCAATTTATCAAGAGATGAGGGAAGGTCATGTGAAACCAGCTCATCCTTGATGTAGTCGTTCAGACCCAGGAGATAGGCATCAGTTTGGGCAGCAGCATTCCACTGGCTCTGAAGGGCCCGGGTCCGGAAATCAATAGAATAATCAGAAACAGTGCGGGCCCCTTGTCGAATCCCTAGTAGACCTCCCGCTGCATCTGGACCAGAAGAGGGTTCACCGAAAACTTTACGAAGTTCATCCGCAAAGGCCTGGAAGGAGGCACAGGCAGGTGTTTGTCGCTCCCACTCAGCAGTTCCCCACAACCGAGCCCTTTCGGTAAGATGATTAATGGCAAAAGCCACTTTGGCCCTCTCGGTGGAAAAAGTATGTGGTTGTAGGGCAAAGAGTATGGAGCAGTTTGTCAGAAAAGGATTGCATCCTTCAGGGTCACCACCATAGCGCTCTGGAGTACCCACTCGGGGTTCAGAAACAGGGAATGGAGGAACAAGATCAGCAGGGGGCGGTGCTGGTGCAGGATTGGGAGCAACAGCAGTGACTAACTGAGTGAGAGTACCTGCCAGCTGTTGGATCTGAGCGGACAGAGAAGCAATGGCTTGATCATTAGCTGACACTGACTGACGAACATCAGAAGTAGCAGATACTAACTGAGCCTGATGTCGCTCCATACACTTTTCTAGTCTGTCTAGCCGCTCCATTGGGCTCTCCTTCTGTGATGCTGAGTCCATAATGTGGCTAGATTGTACTATCACCGATATGGAAGGACTCAAATGCAACACAGGATGGAGTAAAAGGAAACTGAAATATCTGAACAAGCCTGAATAAACGGGCACCAAACAAAACAAAGAAGTATAACCAAGATTTCCCCAACAGGACTTGTTTATTGTTTCTTTTAGGACAGGAACGGAAAACAGATCACTTAACAGAATCAGAATCTCTCAATACTTTAACTGAGCTTGAAAGTCTCTCTTCGCAGGTTGACAATCTAGCAAGAGACTGACTGAACTGAGGGAGTTAAATAACCTCCCCCGACTTGACGAGGGAATGGGGAGCAGCTGTGGAGAGCAGGAAAACTGGGCAGGCAGGAAAACATGAACAGGAACGGGCAAAACCAAGGAGCAGGGAGTGAATCAGAACGTAAACAATGACTAACTAAACAGAATCATGACAATATTGATCATCTCAGGCTTTTTTCATCATCAGCTTTATATCATCTGAAAACATCGCTAAGATCAGAGGAATAGTGTCAAAACCAGACTTGGAGACACTCATCCATGCGTTTGTCTCCAGCAGGTTAGACGACTGTAACGGCTGCTCACTGGCCTTTCTACACGAGCTGTTAGAGCTGCAGAACATCCAGAACGCTGCTGCTCGAGTCCTGACAAGAACCAGGAAATACCACCATATTAGTCCAGTGCTCCGGTCTCTGCACTGGCTTCCTGTCACTCAGAGAATAGAATTTAAAACAGCTCTGCTTGTGTACAAGTCTTTTCATGGTTTAGCACCAAAGTCCATCTCTGACATGTTAGAGCCGTATGAACCATCTCGGGCCCTGAGAACTTCAGGGAGGGGTCTCCTGGTGGTTCCCAGAGTCAGGACTAAACACGCTGAGGCTAAAGCTAAAATCTGGAACAGTCTTCATGAGGATGTGAGACAGGCCTCAACTCTGACAATGTTCAAATCCAGGCTGAAAACAGCTCTTTTTACCCGAGCAGATGAAAACTGAGAGTATTTTATCTGCACTCTGGCCTTTTACTGTAATTGATTCATTTTTATGTTTTAATGATTGATTTGATCTGTTTTCTGGTAATTTTTTGCAACTGTGAAGCACTTTGAATCGCCTTGTGTATGAATTGTGCTCTACAAATAAACTGGCCTTCTTCAGCTGTTTCAATAATGTAGCTGTGGTGGAGCTCTGGTGAGTGTTTTTACTCCGCCCTCAAAAGGCAGATCTTCTTTTTACTAGGTCATGGCTGATATCTCTACTATTACTATGACAATGTACATGAAACACAGTTCGGCGTCTTCTCTGTGGTTTTCTCATAAAGGAAACCGAAAGTGGTGATAATAATGAGGAAGGACTTTCAGCCATAAAAATATTGTCAGGTTTAATCATTTACAAATAATTTCAAGCACAATCGCAGAGAAGCTAAATCATCGACCGGATTTAGCTTCTCTGCAAATGACAGCCTCCACAAACAAGCACAATATTCTGTCGCTCCCATAGAGTTGTCTTGTACCCTGCCCTCCATCTGAGATTATGACGATGATTATGAAATAAATAAATAAGGCTGTGGGAACCCAGAGTGCTGAGGGTGTTGCAGCACCCCCTGGTGGATAGTCTCTCATCACCCCCAAACCAAATCATGTTCCCACGGCTCTGGTCATCATGGGCTTGATCGATTAGAAAGTTTGTTCACAATGAATCGTTACGCTGAATGTTGGGGGAAAATACAGTAAGCACAAAATCTGTTGAAGTTTACAAACATATTATTTGTATTTTAAATTTAACTTTTAACAATGTTTCATAATTAACAGAGAGAAAAAGAATCAAGTTCACAATATTGTAATATAATATAATAATATATAATGCAATTAATCGATTAATACAATTAAGCAGAATGTATATTGTGAATTAATCCAATTTAGAGCTTTGGCAAAAGTGGAATTTCCTTTTAGTCAAGGTTTCGCAAAACAATTCTTTGTAGTTCTCTCTTTTTTTGATAAATATTTAATGTGAATTTGGGCAACTTTACATTTTCCTCTTCTCTCACACGGACACAGACCTGTCCCTTTGGCTGTGAGTTCTTTCAGACTGACCTTCACATGTTTCCCGTCCCTTCTTCCACCTTTTACTGTACTTTATGTTGATTTATGATTATTATTATTTGTAGTTTTGTATGTAAAACCTCCCAGTCGACTGAATCAACTCCGATCAGGCTAAATCAAAATGGAACTGACAAACAGAGGAAGACAGTCACAGAAGTTCTGCTAAACGAGCTTTCAATCAGGCAAACTAACGACCGAACCTGCACTAATTGGCCTCGTGTCTGTGTTTACATATCGCCTTCCTCTCCCCCCTTCCCACAAACGTCCCATTATCGCCGCGTGATGGATGCGCCCGCTCTTATCGATCCATCCCGTCCATATTTCACGGCGCTTTCGTGAAACGCCGCCGCCTCCTCCGCCGCGGATATCGGCGCCCGATCTCCTCCCGCTAATTCCCCGCCGCGTGTTTTGATAGATGCATTTTATGTTTATTAGCCGGCGAGTCGGTTCCGAGAGCTTATCCGCCGCTGTAAAATGACTCAATCACGCCGCGGATTTCTGGTAATTTATGGCGTGGGGGGGAGCCGTAATCATTTCGTGGAAAAGCCGCCGCCGCCGCCGCCGTATCTGGATAATGCTGATGAATGATGCGTTCGCGGGCGTCGTAAAAAGGAGGCGATACAGACGACATAATGCAGTTCTCAAAGTGATTTTTATTGGTTATCTGCGGATATAAGAGACGCGTGGACGAGCAACACGAGCGCGTTTATTACTCAGAGGAGAGGAGGACGAGAGGAGGGGACGGGCCTTCAGAATAAAAGCCCCGGCGGTTTGTGCGAGTGTGACCCGACGTGCGACTCTTTAACTCCTTTGGTGAGTCTTTAAAGTGGCAGAGTCAAGGACAACGGCGAGGAACGCTGGGGAGATACGAGAGGATTTTGATGTTTAATTTTACTTCATCAACGCGTCCTCAAGCTTTTCACCTTCATGTTAGAAAAAGCCTTTCACAGCCGAGACATCATAAGCAGAGTGAATATTGTGTGTGAGTTCAGGTGGAGGAGCAGGAACACTGAAGTGAATTGAGCCATAACGGTGAGGCTTTGGGCCAGATCTCCCGCACGGCGCAAGGACAGCGTTGCTCCAAACGCGATGGTCATCTTCCAGAGAAAGAGGTCGACTGAGGGCGTAGTTTGTTACAAGCTGAGCGCTGCTTTATAGCATTATAGGCTCTCACAGGTCAAAATAAAACGTTTATTTCTCCCCCCGCCCCCTTGACACCGGCCGCGGAGTCTGGCTGGAGGAAGTGTTTCTCCACCCCACGTACTTCCCACTTAAGTCTGGAGTGGGAGGAGCTCAAAGTTACGCTATAGTCTGCGTTTAGAAACACAAGCTCAGGCCTTTTATTTTTGACTAAATATTAAATATCAGTTTCAGACCCTGGAGTTTTATTGTAACTATTATCTCCAACCATGTGAAACAATATATCGATTTTCCGATATATCGCGATATTTTGCGGGACGATACGATACCGATACGTTTTATTCCGATATCGATACGTTTGATGACGTCATGCATATTAATGAGAAACGTCATGCATATTAATGAGGCAGCAGTGCTCCACTGTTTCCACAGTCAATAGAGGCCAATAATGATCAAGAATTCAGTCAGACCAGCAGGGGGCAGCACTACAGTTTTAAGCACTTGGACCAAACACTGTCAAACAAATAACTTATTTTTAATTATAGTTTTTACAATAATAAAGGAGATAAATTTGGGGTTGATTTATCACTTTTTAAATAGGACTGTGGTTTCTTGTTTATTTAATGTAAATAAGTCACTGACAGATCTATAGACCCATTGAGTAAGTCAGGGATCATTTATAAAAGTGGTACAAAGCACGTGAAAAGAAATGTAAATGATGAATAATATGTTAAAATAAAGGTTAAAAGTAGCATTATTTTTTTTTAAATCGTGATGTATCGTAGCTTATCGAATCGTGAGGTACCCAGAGGTTCCCACCCCTACTCTTGACACCATCTCTCCTGGTTTACAAACATAGACTTTAAGCTAATGTTGTATCAGGTCCAAATCATAGCTCTCTTCGTTACTTTAGGCTGACTTTCAATATTGTCTGGTAGCCAAAGAAATCAACATACCAAAATAATCATTAATTGTCCTAATTTGAACAAAACTGTCTCCCATTGAGCTGTATCGGCTCCACTGAAAATATGACACGACTTTAGACATGAACTATTCACAATCTTGCCCAGGTCTGTCATTCCTTACTGTGGTTTCTTTACCTGCACATTATTAAATTTATTATAAGGTAAAAACTAAAACACAATGGTCAGTCTAGTTAAAGTGGACCGACCTCGCATCACAAAAGCTCATTGTTTAGTTAAACTCGGCTGCATTTCGACGGTTGTTTCCTTTCTCTCTGTTTTTTTGGCCGGCGTCTCTGATCCTCAGCCCCCTCTTCATTGTCCCGCTCCCCTCGGTCCGCCCCGGGCCAGAGGCGCTCCAGCTGGCTCCCCGTCCGCTCTGACAGCCTGCACCAGGACTAAACCCGGGCTAAACCGGTGCTAAACCAAAGCCCTGGTCGTTTGTGTGTGTAAGTGGTCTCTCCTCGGGGGACGCCCCTGAGAGGCTGTGGAGAGCGGCGAACGAGCCCAGTCAAAGTGTTTATCGATCGGGCCGTGATGCGGGAGACGAGGGGCCTCTGAATCCCATTACCCGGGGCTAACGCGCTAACGCTGACAACAGGCTAACGCGCCAACGCCAACGCGGTGACGGCGGCGTAATGCCAACGCGCTAAATGACACAGGGGGTTTGGCGTGGACACAGGAGAGAGGGACGAGAGCTATTTGTTTGAGAAAAAAGGGGTAATGTAGAGGACTTCTTCAACTTTAAGACTTCAAGGTTCTAGGTTCTAGGTTTCTTTATTAGTACCCGCAAGGTGAATGTGTTTGCAGAAGGGAATACCCCAGTCCACAACGTATAAAACACATGGAGAAACACAAGACAGGCTCCATAAAAGCTCGGTAAAAGAGAGACAAAATAATAGTGACAATGTTGGAACAGGTCCAGTTTTCTCGGACAAGTCCAACGCTGACGGCTGTCCTTAAAACTCGATTTTGAGTCGATAAATATTTGTAGTTGTCCACACAGTCGACGGGATGAGCGATAAACATGGTAGAGTCTTGTGGGGGAACCTGCTTTCTACAATCAATGCACACAGGTGAAACTCGGACAATTCGAATATCGTGAATTTTCGAATTTGTTTCTGTTATCAACTTAAACTTAAAATGTTCAACTTAAAATGTGAAACTAATATATGATATAGACTCGTGACATGTCAAGCCTTTGTTTGTTATAATTTTGGATGACTATGGCTTACAGTCCATTTTCAAAATATTCAAATTTTCTGAGAACATTTCTACAAGCTGTGAGCCATAAATGAAAAAACTGAGACTTTAAATGGTCTCTCAGTGGTCATCACCATCACTGATAAAAGGCTAAAAGGCTATTAGCAAAAGAAGTTGGATGTTCTCAAAGTGCTGCATCAAAGCACATTAATAGAAAGTTAAGTGGAAGGAAAAGTGTGGAAGATGAGCGCAGTCTGGAGAGGACTGTCAGGAAAAAGGCCATTCAAAAGTGTGGGGGACCTTCACAAGGAGTGGACTGACCTGGAGTCATATTCCTTTAAAATCAAGTAATCAGTAAAGTAACTCCATTATGTTTTAAAGGAGTAATCAGGAAAGGCGGAAAGTCCTCCAGAACCATCACCCTGAACACAGGGGCTCCCCAAGGCTGTGTGCTGAGCCCCCTCCTGTTCACTCTGCTGACCCATGACTGTGCTCCAAAGTACGACTCAAACCTCTTCATCAAGTTTGCAGACGACACAACAGTGGTGGGTCTCATCAACAACAGAGACGAGTCAAACTACAGGAGTGAGGTGAGCAGTCTGGCCATGTGGTGCACACAGAACAACCTCTCTCTAAATGTGGAGAAGACAAAAGAGATGTGGACTTCCGAAGAGCGTGGGTCCAGCATGCTCCTCTAACAATCAATGGTGCTGCAGTGGAGAAGGTGACCAGCACTAAGTTCCTGGGTGTGCACATCACAGAGAACCTTTCCTGGACCATGCACACTACATCTCTGGTCAAGAAAAGTAATCAGCATCTCTACTTTCTCCGCAAGTTAAGAAGAGCTAGAGTCCCAGCCTCTGTTATGTGCAACTTCTACAGAGGGACTATAGAGAGCATCCTGACCAGCTTCATCACTGTGTGGCTCTTCTACAGAGGGACTATAGAGAGCATCCTGACCATCACTGTGAGGTTCTTCTACAGAGGGACTATAGAGAGCATCCTGACCATCACTGTGAGGTTCTTCTACAGAGGGACTATAGAGAGCATCCTGACCAGCTCCATCACTGTGTGGTTCTTCTACAGAGGGACTATAGAGAGCATCCTGACCATCACTGTGTGGCTCTTCTACAGAGGGACTATAGAGAGCATCCTGACCAGCTCCATCACTGTGTGGTTCTTCTACAGAGGGACTATAGAGAGCACCCTGACAAGCTCCATCACTGTGAGGTTCTTCTACAGAGGGACTATAGAGAGCATCCTGACCATCACTGTGAGGTTCTTCTACAGAGGGACTATAGAGAGCATCCTGACCATCACTGTGTGGCTCTTCTACAGAGGGACTATAGAGAGCATCCTGACCATCACTGTGAGGTTCTTCTACAGAGGGACTATAGAGAGCATCCTGACCATCACTGTGTGGTTCTTCTACAGAGGGACTATAGAGAGCATCCTGACCAGATCCATCACTGTGTGGCTCTTCTACAGAGGGACTATAGAGAGCATCCTGACCATCACTGTGAGGTCCTTCTACAGAGGGACCAGACCAGCTCCATCACACAGTCTCTTCAAAGTAATACCTTCAGGGAGGAGAATCCACGGGCCAGCTCCAGTCGACAGAAGAACATTTTCATACACCAGGCTATCTGGAAGCTGAACTCCCTCCCTTCCCTCCCACCCCTTACTCCCCAGCCCCTGCTCCACAACAAGGGATTCTCCTGCAAACAACATCTTGTCAAAGTAAATCGTGAGGCGCAGCTTTATTCCTCTCGGGGAAAGTTTGATAATAAAACAGCATTAGGCGAAGATCTGAACACATTATTAATCTGAACCCCCTCAAATCCGGAGGCAGCGCCCGGCGGCCCATTCTCCACGGCGCGGCGTGCATCGGCGGCGCCCGTGACTATCTCCCCTGGCTCAAAAACACACATTTCCGCCCGTGAACAAACGGCGTGCGGCGGCGGCGGCGCTTCAAACGGCCCGATCAGCGATGCCTTTTCATCCGGCGCCCGGGCCCCGCGCGCTCTATTCAACGCGACGCGCCAATTAACACATTCTAATTGAAGCTAACCGCGGCTAACGCTACCGCCGGGCCGCTGGCACGCGCACCAAAGAGCGGCAACATGTGTCGGCGCCGTAAACAAATACGTAAACAGACCGGGAGAGAGAGGGGGGGCGGGGGGGGGGGGGGACTTATCATTAAAGGGCTCATGACAGGTCTTCATGTTTCACTAATTAATAATATTAATCCGAGTTTTACGACAGGGAGGTGGCGGTTTTACGGGGAAAAGTTGGAGACATCGGCGCGTGGGAAGAGACAGAGCACCAGGGATGGACCAGGGAGTCGCTCGTGACCCTTTGGTACAGTATGAACATCCTGGGCATGAGAAAAACAATAAATAAAAAATAAAATATATACGGACCAGTTTGGTATCCACGTGTAGCAGGAAAGGCTGGGGCCGAGATGACGCTGTAATCCAAATATGGTCATTTCCTGTGCACATCTGATTTGAGTTTTTATTTCGCGCTACACACACACAAGGCACAAAAGCCAAGAAGGAAGAACAGAACATATATATACATAATAAGAGAGAAAAAATAATAATAATTTACATTTCAGCTCGAAAAGGAGTGGGAAGAAGACGAGCTCATTGACTCCCACCCCCGCTCATGAACTTAAATAACAATATACAACAACAATCGGCACTTTAGTCGCTCCGTAAGACTCTACACTTCACAGGCTCCGACTCAACCACATTTTTATCAATGTATAATTCCTGCCTGATTGAGTTTTGAACTCCAAAAAACAAGGAAAATGTTGAAAAAAGATCCAACAAAAATCCACTCTAAGCAAATCTTTGCAACTATTATGTCCCAAAATAAACCATAAATTTAAACAGGAAAAAAAAAAAAAAGTGCGTAAGCTACAGCAAAGGTTTTTTTCCCCTATTCACCTGCAGTATCTCACCCAATGGGCGAGGATAACGCTCCTCTTTGGTCCTCGTGGCTGGGAGCTGACATTCCTGGTGCCAGGGGCGACTCCAAAAGACACTTTTTTTTAAAACGGATTCCAATTGAGTCTTTTTTCAAACACTGCCTGAAAGCCCGGCTCCACAGAGTTTTTTATTTTACAAAAATCTCCCATGTGACAACGCCGGGCCAGGTCACGTTTGTTCTGTGAAGAGTTTTATTTATACCTCGTATTTCGTACACAAGGAAACTCAATGCGCCTAAACTTAAGCCTGAGACTTTAACTGACCGGCTCTGGAGCACTGTTGAGGCATGTTGTTGCTCAGCCCGCCTCACGGGGGCGCAGTTTCCCGCCTTTATGTCCTTTTTGAACATGCTCTGTAGGAGGAGACTGGATTCTCTCTCGAATGGAGTAATTCATGAACACAACCGTTCCAGAGTTCAGGGTGTCCCAGGCCAGTTCTAGCGCTTCTGTAATCAGCACAACTCCTGCTGCTCCTCATGTGTGTGCAGGTGTGTTCTCCTGGCCCCTCCCTCACAGCTGCTGGGTGTGGCTCCTCCCTGGGACGGCCAGGAGTAGCTGCATCTGTTCCAGGTCTGTCGGCCCTGCTCCAGCCTGGTCTCCAGCCACCATGCACATTGCACATACTTATTGTAAAAGCTTTTAAATTGCTGTTTAACTGTTATTTTGGTGCCGTTCTCATCTTTGTCCTGTCACTTCGTTGAACCTCTGTAGGTATTCCAATAAAAACCCCCATAAAGGACGTCCAGACTGTATTTATGAGTAATTTAACTTCTTCTGTCTTCTGTCTTCATCGAAAAAAGCAGTTCAGTGTAGTGTAAATGGGAAGGAGTGAGCACAAGACACCCATCAGTATTCAGTCTATGGTCTCGCTCCTTTTGAGCATCTTAAGTTTCACATTTTGTCATTTAAAATACTTTCTTCTAACACTTGAAAAAGTCCCCGGCTGATCCCGCTCCTCGGTTTAGGCTGAGCTCGTCCAGACACGGTTTAAAATCCCAAAGGAGCCCAGTTTGTGAAGAGAACGTTACGACATAATTAAAAGCTCAAAAAGTCCATTTGTACCACGTGCCGGCCCTCAGTCCCGGCTCAGTCCCGGCTCAGTCCCGGCTCAGTCCCGGTTCAGTCCCGGTTCAGTCCCGGCTCAGTCCCGGCTCAGTCCCGGCTCAGTCCCGGTTCAGTCCCGGCTCAGTCTCGGCTCAGTCCCGGTTCAGTCCCGGTTCAGTCCCAGTTCAGTCCCGGTTCAGTCCCGGTTCAGTCCCGGCTCAGTCCCGGTTCAGTCCCGCTTTAGTCCCGCTTTAGTCCCGCTTTAGTCCAGATCCAGCTCCTGCTTTAGTCCTGCTTTAGTCCTGCTTTAGTCCAGCTTTAGTCCCGCTTTAGTCCCGCTTTAGTCCCGCTTTAGTCCAGCTTTAGTCCAGCTTTAGTCCCGCTTTAGTCCCGCTTTAGTCCCGCTTTAGTCCAGCTTCAGTCCCGCTTAAGTCCCGCTTTAGTCCCGCTTTAGTCCAGCTTTAGTCCCGCTTTAGTCCTGCTTTAGTCCAGCTTTAGTCCCGCTTCAGTCCCGCTTTAGTCCAGCTTTAGTCCCGCTTTAGTCCAGCTTTAGTCCAGCTTTAGTCCAGCTTTAGTCCAGCTTTAGTCCTGCTTTAGTCCCGCTTTAGTCCAGCTTTAGTCCCGCTTTAGTCCAGCTTTAGTCCCGCTTTAGTCCTGCTTTAGTCCTGCTTTAGTCCAGCTTTAGTCCCGCTTTAGTCCCGCTTTAGTCCAGCTTTAGTCCCGCTTTAGTCCTGCTTTAGTCCAGCTTTAGTCCCGCTTTAGTCCCGCTTTAGTCCCGCTTTAGTCCAGCTTTAGTCCAGCTTTAGTCCAGCTTTAGTCCCGCTTTAGTCCCGCTTTAGTCCAGCTTTAGTCCCGCTTTAGTCCTGCTTTAGTCCTGCTTTAGTCCAGATCCAGCTCCTGCTTTAGTCCAGCTTTAGTCCCGCTTTAGTCCCGCTTTAGTCCTGCTTTAGTCCAGCTTTAGTCCCGCTTTAGTCCCGCTTTAGTCCTGCTTTAGTCCAGCTTTAGTCCCGCTTTAGTCCCGCTTTAGTCCTGCTTTAGTCCAGCTTTAGTCCCGCTTTAGTCCTGCTTTAGTCCTGCTTTAGTCCAGCTTTAGTCCAGCTTTAGTCCCGCTTTAGTCCCGCTTTAGTCCTGCTTTAGTCCAGATCCAGCTCCTGCTTTAGTCCTGCTTTAGTCCTGCTTTAGTCCTGCTTTAGTCCTGCTTTAGTCCCGCTTTAGTCCAGCTTTAGTCCCGCTTTAGTCCCGCTTTAGTCCTGCTTTAGTCCAGATCCAGCTCCTGCTTTAGTCCAGCTTTAGTCCCGCTTTAGTCCCGCTTTAGTCCTGCTTTAGTCCTGCTTTAGTCCAGATCCAGCTCCTGCTTTAGTCCAGTTTTAGTCCTGCTTTAGTCCAGCTTTAGTCCCGCTTTAGTCCCGCTTTAGTCCCGCTTTAGTCCCGCTTTAGTCCCGCTTTAGTCCAGCTTTAGTCCCGCTTTAGTCCTGCTTTAGTCCAGATCCAGCTCCTGCTTTAGTCCTGCTTTAGTCCTGCTTTAGTCCAGCTTTAGTCCCGCTTTAGTCCAGCTTTAGTCCAGCTTTAGTCCTGCTTTAGTCCTGCTTTAGTCCAGATCCAGCTCCTGCTTTAGTCCAGCTTTAGTCCAGCTTTAGTCCTGCTTTAGTCCTGCTTTAGTCCAGATCCAGCTCCTGCTTTAGTCCAGCTTTAGTCCCGCTTTAGTCCAGCTTTAGTCCCGCTTTAGTCCCGCTTTAGTCCTGCTTTAGTCCAGATCCAGCTCCTGCTTTAGTCCAGCTTTAGTCCCGCTTTAGTCCCGCTTTAGTCCTGCTTTAGTCCTGCTTTAGTCCAGATCCAGCTCCTGCTTTAGTCCAGTTTTAGTCCTGCTTTAGTCCAGCTTTAGTCCCGCTTTAGTCCCGCTTTAGTCCCGCTTTAGTCCCGCTTTAGTCCCGCTTTAGTCCAGCTTTAGTCCCGCTTTAGTCCTGCTTTAGTCCAGATCCAGCTCCTGCTTTAGTCCTGCTTTAGTCCTGCTTTAGTCCAGCTTTAGTCCCGCTTTAGTCCAGCTTTAGTCCAGCTTTAGTCCTGCTTTAGTCCTGCTTTAGTCCAGATCCAGCTCCTGCTTTAGTCCAGCTTTAGTCCAGCTTTAGTCCTGCTTTAGTCCTGCTTTAGTCCAGATCCAGCTCCTGCTTTAGTCCAGCTTTAGTCCCGCTTCAGTCCCGCTTTAGTCCCGCTTTAGTCCCGCTTTAGTCCCGCTTTAGTCCCGCTTTAGTCCAGCTTTAGTCCAGCTTTAGTCCCGCTTTAGTCCAGCTTTAGTCCAGCTTTAGTCCCGCTTTAGTCCAGCTTTAGTCCAGCTTTAGTCCTGCTTTAGTCCCGCTTTAGTCCAGCTTTAGTCCCGCTTTAGTCCAGCTTTAGTCCCGCTTTAGTCCTGCTTTAGTCCTGCTTTAGTCCAGCTTTAGTCCCGCTTTAGTCCCGCTTTAGTCCAGCTTTAGTCCCGCTTTAGTCCTGCTTTAGTCCAGCTTTAGTCCCGCTTTAGTCCCGCTTTAGTCCCGCTTTAGTCCAGCTTTAGTCCAGCTTTAGTCCAGCTTTAGTCCCGCTTTAGTCCCGCTTTAGTCCAGCTTTAGTCCCGCTTTAGTCCTGCTTTAGTCCTGCTTTAGTCCAGATCCAGCTCCTGCTTTAGTCCAGCTTTAGTCCCGCTTTAGTCCCGCTTTAGTCCTGCTTTAGTCCAGCTTTAGTCCCGCTTTAGTCCCGCTTTAGTCCTGCTTTAGTCCAGCTTTAGTCCCGCTTTAGTCCCGCTTTAGTCCTGCTTTAGTCCAGCTTTAGTCCCGCTTTAGTCCTGCTTTAGTCCTGCTTTAGTCCAGCTTTAGTCCAGCTTTAGTCCCGCTTTAGTCCCGCTTTAGTCCTGCTTTAGTCCAGATCCAGCTCCTGCTTTAGTCCTGCTTTAGTCCTGCTTTAGTCCTGCTTTAGTCCTGCTTTAGTCCCGCTTTAGTCCAGCTTTAGTCCCGCTTTAGTCCCGCTTTAGTCCTGCTTTAGTCCAGATCCAGCTCCTGCTTTAGTCCAGCTTTAGTCCCGCTTTAGTCCTGCTTTAGTCCTGCTTTAGTCCTGCTTTAGTCCAGATCCAGCTCCTGCTTTAGTCCAGTTTTAGTCCTGCTTTAGTCCAGCTTTAGTCCCGCTTTAGTCCCGCTTTAGTCCCGCTTTAGTCCCGCTTTAGTCCTGCTTTAGTCCAGCTTTAGTCCCGCTTTAGTCCTGCTTTAGTCCAGATCCAGCTCCTGCTTTAGTCCTGCTTTAGTCCTGCTTTAGTCCAGCTTTAGTCCCGCTTTAGTCCAGCTTTAGTCCAGCTTTAGTCCTGCTTTAGTCCTGCTTTAGTCCAGATCCAGCTCCTGCTTTAGTCCAGCTTTAGTCCAGCTTTAGTCCTGCTTTAGTCCTGCTTTAGTCCAGATCCAGCTCCTGCTTTAGTCCAGCTTTAGTCCCGCTTTAGTCCCGCTTTAGTCCAGCTTCAGTCCCGGTTCAGTCCCGCTTTAGTCCAGCTTTAGTCCAGCTTCAGTCCCGGTTCAGTCCCGCTTTAGTCCCGCTTTAGTCCCGCTTTAGTCCCGCTTTAGTCCCGCTTTAGTCCAGCTTTAGTCCCGCTTTAGTCCCGCTTTAGTCCAGCTTTAGTCCCGCTTTAGTCCCGCTTTAGTCCAGCTTTAGTCCCGCTTTAGTCCGGCTTTAGTCCAGCTTTAGTCCCGCTTTAGTCCCGCTTTAGTCCCGCTTTAGTCCCGCTTTAGTCCCGCTTTAGTCCCGCTTTAGTCCAGCTTTAGTCCCGCTTTAGTCCCGCTTTAGTCCCGCTTTAGTCCCGCTTTAGTCCCGCTTTAGTCCAGCTTTAGTCCCGCTTTAGTCCGGCTTTAGTCCCGCTTTAGTCCGGCTTTAGTCCAGCTTTAGTCCCGCTTTAGTCCCGCTTTAGTCCCGCTTTAGTCCCGCTTTAGTCCCGCTTTAGTCCCGCTTTAGTCCAGCTTTAGTCCCGCTTTAGTCCCGCTTTAGTCCAGCTTTAGTCCCGCTTTAGTCCCGCTTTAGTCCAGCTTTAGTCCCGCTTTAGTCCAGCTTTAGTCCAGCTTTAGTCCCGCTTTAGTCCCGCTTTAGTCCAGCTTTAGTCCCGCTTTAGTCCGGCTTTAGTCCAGCTTTAGTCCCGCTTTAGTCCCGCTTTAGTCCCGCTTTAGTCCCGCTTTAGTCCCGCTTTAGTCCCGCTTTAGTCCAGCTTTAGTCCCGCTTTAGTCCCGCTTTAGTCCAGCTTTAGTCCCGCTTTAGTCCCGCTTTAGTCCAGCTTTAGTCCCGCTTTAGTCCGGCTTTAGTCCAGCTTTAGTCCCGCTTTAGTCCCGCTTTAGTCCCGCTTTAGTCCCGCTTTAGTCCCGCTTCAGTCCCGCTTCAGTCCAGCTTTAGTCCCGCTTTAGTCCCGCTTTAGTCCAGCTTTAGTCCCGCTTTAGTCCGGCTTTAGTCCAGCTTTAGTCCCGCTTTAGTCCCGCTTTAGTCCCGCTTTAGTCCCGCTTTAGTCCCGCTTCAGTCCCGCTTCAGTCCAGCTTTAGTCCCGCTTTAGTCCCGCTTTAGTCCAGCTTTAGTCCAGCTTTAGTCCCGCTTCAGTCCCGCTTCAGTCCCGCTTCAGTCCCGCTTCAGTCCCGCTTCAGTCCCGCTTCAGTCCCGCTTTAGTCCCGCTTCAGTCCCGCTTCAGTCCAGCTTTAGTCCCGCTTTAGTCCCGCTTTAGTCCCGCTTTAGTCCCGCTTTAGTCCCGCTTTAGTCCTGCTTTAGTCCCGCTTTAGTCCCGCTTTAGTCCCGCTTTAGTCCAGCTTTAGTCCAGCTTTAGTCCTGCTTTAGTCCCGGTTTAGTCCCGCTTTAGTCCCGCTTTAGTCCCGCTTTAGTCCCGCTTTAGTCCCGCTTTAGTCCTGCTTTAGTCCAGCTTTAGTCCCGCTTTAGTCCCGCTTTAGTCCCGCTTCAGTCCCGCTTCAGTCCCGCTTTAGTCCCGCTTTAGTCCCGCTTCAGTCCCGCTTCAGTCCCGCTTTAGTCCCGCTTTAGTCCCGCTTTAGTCCCGCTTTAGTCCCGCTTTAGTCCCGCTTCAGTCCTGCTTTAGTCCCGGTTTAGTCCGGCTTTAGTCCGGCTTTAGTCCAGCTTTAGTCCCGCTTTAGTCCCGCTTTAGTCCCGGTTTAGTCCTGCTTTAGTCCGGCTTTAGTCCAGGTCCAGCTCCTGTTTTGCCGGGGGAAGGCGGAACGCGGGGCAGAATTGCTGATTTGGAGAAGTCTCTGGGAACATGTAAATCTATGTAAAACAGTGTGGGCCGATGTGTTGCATTTGTTTGCATTTTCTATGTAAATAGCGCCATCCCCTCGCTCCCTCCTCGCCCGTTTCCTCGCTCGCCTCCTCGCCGTTTCCTCGCCGTTTCCTCGCTCCCTCCCCCCTAATAAAGCGCCACGTTCGCCGCATCACCAGCCCAGACGCAGAATGGACTCGTTTCTCGCATTGTTTAAAAGCGCTCACGTGACTTTCCATGTTTATTGTGTAAACGGCCTTTTCCAGCATCAACACAAACGAGACTGGCTTCCATCTCGCATCTCAGATTGAGCACTAACTAGTCCTACATTGTGTTCACCGGGCGAGCGAGAAGAAGCCGGTCCAGTTGACAATCTCTGACAAACTTTACTACAAAATAAAGATCAAGATCAATCTCAATTTTCGATTTTATTTTGTCATATTAAAAAATCAATGAATGGAGCCGATTCATGACATATCCTAAGTATAGCAAATCCTCCAGCTTCATTTAACCTCCTAACCCCCACCTCAACAGAGCACATTTTCTCTCGTTTGGCTTTACCCAAATCTAAAAGCTTAAAAAAAAAGAAAAGAGATAAAAAGACAACAAAACGCTTCAAAAATTTGACTAAAAACATGGCAAAAAAGTTACGATCACTTTTGTAGGTCTTAGCTTTCAAATTGCTCTCCAGGCGAGAAGCTTGGAGAGCCCTAAAACTAAAACGAGGAAAGCGCTTAGGTCTTAGCTTTCAAATGAGGCGTTACCCTGGCCTATAGGCTGTTAAGATCTCAGGTCAAGACGCTTTTAGATTTGGGTAACGCCGAACTGGAGAAAGCGCAACGTACGCTTGGGACTAGGAGTGTAACAATGTATCGATTTTCCGATATATCGCGATATTTTGCGGGACGATACGATACCGATACTTTTTATTCCGATATCGATATTTTTTGATGACGTCATGCATATTAATGAGCAACGTCATGCATACTAATGAGGCAGCACAGTCAATAGAGGCCAATAATGATCAAGAATTCAGTCAGGACAGCAGGGGGCAGCACTACAGTTTTAAGCACTTGGACCAAACACTGTCACACAAATAAATGACTTTTAATGATAGTTTTTATAATTATAAAGAAGATTAATTTGGGGTTGATTTATTCCTTTTTAAATAGGACTGTGGTTTCTTGTTTATTTAAATGTAAATAAGTCACTGACAGATCTATAGACCCAGTGAGTAAGTCAGAGATCATTTATAAAAGTGGCACAAAACACATGGAAAGAAATGTAAATGATGAATAATATGTAGTATGTTAAAATAAAGGTTAAAAGTAGCATGTTTTTTTTTTTTATCGTGATGTATCGCAGCTTATTTTTGTGCAATATATCGATTATCGCAGTATCGGCGTATCGTGAGCCATGTATCGCGTATCGAATCGTGAGGTACCCAGAGGTTCCGCCCCTACTTGAAACCAGGGATGTCGAGATTAACCGCACAGGAGATTAATCGTGAGACTTTCAGGACATTCGGTAAAGCGCGGTCGCGTCTCCTGAGCCGAATGGAGTCAGCGGGAAGCTCGATAATATTAAGTGCAAATCTGATCCGAAGGGAGAGTCCCAAAGAACCACGTGCAGCTGCGTTTGTGAGCCAGCGCATGCAAATCAGCCCCGCGGCTCATTTGTTGAGGAGCTCTTTTGTAACTATAGTGATTCATGAGACACAGATCATGCACAACAACTTGCTTCCTTTAGAGAGGGCGCATATCACTATTATTTTACCTGTTAATCATTTTAAAATCGTAATATCATTTATTTATTTATCGTCAGGGCATAAGCATAAAGATAAAAGATAACTTAGGAAAAAAGTTCAGTAGATTTGCTATAGGCTCAGCTGGAGGCAGGAAGTTAGATCCCTATCTATTTCCATTGTAGCTGTTGTCATAGTAACAATAAACAAATGTCTAACTGTTGTTGGAAATGTCAGATAAACCTTATTTCATCGTCTCAAACGTCACTCCTCTTGTTCTGGCGCCTTAAGCCACAACAGGACCACATGTTTTAGTTTAATCTTATTTCTCTTGATCACTTCCTGCCTCCAGCTGATGTCACTGATGATGTCACTGATGATGTCACTGATGATGTCACTGATGATGATGAAAGAGATGCGCTTCATGAATTGTGTAGTCGTTGTCCGTGCCTGTCTGTAATGTACTGCTGTGTGCTTTGGCTCATGTGTTTTATATTCTGTATGTTCTTGTCTTAGTTTTTTACCTCATGGGACGGCGGGTGGAAATTAGCCTCGAGCTAAATCCGGCAAATTTACAGCAGTTGTCTGTTCATTGATATGCACTGTCCCATTCAAATAAATGAATATAATTAAACAATGAAACCCATTTTCTAAAACTGAAAATTCCATGGCGGTAACTATGGTAACTGGCAAATTGCTGATTTTTTTGGTCGTAGTTTTTGGTTAATATCTCTGGTCAATATTGGAAGAATCCACGTGGAACAAAAACAGTTTCAAAGTTCATTTTCTCCTCTGTCAGCGCGTATGAACTGATGGTCCAAAACACGAGCGTGATGTTGACCAACAGGAAGGACTTTCAGACATAAGAAGAATTTGTGAATCCAACCACTGTCAAACACCGATGAGGAAAAACAATTGTTCATTTTCGTTTTGGAGATTTGTCACAAAAACTGTATTTCTCCCATAGGGTCGTATTGGCCCCGCCCTCCACCTGACGTTATGACATCATCACTTTCTAAATCGTGAACGCCACGTATTAAAACAACCCTTAAAGAAATGTAAGAACGTACTTATAATGCTGTTTCTTTTTTATGAAATTTCAGAATTGTGACATCCCGACTTGGAACGGGACGAAAACACTTTAGACAGATGCGTTGGCTCTCAATCGTACGGTCAATGAAGGTTCTTGAGTCATCGTCTGTACTCTGTAGGGATGAGGTTTCTGACTTCTCAAGTTAAGGATCTTCATCACACAGTTGTGTAATTTATCTCCTGTATTTCCTGCTTCAAGCGATTTTGAGAAACCTGGATTTTCCGTCGGTAACCGGGATATAACTTCATGTAAACGCTATTCTCCGGTTTTAAGAAACTTCAGATTTATGCGCATGCGCAGTTAACCGTAAACAAACATGGCGAGTCCGAAGAGCTCCTGAACTCCTGAGTCAAGAGGAGACGGAGTTTTATATTTTAACCAAAGAACTAAAAGTAGTGAATATTTAAGATGGAAAGAAGCCTCGTAATGTGGATTTATGCGAAACTGTACAATGTCTAGTACAGAGCAACAAACGATCATTAATATATTTCTTACAAATTGTTACCAAAGCCAAATATTGGTACATTACGACAATCACTAGTGTAACATTAAGTCACTATTTTAATGTTATAAAGGCTCGTTACTATGCAGCAGTTTATATTATACTCCGTGATCCTGCTACTTCCCAGCTGCCATTACCATCCCCAGTATAATATCCATTTGTACAATTTCCTCTTTTTTTAAATTTTCTTTTATTTATTTCTTTTATATTATGAAATCCCTACATAGTGTAATGCATTAAAAAACATTAATACGTATTATACTCCAAGATCCTGCTACTTCCCAGCTGTCATTACCATCCTCAATATAATTTTGATTTTGAGTTTAATTAATTATTATTATTTATTTATTTATTCCGGCTTCAAACCTTCTCCCAGAGCTCCCGGGTCCACTCGGTGATGAAGACCCAGGACGGGTAAAGGTCAGGGATCATCCACAATCTGCCGTCACTGCCGTAGCTCAGGAAGTCGAGCAAAACATCGAGCCCAAAGTTCCTCAAAAGAACAAGCCTCACATTTATGCTTTTAATATTTTCACCGTATTGTGCTCAAACATGGAATGTAATACGAAAGGCCGGGTTTCCTTATTTGATCCTGTAAACAAGGGATTTGAGTTTCCCGACATCTCAGTGACACATAAACCATATTTCGAAAAAAACTGCCATAAAGCGAATAACCGGGAAGAAAAACCCAATGAAGAACCAACAACAACCGGAAACACGGCTGAGAGAGGACCCGTTCAGAAGTCCGAGTATTTACCAGGTGCGTGGCGAGGTAACCCCGGAGGCTCTCGAAGTCCTGCCTGGGCTGGGTCCAGTTTTCGGTGGCGTCCAGCGAGTCCTGGAGCCACGAGATGAAGCCGTCCAACTTCTGCACCAGCGACTGCACGAAACACAAACGGATCATTAACATTTCAGACAGAATTTTATTTTTTTTCCCGCCGCGTAAAAGATGACGAAACGCGGAACTTCTTTATCTAATATTTACATTTCACAATAAGGAAGGATTTAATTTGACCAAAGCGAGTCGATCCACGCCACGCGCCGCTATTTGAAATGGTAATTCGCGCTCGGCGGCGGCTCACATTGTTTTAGAAATGGTTATGGAAATGTGTAATTGATTCCTGAGTTTTATGCAAATGGAGCCGAGCGAAATCTTTGGTTAAATGTATTAAAATTAAAATTAAAAAATGAAAAGCGGTCAGAATAAACAGGCGGAGACTGATAGGGGGGGGGGGGGGGAATGGATGGACAAAAAAAAAGAATAAAGAGCGTTGTGGAGGAGCGGGGAATGTGCCGCGTGCAAATGGAGAACTACTGCCATCTAGTGTCCGGCGAGGGGAGGGATTTAGGAGGTTTGAATGAAGGAATGTTTGGATTTTTAAAAGAGACTGAGACCCGACAAGGAAATCTGACTGATAATGGAGGTTTGTGGAGCTTATTCTTTCTCACTATTTCCAAAGAAACCTGCACATAACGCCTGTCGGAATCAGATTTAATGCTTTTAAAAGACGCTTCACTTTTGGTCAATTCATTCAATGACCTCAAACGATGCTCTTCGGTGCCACTTTATTCGACTTTTCCCAGTCATTGAGAAGGATCCGACAGTGGCAAAGTGAGATCAAAAACATGAAGTCCCCGTGAGTCACATTTGAGAAGTGCTCGCTCGTCCCGAATCCCGAATCCGACCCAGATTTTCCCGAGAAATATTGTTAGAATGTCGAAAAAAAAATGGAAGAGGGGCTTGATCTGGACGAGCGCTACAACAAAAACAATCTGAAGGATGTTCTAACGTAGGGGGACCCCAACCTTTCTCCTGCTCGGGACCGAAACATGTGCGTAAATGACTCACGTTTTTTAAAGCACGGAGCGCAGCCCTTTAATCGCAGCGGGACCGCGGCACATTCTCGCTTTCTCTCTACTGTTCACTTAACATGCAACGCTCTGTCCTGTGAAAGCGTGAAAGGTTGTGAGGAAACGTTGTGATGATCTGAGGGGGGAAAGGGAGAGAGATGCTCGGTGGGGCTGGAGACAGACAGAGCTGCAACACACTGAGGCCGATTCTGTCTGTAATAAAACCAGATGAACTCCAGTCCAAAGGATCCAGGGCGACTTTCAATCAGACGTTCCATTATGTCTCTATGGATGAGCTTATTGGCGTGTGGACGGGCCACAGATCAATAGGACACTTGAGGGATCAATAAAGTTTTCTGAATCTGAAACAATGCGGTCGTTTATAAATAATTTCCTAGTTGGATTTGCAGTTGTGCATAATGTGCGTAATTCTGAATGTGGCATATGATTTTTCAGGGCAACTCATCTGGTCACCCTACCCAAGAAACAGGCGCCATCTGTGTAAGTTCTCACTATGTGAAACTGGACAAAAAAATCATAATTGAAGGTCAGGAAATGTTAGTAGAAGACCAAATTAAATATTTAGGAGTAATTCTTGACCCAAATATAAATTTCAAAAAACATATTAAAAAACTAACCAGTACGTTGAAATTTAACATAGCACATTTGAGATATATGAGGAACTCTCTGACTGTAGATGCTTCTAATTTACATCTAAATGCGATGATTATTCCGCACTTTCGTTACTGCAGGACGAGTTGGTCACAGGCGTAAAACAGCATTAAGGCTCCTGGAATCATTGCACAAAAGTTCTCTTAAGGTTCATGACAAGAAATCTCGGCTCTATCAGTCAGTGGAACATGTTCCAACAGCTCAGCTTCTCCAGTGCGGCCTCAGTCAGTGGAACATGTTCCAACAGCTCAGCTTCTCCAGTGCGGCCTCAGACAGTGGAACATGTTCCAACAGCTCAGCTTCTCCAGTGTGGCCTCAGTCAGTGGAACATGTTCCAACAGCTCAGCTTCTCCAGTGTGGCCTCAGACAGTGGAACATGTTCCAACAGCTCAGCTTCTCCAGTGTGGCCTCAGACAGTGGAAGATTTTTTAGATTTTTGAGCCGTTTTGGTCAAATTTGATTATTATTTAAGACATTTTAATGCAGAAAGCGCCTTATTTGTATATGCCACATATTAAAGTCAGTAAATTACAGCAAAAGTTTCACATTGATGTATTCATGTATTCACCTGCAGAGTCATGTGTTGATTCCTCCTGTAATTCATAGACATTTGTGGGAAATGCAGTGGAAGATCCTGTTAGTGCTGCCTTCACATTTAAACACCGGCTGAAGCTCGTTTTCTCTCTCGTATTCTGTCTCTCGTCTTTATGATTCTCCCCCTCGTCTCCGGCTCATGTAAATCTCCCGCTTCACCGCGAGGTCGCTGTCGGACGCTGTCGGACGCTCTCACCTTTGTCCTCTGACCCCGCGGTGATTTCTCTGCGGAGCCTCGGAGCCTGAAGCGTTTCACAACAAAACAAGAGCTCGGCCGACATCTTAATTACCTCCTACTGCTACTGCTACTGCTACTGCTACTGCTACTGCTACTGCTACTGCTACTGAGACTGCTACTGCTACTGCTACTGCTACTGCTACTGAGACTGCTACTGCTACTGCTACTGCTACTGCTACTGAGACTGCTACTGCTACTGCTACTGCTACTGCTACTGCGACTGCGACTGCGACTGCGACTGCGACTGCGACTGCGACTGCTACTGAGACTGAGACTGAGACTGAGACTGAGACTGAGACTGAGACTGATACTGCGACTGCTACTGCTACTGCTACTGCTACTGCTACTGCGACTGCGACTGCGACTGCGACTGCGACTGCGACTGCTACTGAGACTGAGACTGAGACTGAGACTGCGGCCGCTCCGTGACCGTAGCAGATATTTTTCTCTAAATACCAATATCTCTTTCTTTGTACATAGGGTTACACTGCACAGCCTTTCCTGCTACACGTGGATACCAAACAGGTCAGTTTTTGTGAGTGAATAAGCGTGGGAAGGACCAGCCATGTTGGAGTCACTTCCTGGATGAACGTCAGAGAATAAACATCGTACAGACAGAGTTTGGGCTGATTTTTTACGTTAATGGCTAGAACTAGATTAAAGTCGATGTTTTCACCTTTGAGCAAAATATCAGCGGATTTAGTCACAGTTATGCTCTCATTAACCACCTTTAATTTAGTTTTAGTCTCATTTCGAAATATGACTTTGACAAAATTGTAATGAAATACTATAAATGAACACAGAAGAAGAAGAAGAAGAAGAAGAAGAAGAGGAAGCAGAAGAAGAAGAAGCAGAAGAAGAAGAAGCAGAAGAAAAAGAAGAGGTAGAAGCAGAAGAAGAGGTAGAAGAAGAGGTAGAAGCAGAAGCAGAAGACGAAGAAGAGGTAGAAGCAGAAGAAGAAGAAGCAGAAGAAGAAGCAGAAGAAGCAGAAGAAGAGGAAGCAGAAGAAGAAGAAGCAGAAGAAGAAGAAGCAGAAGAAAAAGAAGAGGTAGAAGCAGAAGAAGAGGTAGAAGAAGAGGTAGAAGCAGAAGCAGAAGACGAAGAAGAGGTAGAAGCAGAAGAAGAAGAAGCAGAAGAAGAAGCAGAAGAAGCAGAAGAAGAAGAAGCAGAAGAAGAAGAGGCAGAAGAAGAGGCAGAAGAAGAAGAAGCAGAAGAAGAAGAAGCAGAAGAAGAAGAAGCAGAAGAAGAAGAGGCAGAAGAAGAAGAGGCAGAAGACGTGTTGTCGTCACTTTTTTAATGTTCTTTTTCATCTCATTTTTGCCACTTTTTAGTTGCTCTTTTGTTGCTTTTTTATTGCGTTTTCCTCACATTTTGAGAATTTTTGTTGCTCTTTTGTTTGGTTTTCATCCTCGTTTCTGTTACTATTTTGACGCTTTTTCCAAGAAGCTTTTAGATTTGGGTGAAGCCAAACTTGAAAAAAAAAAAAGAACCCTGCTTCAGACAGTGCAGGGGCATTAACCCCGCGTGCATTTCGACTTCCATAAGGTGAAAACTATCTGTAACAGGGCCGTCTATAATACGTCTCCCCCCCCCCCCTCTCGCTCTTCCCACCGTTTCCGCTCCGTGAGGCACGCGCCGCCCTCGTCCCGGAGCGGCTCGTCTATCGCCATGACGACTCGGGCTAATTAAGCGGCTAATCGCTAATTACAGGCGCGCGGCGTGTCATTTACAAAAGGCGCGGGATGGAGAGCGGCGGCGTCTGCGAGTGTCTTCATTTAGACGCGGCGCATTCAATATTTTGGCATTTACAAATGAGTTTACCGATGTCAATTTGGACTGCGGCAAAACTGTCGCCGCGGGATTGATGTCGCGGCGGCGGCGGCGGCGGCGAGCACAAAGCAACTTTCGCCAGCGCGGGGGAGCGACTCGGTAAGTTAGTTGTAGGTTTGACAGAGCGGAGTTTAAAGCGACACTGCAGAACTTTCCGAGTAACTAAGCTCCGAAGCAGGGTTCATGCAGGAAGTTGAAGGCGAGGCTCTGCAGGTGAATGAGGGAGAAACACTCCAGACACAGTAAATGTTCTAGAGTGACTTAAACTTAAGGTTAGACAATCAGACGCCATGAGGGACAGAGGTTAGAACGTGCACTTGTCCGTTGCCGGGTCGTGGGGGCAGCTGTTGGAGCTGCACCAGCCCCTATAGCGCCCCCTGCAGGTGGTGGGTCCACAGGAGGACGGCCTCATGGTTCTAACCGGGCCTGTTGGTCTCTCATAAGGGGCTTCTGAACCGCTCTTTGTCTGACCCGTCACCTATAGGACCGGTTTGCCCTGGGAGACCCTACCAGGGGCACGAAGCCCCCGACCACAGAGCTCCAGGATCATTCAGGTCAAACATCTCCCCCACGTTAAGGTGGAGGCTCCAGGAGGGGAGTTATGAGCAAACAAACAAAAAAATGTAATTGTAACATTTAAAGGTCTGTGAATAATTCATAATAGCAGAGGAACCAAAACTCCTGTATTACTTTTAAAAGAAACATATGTGTGTGTAGTTGTTGGTGGACCAGGACTGATGTGGACAGGTCTATGTTACAGCAGACTTGAAGATCATCTAATTTTCTCCAAATGACACATCTGCTATGGTCCACCATAACTCAGAAGAACAGGAACACACAGTTCCAGTTTCTTTCATTCTTTCTTTTAAATCTAACAGTTATTAATAATCACTTGAATTGAAGAATCTAATTTGCACTTTCTGCTGAAGTCCTAATAAGTTAAATGACACATTGTTCTGTTTCTTCACCTGTCGGTGAAGAAAGTATTTAAAGTCGTGTTACTTTCACTCATGGTGTCAGATTTTCTAAAGAGACTCAACTCACAGTTACTCTGAGAAGAGTTTGAACAGAGTAAACTTTACTCTAGAACAATTACTGCGTACTTGGTGGTGGTAAGTTACTATTGTAGCCACAGCTGCCCTGGGACAGTTAGACGCGAGGTTACCAGTCTGTGCCATCGGCCCCTCCGACCACCATCACTCACTCACTATGAATGATTTAGCCAAAAATCAATATTGTGATTTAGATTTTTCTTCCCCATTTACCGTTAATAACGTTTTGTTGCATAAAACTAAAATATAGTTTAAACTGAGACAATGTTATTGCTCATGAAATATTTACTACTGACTGATTAAAGTATCGCTAAGTACTATATCGTAAATAACTTAAACCATTTCTTTCTATTTGCATCTTGTGTTTTAGTCTGTGCTTATGAGCAGGGGTGCCGCCAGAAATTCTGGGCCCTATGGAAACAAACATTTCTGGGCCCCCTACATTTTTTACAGATAAAATGTAACCCAATAAACATGCCCTGTATACTTTTAAAAAGATACTTAGCACATTGCATAGTTAAAATGTCTGATGAGTAAAAGCCTACAAAAACAAGAAAAAGCTATGGAAATATGTACTTGTTTACATAAAAGGAGAATATTTATTATCTCAATTGCAATTGCAAACACAACAGAACATAATGTACACATATTGACATATCATTTACGTGAACAAGCTTTAACTGGGTCCAACTGCTCAATCAGGAACTGAACCAGACATAAACTGTTTGTTATCCAGGTATAACAAAGTTATGTTCAACATCACTTTATAATGGCCCAGCGGCGTGCCTTTCTGCTGGCAAAATCATGTATCAAATCATCAAAGTTCAGCTTTCTTGCCAGTTTGCTTTCAATAGATAGTATGGCAAGGTGACAAAGTCTGTCCTGCAACATAGCAGACCTAAGATAATTTTTAATCAGTTTCAGCTTACTGAATGCTCTCTCGCCACCAGCAACGGTCACAGGCAATGTGCAAAATATTCGCAAAACTATGCAGACCTGCCCAAAAATACTCTGCAGCTGCATCTTGTAAATGCTGTTGAGCAGATCAATTGGTGACAGACACCCTGGGAAAGTGGCCCTATATACAGAGTTGAGGTGTCTGACTTCATCTTCAAATTCACAAGTCAGATCAGTGTTGTATTTTGAAATCAATGGCTGGCATACAGAATGGATTTGATCATCACGTAACTGGCCCATTTTTACAACTACAGAAAACTGATCCAAGATCTCAGCTGTTGAGGCAAACCTGGTACTTAAGTCACTGATTATGTGGTCCATCATGGGAAGAAACACTGTGTTTCTGAATATGGTGTCTGCACTGTGTTCCCTTGCTCCCTCTACCTCTGTCTCATCGTGAAACCGTTTTCTTTTCCTCTGGCGGCTGAATCCTGACCTGAACAGAGGGTTAATGTTCATCTGTTGTGCAACAAGTGATGCTTCAGAAAAGAAACTCTCCCATTCATCCCTCAGATGTTGCATCTCCTCCTGCAAAGCTCTGATATTTTCTGCCTCTGTCTCAAGAGTTAATTTCCCTGACTGGAGAATAATATTCCTTATGTCAATGGCTTGCAGAACTTTGACCCAAACAGTCAACAGAAAAACAGTATCAAAAGTTTCAAAATACTTTTTTAGGCCGCTGGCTTCAGACCGAGCCTCTGGTGTCAGACTGCAGGTTGAGAGGATGGCATCAAGAGCTTCTAGGACACTGGGCAGGTGCTTGGCTATAGGTTGAACAGCCTTAACCCTTGCACTCCACCGAGTGTCTGACAGACGATGTAAAGTGCAACCCGTTTTTGCCTTAAAGATGGCCCATCGCTCTGGGCTGGCACTAACAAGGGCATAAAGGCGATTGACAAAGCCAAAAAAGTTAGTAACCTCTGGACTTGATTGAGCTGCATGCACACCAACAAGGTTCAGAGTATGAGACGCACAAGGGGAAAAAGTCGCCAGCTTATTCTTTTTTAATAATTGGGCTTGAACCCCCTTGATTTTTCCAGACATGTTTGCCCCATTATCATAGCCTTGGCCCCTGCAGTCATTCAGATCTATGCCGTGACTATTAAGCACATTTACAACCATGTCTGCTATCTCACTTCCTGTTTTTTTGTGAAAATCTTTAAACTCCAAAAACCTTTCAACAACCTCCCATTTCTTGTTTTCTTGATCAAAACCTACATATCGTAAGAGCAATACATTTTGCTCTGTATGTGAAATATCCGGAGTAGCATCGCAAATGACTGAATAATAGACTGATTCCTCCCTTTCCTTAAGAATACTACTTAACACTCGTTTTCCACATAACTCAATAAATTCGTTCTGAATATCTGAGCTTAAATAGTGTGTCAGTCTTGTTCCTGTTTTTTTGTCTCTGACTTTTTGTAGATGTTCGTTGAGTAGTGGGTCATAATGGGACAGGAGCTCAAGGGTGCCCAAGAAGTTGCCATTATGAATGTCCCCCAAGTCTTTTGTTTTACCCCTAAAGGGTAAATTTCGAGAGGCCAAGAACAAGGTTACATCTAGTATCCTCTTCAGAATAGCTCGATTTTTGTCTATTTCTGTTTGTATGAGCTTCTTCAGCTTGCTGTCTATTCCCCCAGGGACAGCTGCCGTTACAGACTGTTGTAAGGTTTTCCATTTTAAGTAGCACTCCCTGTGTGCTTTGCTACTTTCGTGGTTAGGGAATTTATCATACATTCGACGCCATGTTATGTCTTTGATTTTATAACCATGTTGACTGCTTAGTGCGCTCATACAAGGTTTCTTTAGCTCATGACCAAATAATACACATGGAATACAAAATAGTGCATTTGTGCTTTGGCTGTAAATGACCCAGTCTCTCTTAATCTTTTCCCTGCAATTTCCTGACTTTGTGTACTTGAGGTATTCAGGGAAGGCTTTACCTTTTGAATCATGTGGCATTTCTTGTTCTTTATCTTTAGAAGAGGCTATTTTTTGCACAATCTTTTCTCTGTCTGCATTGCTAATTTTTGCTGGCCACAAACCAGGATCATTTGACACAACAGTCTCTTCTTCATCTTCCTCAGAGTCTGCTCTCATGGCTTCCTCTGTTCTCTCATCTTCCTCTGAGTCTGCTCTCATGGCTTCCTCTGTTCTCTCATCTTCCTCTGAGTCTGCTCTCATGGCTTCCTCTGTTCTCTCATCTTCCTCAGAGTCTGCTCTCATGGCTTCCTCTGTTCTCTCATCTTCCTCAGAGTCTGCTCTCATGGCTTCCTCTGTTCTCTCATCTTCCTCTGAGTCTGCTCTCATGGCTTCCTCTGTTCTCTCATCTTCCTCAGAGTCTGCTCTCATGGCTTCCTCTGTTCTCTCATCTTCCCATCCATTTTCTTCCGCTTTATCCGGGGCCGGGTCGCGGGGGCAGCAGTCTCAGCAGAGATGCCCAGACTTCCCGATCCACGCACACCTCTTCCAGCTGTTCTGGGGGGACCCCGAGGCGACACCAGGCCAGCACGGAGACATAGTCCCACCAGCGTGTCCTGGGCCTTCCACGAGGCCTCCTCCCAATAGGACATGCCTGGAACACCTCCCGAGGGAGGCGACCAGGAGGCATCCGGTACAGATGCCCTAGCCACCTCAGCTGGCTCCTTTCGACGTGGAGGAGTAGCGGCTCGAGTCCGAGCTCCTCCCGGGTAACTGAGCTCCTCACCCGATCTCGAAGGGTGCGCCCAGCCACCCTGCGAAGGAAACTCATTTCGGCCGCTTGTATTCGCGATCTTGTCCTTTCGGTCATTACCCAAATCTCATGACCATAGGTGAGGGTGGGAACGTAGATCGATCGGTAAATCGAGAGCTTTGCCCCCTGACTCAGCTCCCTCTTCACCACAACGGTCCGATACAGCGACCGCATCACTGCTGACGCCGCACCGATCCGTCTATCGATCTCTCATCTTCCCCTCTTCTGTTATCTTCCTTCACACTTAGGGCTCCCTCTGTGCTCTCATATTCCACTATTCTCACCGCTTCCTCAACTTCCACACTCTTTCCTGGCAAAACTTTCTGTCTCTCTCTTGTTTCTGTGGGGTAAGGATAGCAAAATCATTTTTTTCCCCCAGTCAACAAGTTACAGCTTAGAATTCATATTTTCTTAACTGCATTGTTGAATAATATTGTATGAAATAGATAACTATACAATACAAGAAAAAAATTAGACAATCCAAAACTGTATTAGTTTTTTACTGCCTTGGTAGCTGACTATGTTCTCATCACCTGACCCTGACACACACGCACGCACACACACAATGTGTATTGGCCTATTTAGTTTTCTTAATATAAAATATTAAAATATCTATTCTGTAAACTAATTATAGCCAATGGTTACCACAGACACATTTTTTATTCCACTTTATATTATTTTTTCAAGGGGCATTTTATTCATATTAAGAACGTCAAGTTTGACAGTATCGATCGTAGCAGCAGCACTGTCACTTCACAGAACACACGACAAACTGTTTTTGTAATTTTTGAAGCGTGTAGATTACTTTTTGTTTAGTAAAGTTATCATCATGTGGAGAACACAGTAGATAAGACGTGCTTAGAGCTTTCAATCTTCGTGAAGTTTTGCGCTCAGGCTCACCTTGTTTGGCTGAGACGGGGACGGGGGGCGCGGGGGAAGGGAGACGTGGGTGTGCAGCGGCCGCTGAATCTGTGTCTACGAGACACGATAACCCGGAGACAGCAGAGATGTTATTATTGTTGGATGTAAATCATAATTCAGTAATTATTTGACTAATGCTGCGTTTACACATAAGCACGATGCGTTACGAATGTGCATTTGTGGCATTCGTAACGCATCGTGCTTATGTGTAAACGCAGCATAAGCTAGCTAGATAAAAGCAGGTCATGTAGCAACAAAAATAAGTAAGTGAAAGTTTTGGAATACAGGAATAGTGCAAGCTACCTTTCTTTTTGAAAAACTGTGTGACATACTGTTGACTTCGGCGTTCTCGGTCTTCTCTTTCCTTCTTTTCTTTCCGTTTTTGATGCCCTGACTTTTGATGTGACATGCCTGCGTGTGTCACTATCTGCACTGCATCATAACAAACGCTACGCTAACGAGCGGAGCTCGGACAGCGCAGGTGGAATGAACCATTGTGAGGGGGAGGGGTGTGACTTAAACAGTAAATAGATTATTTGTTTGTTAAATAATAAATCTATGGTCAAAACGGACAAAATACACATTAAGTGTATGAGGGGCCCTAGCACATTACACGTATGTATAAAAAGAGAAAAGAAATAAGAAAAGAAAAAGAGGGTCTGCTCTTCTGGGCCCTTCATCAGCCTGGGCCCTTAGAATCGTCCTAACCTTCCACCCCTTTACGGCGCCCTTGCTTATGAGAGAAGTTCTTCTCTTTATCCCAAACATCAGCCTCACCGCTTCATCTCTGTGGAGTCATGTGACCCCAGTGGGAGGGGAGGGAGGGGCTGTGATCGTCAGAGCGTAGCAGCGAGGGACCAGTGCTAACGCTAACGCTATGCTAACGGAGGAAAAAGCAATAGTCCTGTGGCTGTATTATAAACGCTGATATTTTCACGTCCACGATTTACTTTAACTAGACTGAGAAATAAACAAAAGCACCTGGTGGAGCCGCCGTCTCTCTCGCCGCTACATTAACGTCCATGGGGCGCAGCCGTCAGCTACATGATCACGTATGAGGAGTTTTATGGCTTTTTAAGAATAAAAATTGCCAAAGTTGCTGATATTTTAAGAAAATCTGAATAATGGATTGAGTCAGATTTAAATCTACAGTTTATAGTTTTGTTGATATATTACTTACAATTTTATTTTTTTAATCTTGTTTAGTTTTTGAATAAGCTTGTTATTAGTGGGGGGATTTTTTGCCTCTCGTGTGCGTTTTAAAAATAAATCAGGCACAAAACAAATTTCATTTCACGACTCGTGTAAAAAAAAAATCCATTAATAATGAACTCTTCCTTGCACAGGGGCCATGTACATTTTAGATGAAGATTCAGTTCTAAAGGTGCAGGAGCACTGACGCTCGAGAGAAGCCTGAAATATGAATGAACTGCTAAACTAATAAAAAGGACCTCGCGCATGTTTGTAGAGCTCTGAATTACAGAGATAGCAGCTGTGAGACTCGATAAGAAGAACATTAGACTGTATTGCTGGGTTTCAGGCGACATCACAGCGTTCTAAAGGCCAATCCTATTATATGGAGGAAACATTATTTAGTTTTTAGGAAATTCTTGGTTTTGTACAGAGAGACCTTGGACCCAGTGACTGATACTAATGATCATTTTTGTAATTCATACATTTTCTTTTGAGCTACGACTTGTGAAAAACTGGCTCCTCACATTCTAGAACCTGCAACCCAGCGATTACTGACAGAATAAATTCACTGTATAGCTGTTCTTGATAATGTTCATGTCCCGGCTTGAGTTTGGAACAAAGTGCTCATTTTATTCTTCAAACTTTACCCAAACCGTTGTGAGCTGTGATTTCAGCCTGACCGGGATATCCTTGAACTCCATCACGGCGCCGTAACGCGTCCGACCTGCTCCTGCGCCCGTTTTCAAAAGGACACTAACGATTATGAACGCGTTCTTCAGAGCCGAGCGACAGCGATGAACAGGGATGACATTAAACTTTGATACGAGCGAATGTTAATGAGGAGACACGAGCGAGCGGATCGAAGCGGCGCCTTGGGGTCGCGGGAGCCAGGCTGACGGGGAAACGCCGCCCTCTACAGACCAACGGGACACACTGCGACAGACACGAGGCGATCAGGAGCAGAGGAGACAGTGGAAAGTGTTGGGGGTTGACGTGGAAAGTTTGAGGTTCAGTCTGGGACAGTTTTATCTCAAACAGGACGATCGTTCCAAAGCCTGGAAGGATCACCTCTAGAACATGAGTGCGTGGAACCTTCAGCACATTCTGAACCACAGACCTCTGACCCTGCGCAGGGGTGTAAGGCTGAGGAGCCTGACCATGCAGAGCTCTGAGAGATAGAACCAGAACTTTAAACTATAGGACACTGGCAGCCAAGGAACTTCTTTCAGAATAGGGGATATGTGAGTCCTCCCATTTGTGCGGGGCAGACTTCTCGCTGCAGAGCTTTGCACTAATCGTAGCCGAGAGAGCTCCTTCTTATTCAGACATGAAAACAAACTGTGACAATAGTCTAAATGCGAGACACCAAAGCATGAATGATCAGCTGCAAATCATTCCATATTCCTAAGTTTAGAGATTTACCTGAGTTGAAAGAAGCAGTTCCTCGTGACAGGTCAAAGAAAACTCCCAAGTTTCTAAGGACTGGCCTAAGTCACCCAAGTCCTGTTTAATCCCTGGAATTGAATTATCAGGGGCAATAACCAGTGTTTCTGTACTCGGTCAATCAGAAGAGGCTGCAGGAACATCATGAAGTCACTATAAACAAACTCCACGAGCGTCTCAGTGTCACAGAATTATCATTCCATTGCAGAACGGGATCAGGTGGTCCAACATTTGTTTTTTCAATGTCTCTAATGTCTTTAATCCTGTGTGTGACGCTTTTTAAACAGTGAAGCGTGTCAATAATAAAACAGTACAAATAACGGTCTCTGTCTCTTAGGGTTCAGAAAATCGAAGCAAAACTCTGCGACATAAAATAAATTAAATACTATGCGAGGTGCACAAACTTCAACGCGATGTCTCTCAGCTCTGGCACTGAGGACGTTGTGAGAGGCTCATTTTAAGGCTGAGCTCTTTCCAAAGTAAAAAAACTGAACTTTTGTCCGATATATCGATAACGCGTACATTTCAATCTTTTTCCAACATCATACTCTAACGATTATTTTTTTTATAATACCGCAAATATATTATTAATGATCTATAACCATAAAACCGGGAGAAAATGTTTAATCACAAAAGATTCATTTTTTATCCATTATCCCCCGATACAAGTAGCACCTGTACTTCTGTTACCATCATAACAGTTCAGTCAGGGTTATTTCTAGGAGTGTGACAATATATCGATTTTCCGATATATCACGATATTTTGCGGGACGATACCGATACTTTTTATTCCGATATCGATACTTTTGATGACATCACGCATATTAATGAGGCAGCACAGTTCCAGTGTTTTCAGTCAATAGAGGCCAACAATGATCAAGAATTCAGTCAGACCAGCAGGGGGCAGCACTACAGTTTTAAGCACTTGGTCCAAACGCTGTCACACAAATAAATGACTTTTAATGATAGTTTTTATAATAATAATAAAGAGATTAATTTGAGGTTTATTTATTACTTTTTAAATATGTGGTTTCTTGTTTATTTAAATGTAAATAAGTCGCTGACAGATCTATAGACCCAGTTAGTAAGTCAGGGATCATTTATAAAAGTGGCACAAAGCACATGGAAAGAAATGTAAATGATGAATAATATGTAGTATGTTAAAATAAAGGTTAAAAGTAGCATGTTGTTTTTTTTTAAATCGTGATGTATCGTAGCTCATTTTTGTGCAATATATCGATTATCGCAGTATCGGCGTATCGTGAGATAATCGTTATCGTGAGCCATGTATCGCGTATCGAATCTTGAGGTACCCAGAGGTTCCCTAGTTATTTCTGTCCTCTTTTAGTCCCTTTTATTATAGTTAGTGCCGTTTCCTCCTGGTTTCGTCCTTGTCCATCCATCACTTCCCCTCGTCTCGCGCTGCTCCTTCAGATTGACTCGTCTCTGCGTCGTGATAATCCAGTGACAGTCTCTAATGCCGACCTCATATTTCTGAGCCGAGCCCAATGAGATCAGACTCAAATAAAACGATCGCGAGTCTTCGGGGCCGTAATTAAAGGCGCGCGGCGTATTGGCATTTGGGCGCATTGGATATGACAGATATGAGCGATTAGTGGGACGGGACGCCTGATCAATAACGCCTCTGTCGATCAAACCTGACCTTTTCGTGCGCGAGAGGTGATCGATTAACGGAGGGGGGAGACGGGGGGGGGAGGGGGGAGCGGTGACCCCATCCATCACGGGCCGACAGGAGCGCGGCGCGAATCGGGGAGAAATGAGCGGCGTTTAATACATTTGCCGCATACGGAGGATATAGAGATTAAAGCCATATCTTGTTTGGAAATTTTTGTCAATCTGGGTAATTTTAAAGGACGTTTTCATTAGAGCGACGTGAAGAGGAGGAGCGGGGATGGGGGGGGTTATTAAGTGGACAATTGAGACGCCGCAGGTGAATACGGGGGAAAAATGACTTTAGAGAAATCAATTTGAAACTTTTACTGTGGATCAGGGGCGTAGCACCAAATTCTGGGCCCCGGGTACAAACTATCTTGGTGGACCCCTGGTGTTTGACTTGAAATTTCATCGGATTTGGCTTCTTTCTCATGTAAAGTGCTTTGTGGCCATGTCTGTGAAAGGCGCTTTATAAAGAAAGATCTTCCTCTTCTTCTTCTTATAGGCTGATAAAAATGATTTTTTTTTTCCCCTATGTGGTCCGGGATTTGACCACATAGTCAACTACCGATAGAAGGCATATCAGATGACTTCATGGTTGAAAAATATTTTGAATGCTACTCGTTTTTTTTTGCAATAAACAAGGGACAGAAATAGTGCACATTTAACCATTTGTCCATTGTTAAAATGGTTTATAAAAATGCACATGTATGTATATGTATATATGAACATAACATTTTAGTTACATGTTTGAGTGCCTAAAAAACGCTGCAGTTTGAATTTACGCTACCCTCATTATACTATCTAAAGGAATATTCAACGTCGCCATGTTGATGTTACTTCCTGGATAAATCTCCAGCTCCAAGCAACAAAATGTCAGTAACCAGTAACCTCATGTGTTTTTACCTCCATCCTCGTCCACACGTGCGGCTCCTGCTCCTGCCTCTGGAGGTGCTGCAGCAGCTTCTGCATCAGCGCGTCTCTCCCGGCTCGGTCCATAGGGGGCGACGTCACCCCTCTGTCCACGGTGCCCGCCTCATCCTCTGAATGCAGCTCGCTGATTGGTCCGGACTCCAGGCTCTCCTCCAGTGAGAGAGCAGCGTCGCTGGAGGAGGAGGGGCTGCGGCGGCGTGGGAGGAGCTGACGTCTGAGCGGGAACTGAGAGGAAACAGGAAACACATGGTTCACATTTATGCATCATCTCAGAGGAGAAGCAGAAACGAGACTTCAGCGGCCCGACTGTTATGTATCTGTTCAGATTTTCCACGCATTTGTGAAAAAAACTCGCCTTTCCCGCCCTTCTTACTGTCCCTGAATGCATCTCCCACGCTGGCTGGCTGCCCTCTGTCTCCTCTGATCCTCTGAAACAGCGCAGCGCCTCCTGGGTTTGTCTCTGTTTCAGAGCGTGGTGTCCTGCACCGGTCAGCTCCACCTCCTCCTTCCTCTTCCTCACTCCGCTTCACAACAGTCTGTCACCATCTTTCGTTTGTCCTTTTTTGTTTCCTGTAGCTCCTCTTGTGACGCCTCCTCTGTGCTGCAGGGGGGGCTCTTGGTGCCTCTTCAGTGTCTCAGAAGAAGAAATGTGTAGGTCTCAAATGGGTTTAGCGGATAAGCTAGCGTTTTGTTTACCTTTAAAAAGCTGCTTTCTTCAGGACCATTTTAGACTCTCAAAGTAAACAAATCCACCAAACCTCCACAAAAACACGGCAAAGACGAACAAAAGTATCCAGAAAAACAATGTGGAACAGAAACCACAGATGCAGTTTGCAGAAAAAGGCAAAAAACTCAGCTGCACAAGGAGAGAGGGAGGTCATTCATGAATCATTGAATACACATTCTGTGCAGTAAAGTCGGCGGTGAATGTGTCGCTGTCTCCTTTGACATGAAGCCGCATGTTTGTTGCTATTGTATAAACTGCTTATTCTACAGTATATGGACAGACTTGCTCTTTGTGTTCCTGAGTTGCAAACCTCGTGAATAGAGGATGATGTAGGTGCAGTGTCTGGGACAGGTTTTGGTGTCACCTGTCGCGTGGGCAGAGGGGAGGGGTCCTCGCTCTCCTCCAGGCCGCTGCCACAGTCCGCTCCGCTCTCCACGGTCTCCCAGTCCGGGTTCAGCTCCGTCAGGTCCCAGTCGTCCACGTCCTGCAGAGCATCATGGGAAGGATCACACGGCCCGGAGCCCTGACACGAGGAGCAAAACAAACCGGGTTGAGTCTAAAGCCCACGATGTGTTTGGAAACTTTAAGGCGAGACACGGCAGGTGAAAACATCCTTAACATCTTAGCTTTAACGTCAGAGTAAAGAGATCCTACACGCTTCCGATTTTGTCCCTGTTTTCCTCATTCACCTGCAGCGTCTCGCCTTAAGGGGGAAAATCTCCATTATTTAATCAAATCAACAATAAATAAATAAAGTCGTGATGCCCGGTTTCCGACACTGACCAGAGGCAAAGTCTTGGCGAGGGACTCCAGGTTCATGGCGAGCATCTCTGTTTTCCGCAGCTGCGCCGGGAGAGCCAGGAACTCCTCTGAACCGAACCAGTGAGGCCGGTGACTCGACAAGATGTGGACGCCCTGGAGGAGAGAATATGAAACACCAACAGAGATTATTCATATGGATAAACTTTTGTATCTTTAAACAGTGGCTTCATTTTCTCCAGTTCAGCGTTACCCAAATTTAAAAGCTTCTTGGATAAAAAAGTCAAAATGTACAGAAAGTGACAAAAAAGCAAGAAAAGAGCGATGAAAACAAAAAACAAAACAGTGAAAAAAACGTGATGAAAAAAGTAAACAAATGTGATAAAAAATGACAAAAAAATTGATACAAAAAATGAAAAAAAAAAAAAATAGAAGGAAAAATGACAAAAAAGACAAAAATTTAATTAAAAAGTGAGAAAAATGTGATGAAAAATTGACAAAAATGTGATGAAAAAATACAAAAATGTAATGAAAAAATAACAAAAAATTTATGAAAACGCAACAAAAAAGTGAAGAAATTGTGATGAAAAAATTAAAAAATGTGATAAAAAATGACAAAAATGTGATGAAAAAATAACAAAAAATGTATGAAAACGCAACAAAAAGGTGAAAAAAATGTGATGAAAAAATAAAAAAAATTGAAAAAATTACAAAAATGTGATGAAAAAATAACAAAAAATGTATGAAAACGCAACAAAAAAGTGAAAAAAATGTGATGAAAAAATTGAAAAAAATGTGATAAAAAATGACAAAAATGTGATGAAAAAATAACAAAAAAAGTAGGAAAACGCAACAAAAAAGTGAAAAAAATGTAATAAAACAATTAAAAAATAGAAGTAAAAATGAAAAAAAAAGACAAACATTTAACTCAAAAGTGAGAAAAATGTGATGAAAAAGTGAGAAAAATGTGATGAAAAAGTGAGAAAAATTTATGAAAACGCAACAAAAATGTGACAAAAATGTGACGATAACGCGGCAACAACGCAAGGAAATTTTGTAGGTCTTAGCTTTCAAATGAATGTGACACTGGCCTATAAACTTTTAGATTTGGGTAAAGCTGAATTTGGAGAAAAAGTATTCGAGTAATGTCATTATTTTTCAACAAACTTAATGTAATGTCAGTTTCATCCCTGTGAGTCTTTATCAATGTCTCACCGTGTTGAGCCTGTGGAGCTGGGAGCTGTTTGGACGGGACTCCTCCGCAGACGCCTCCAGGTCTGAGGAGGAGGTATGACCCAGCGTCGTGGGGGAGGGCAGAGGGGACTCGGACTCCCCCCGGCTCTGAGCGTGAGACCGCCTTCCCTGCGCCTCATCCAGGACGCACCGCGGGCTGTCCGGCTGTGAGGCGCCGCGGAGGTGATCGACCAGAAGCTGAGAGGAGAAACACACGGTCTGAACTTCAGGATGAACGTGTGGGAGGAATAAAGATTTACGGTTTATCTCAAAGTGAACGCCAGGTGTTGACATATTAGTTACAAAGATTTGCTCAGAGGGATTTTGGATCTGGTTTTAGACGGTTTTGTGAATGGAGACGGCGTGATTTCAGGACAAACTTCAAAAGCGGCAAACGTCATAAAATAATAATTGTAACGTGAGTGTTTGGCCTATTTTTACTCTGACACAGGGCTGGGCGACATGAACAAAAATGGATGGATGGATCTCAATATTTTTGGGGAAGATTTTGCAGACCATCAGAAATCTGCAGGAATGTGCTGCAAACGTCTACATTTACATTGTTTTGTCGCTCGATAAAAATAATTGTCCTGAACAGACACAAAAAAAACACGTTTCCACATACTTCCACAATATGTTTTTTATTTATTGTTTACAATTTCCCCCAATTATATATATATTGTTTTACCTTTTTTCCCCATTTCCCCATTTAAATGTTTCCCTTTTATTTTTCGTTCCTAATTTCCCCCTATTTTTTCCAATTTTAAACTTTTTTTTTCATTTACCCAATTTTTTTGTTATCCACATTTTGTGCCCATTTATTTATATATTTTTTTCATATTTTTCAATATTTGTTTCAAAATGTTTACCGATTTTGTTCCCTATTTTTCCCTGATTCTTTACCTATTTTACCCAGTTCCCCATTTTAAACTTTGTTCATTTACTTTTTTTTCCCATTTACCCATTTTTTTCTCTCCACTTTTTCCATTTTTTTTTTACTTATTTTTTTTCATATTCTTACCTATTTTTTTCCCATTTCACCCAATTTTTTTATTATTTTTCTCCAAATTTTTTCCACATTTCCACAATTTGCATATCTTCCAAACTGTTATTAATATTGCCCACTTCTACTCTGACAGTAAAACTGAGACGTTAAGAGGGAGACCTTTCTTCTCACTCACCTCGTCGTGTGGATAAACCTTGTCCAGCTCCAGCCAGAACCCGTTCCTGTCCGGAGGCTCCATGAGGGAAGGGGAGCTGTCGCTGAGCTCTGCCTGAGTTTGGAGCCTCGTGTTGGGGTCTGCTCCCGCGGCCTCCCCCTCGTCTCTCGCGGGTCCCTCTGGGTCGGTCAACAGCGCTGCTCGTTTAGGCCGGGACGGATGCGTTGGCGAGGCTTCCGCGCTGTGGCCTCCTCCGGTCAGATGTCTTTTCGAACACTCGCTTTGGCACTGCGGCGTCGTCTCCAAATCCTCGCTTTTATCGATGTTTTCTTGCTCTAGTTCGGCGTGTTCGTGTTGGCTCGGCGGCTCTCCTTGCGTCTCCTCGCTGGGGCTGTAGTCGCTGAGTTCGAACGCCGTGATGCCGCAGTCCAAAGAGAAATAGTTCTGGCTGCAGCGGATGGTGAGGGCGCCGCAGTCGTCCTCCTCCGTCAGATCCTCCAAACGGGTCTAGGGCAGACATTCAATTTAGTTATTATGTGTTTCGGAATTGATCAGCTTTGACAAAGTACTCTCTCGCTGATGTTTTCGCCAATTAAATAATGTAAACCCCATTTTAAAGTTTTTTTCTGCTATTTTCCCCCCATTTTTCCCCCCAGATTTTCTCCCAAAAAAAAAAAGTTTGACATATTTTTTTTCCTATTTTTCTCCCCATTTTTTCACATTTTTTCCTCTATTTTTTTCAACTCCCCCTCCCATTTTTTTCACATTTTCCCCTATTTTTCCTAATTCCTTCCAGATTTTATCCCAATTTTTTAATTTCCCCCCGATTCAAAGTACTCTCAAACTGATGTTTTCGTCAATTAAATAATGTAAACCCCATTTTAAAGTTTTTTTCGGCTATTTTCCCCCCATTTGTTATAATTTATTTTTTTCAGATTTTCTCCCAATTTTTTTTTTGGACATATTTTTGTTCCTATTTTTCTCCCCATTTTTTCACATTTTAACCTCTATTTTTTTCAACTCCCCATCCCATTTTTTTTTTTCATTTTCCATTTTTTTTCCTAATTCTTTCCAGATTTTATCCCAATTTTTTCCTGATTTTTCTCTATTTTTGTCCTTTTTTTTTCATTTCCCCCCCCATTAAAAAAAAAGTCTGCCATTTTCCCCACATTTTTTCTCCCACATTGACATTGGCAATAAACGTGATATTGTAAATTTGCATATCTTCCAAACAAAACGCTATCGTCCTGAAAAGAGGAGCGTCAACAAAATGACTCCATTATTTAGTCGACATAGTCATTACAATGACAGCCCTATCCGTCATGTGACACAGAGACAAACAACACTGGCTTTCATCAGCGTCAGGCACATATTTGTCAGAATGTAAATAAAAAGACAGCTTCTCAGATGTAGTTTGTTTAACTCGTGTGTGTGGCAGTAGAACTACACGTTTATGTCTAACGCGGCACTTTATAAAAGCCCCTCTTCTATACAGATAACCCTTCTACATAAGTACATTTTAAACACAGTAACAAACCGGCGTGTCCTGCTGAGTAAACGCCTGGAGAATGTCCGTCTGTCTGGTGAAGTTTCCGTTGGAGTCCTGGAGTCCCTGCAGAAGCCTCTCCTTCAGGACGAGGACGGAGACTCGGAGCTGGTGCCACAGCAGCTGCACCGTCCTGCAACGACAACGACGACAAAACAACACAACTACCGTCATTCAGGGTCATTTACTGTTGTGATTCTGCCTGGAGACTGTTAATATAAGGTTCACAGTAGGAGTGTGACAATATATCGATTTTCCGATATATCGTGATATTTTGCGGGACGATACCGATACTTTTTATTCCGATATCGATACTTTTGATGACGTCATGGGTATTAATGAGCAACGTCATGCATACTAATGAGGCAGCAGTGCTCCACTGTTTTCAGTCAATAGAGGCCAACAATGATCAAGAATTCAGTCAGACCAGCAGGGGGCAGCACTACAGTTTTAAGCACTTGGACCAAACACTGTCACACAAATAAATTACTTTTAATGATAGTTTTTATAATAATAAATAAGATACATTTGGGGTTGATTTATTCCTTTTTAAATAGGACTGTGGTTTCTTGTTTATTTAAATGTAAATGAAGTCACTGACAGATCTATGACTCATTTCCAGTGAGTAAGTCAGGGATCATTTATAAAAGTGGCACAAAGCACATGGAAAGAAATGTAAATGATGAATAATATGTATTATGTTAAAAGTAGCATGTTTTTTTTATCGTGGTGTCTCGTAGCTTATTTTTGTGCAATATATTGATTATCGCAGTATCGGCGTATCGTGAGATAATCGTTATCGTGAGCCATGTATCGCGTATCGTATCGAATCGTGAGGTACCCTGCCCCTAGTCCACAGGCAGCAGAAAATCAGATTTAAGACTTTGTGATGCCACTTTAAGGCCACACGCAAAAAGCTATGCATTTATGATATCGATACAAAGGCTTTGAGGGATAAACTTGGATATTCAAAAGCAAACTGGACACAACGGGAAACTTTTGAGCAAAAATGTATGTACAACTGTATAAAAATTGACAGAAATGTTATATTCTATGCATTTATCGTGGCTCAAGATGTGCAAACATTTTGATATTTTTAAGTAAATTCAACCAATTTGAACACTAAGCGAAAACTTAAGGCCTCCACTGTAAAAAGGTCAAACTATGTGACTATTTCCAAAGATATTTAGCCTTAATGTCTGTTGGAATCAATTGTGTGCAACTTAATCACAATCAATGCCTTAAAGCGACTATACAGAGTTTAAAAATGTTAAAAGTAAGTATTTTCCTCCCCTACACGTTCCAGCCATGTCCTAATGTGTAGAATGAGCCCAGACCTGTTCACCACAACGGCCTATAAAATCCTGCACTGTCGCTCAGAAAGCTTAATATAGAGACTGCAGTTACGCGTAAGACCTGAGGTGGCAGTAGTGAGCAACACTTAATTCCTTAGTTCATGCCTAGGACTGGATAGCATTGAACGATACCAGTGTGGCATTGGAAACAAAGTTTAGGTAAGTTCTGACTTAGTTTTTTCAGCTCAAATGATTTTTTTTTCCCCCAAAGGGTTTTGCCCCATTTTTGTTTTCACCTTATTTTTGATTAATGATTGATTTATTACTAATATTTTCCCTATCTCTCCTCAATTTTTCCCCAAATTATTCCCCATTTTTCACACATTTCTTGACATAGGAGATTAACCTGATATTGGAAATGTGCAGATCTGTTTTGTAAAATGTAACGGTTCCCAACGCTACTCCTGCCAAACTAAATCAAACCCAAGCAGACTTCTGGACGTGTTTGTTCTGACCTGATGTCCACGATGATGTTGACGGAGTACGAGAGCAGCTTCAGGGAGACCTCGGTCTCCAGCAGAGCGTGGATCTGCTCCACATGGTCCGAGATGTCCTCGCAGACGTCCTGCACAGACAAACACACTTACGATGACGCTGAAGAAGAACACAAGACGTGACGGGAAAAGCAGAAGAGGAGAGTGAGTCAGCTGCATGTGGTTAACGCAGCTGGTACAATCCCTTTTCTGGAACTTTTTTACTAGAGTTTGCTGCATGTTAGCTTTAAAACAGCTCAAATCAAAGCCTCTGTGTCCTTTATTCATGGCACTAACAAAAGGAAAGCTCTCACTACAAAAACAACCCAGACCTTAAAGTTTGGGAACTACACATATTACATATCAGTACCAGCCAGAGGTTACATTAAACAAAAATTCTCCATCATTTACGGAATATTTTATCATTTTGACGGATTGAAAATCAAGCTGTAATCAAAATAAAGTGGGGCTCTCTCTCTCTAAAAGCAGCTTCACTGTTTAACACCGCGTGGTTTCGCTGCTCGCACGGCAACTAAACAGCTTTTTAGGATCTCACATCGGAGCTGAGAGCGCACGGATTTGGATAAACACAAGAAGGACCGAGAGAGAGAGAGAAGAGGTACGGTGCAGGAGGTAAGTAGTGCAGCTTCAAAGAACGGCTAAATACTGTCCCGCTCACCCACTGTTTCTTAAACAATACGTTAAAATTGAGAAAATGCAAATAATAAGCTCTAATTTACATTTATATTAGTGTAATATGAGCCTGGATATTGATGAGCAATCTCACATTGTCCCCAACATAAATAATATGCAGCCTATATGTAGGGGATATACATTTCTTTCAGATATCAATCAATGACGGATAAAAACAGCTCATGACGGATTTTTTTGCAACCCTGTCCGTCCAAGTGAAGGAGAAAAATGATCCCTAGCCAAACCACTGGTACCCGCGTACACAGCGCCCTCTAGTGAGGCTCGCCTACTCAGGGTCATCTGCACTTGGTTTGGGCCAATAGGTCTAATGACGCCACAATATTGCAAACCGCTGTTATATTGCCTTTTGATTAACACACTACACGTATTTGTACTTTCTACTGTCAATTAGGAGTGTGACAATAAATCGATTTTCAGATATATCGCGATTTTTTTTGAGGGACGATACCGATACTTTTTATTCCGATATCGATACATTTGATGACGTCATGGGTATTAATGAGCAACGTCATGCATACTAATGAGGCAGCAGTGCTCCACTGTTTTCACAGTCAATAGAGGCCAACAATGATCAAGAAGTCAGTCAGGACAGCAGGGGGCAGCACTACAGTTTTAAGCACTTGGACCAAACACTGTCACACAAATAAATTACTTTTAATGGTAGTTTTTATATTGATTAAGAAGATTAATTTGGGGTTGATTTATTACTTTTTAAATGGGACTGTGGTTTCTTGTTTATCTAAATGTAATTAAGTCACTGACAGATCTATGACCCATTTCCAGTGAGTAAGTCGGGGATCATTTATAAAAGTGGTACAAAGCACATGAAAAGAAATGTAAATGATGAATAATATGTAGTTTGTTAAAATAAAGGTTAAAAGTAGCATGTTTTTTGTTTTTTTTATCGTGATGTATCGTAGCTTAGTTTTGTGCAATATATCGATTATCGCAGTCAGTGGCGCAAAAAGGGCATATGCAATGTATGCCTTGCATATGGGCGCCGAAAGGAAGGGGGGGCGCCGAAAGGACGGGGCGAGAGAGAAAAAAATATTTAAATATAGTCGGACTCGGCGCGAAAGGAACAGCGGCGCCCCATAGGCCATTTCCTCATAGCATTTGACATTGGCGCCCCATAGCGTCAACGTGCTTATTTTGCGTCACACAAGTCACTGCTGGAGGGGGGCGGAGGGAGGAGTGTAGGATTGACAGAGGGACAGTTTGTGAATGCACGACCGCGGGACGTGAGCGCGGCCAGCGGGTAAACTGTTTCAGAGCGCGGCTCTGGGGAAACGCTCCCAGCGCCAGCGCTGTCCCGGGCCATAGCAGAGTAAAAGGCGCACGGGGTCCGTGAGTGACGAGGCGGCTACAGGAGCCCCGTCACATCTTCCACCTGTTCGCTCAGCTCCGCTCTGGGCCGCCTCCGAACGGCAGCGACATCACCGCACACAGTCTCCTCCTCAGCCCCGGTCATCTCCACCGCTGCTGCTGCTCCACGAGGAGCTCAAAGTGCAAGCAAAACGCCTCTTTAACAAAAACACGCGTTTTTGCGCGTGTTTTTGTCTCCCCTCTTGCGCGCGAGCGAGAGAGAGAGAGAGAGGGGCAGAGCAGAAGTTACGTGAATGAGAGCAACAGAAGCTTAATCGGCCCATGAAAAGTTTTTTTTTTTTTTTGTGATATACTCCATAGACCAGTGGTCGGCAACGTCCGGCCCGGGAGACAATTTTTGCCCGTTGCCAATATTTTTTGGCCCGCCAGAGCCAAAAAAAAAAAAGCCTAACAGAGACTTAATTGTTCTTTATCCGCAAATGTTTTGCCCCTGATATTTGCTTGTGTTTAGCACAACACCATTCCACTGTCTAACTTCTAGGTTAAATTGTGGTTTGTCCCGATCCTCATACTTTACCTCTGACACACGCATTTGATTCAGCCAAAAAATATCCCTGACTTTTAAAGACGTTTAAAAAAACGATCTCTTCTGGTTAGATGAGCTATGGTTAGTCAGTCTTACATAAATAAATACACACATGGCTGTAATTGTTAAGAGACAGTCCTAGAAACCTTCCTGCCGTTGTTTCATCTGTGCGCAGTAAGAGGGGGTATTTTTTTTTTAAATATTGGCCCGAAGCCAACCCAATTGGGGGGGGGGGGGGGGGGGGGGGGGCGCCGGCTGTGTGTCTGCATACCCCCCAGAAAGTGGGTAGTTGCGCCCCTGATCGCAGTATCGGCGTATCGTGAGATAATCGTTATCGTGAGCCATGTATCGCGTATCGTATCGAATCGTGAGCTACCCACAGGTTCCCACCCCTACTGTCAATATTACTTTTTTTTTTTTTTACAGCAAAAGCTTCAGTAAAATATCTGACTGTGTGACTTTACTTGTATTGGAGAAATATTTCCCCAGAAGTGCCTGTGCTTTGATTCAAGTAATGAAATCCAGTTGAAAAGTGGAGTTAATAGGAACTGGAAAAACGTTTCCATTGTCCCTCGTCAGTTCCTCCTGTATGATCTAAATTTACCCGAGTCAGCTGACCTTCTGGTTCTGGAGAGGCAGGACTGCACTGTAACTGGACTCGAATGTAGGTCACACACTCAGGATCTGGCTGACACACTGACCGTCGGAGCTCAGCCAGAGCCGCAGGCTAACACCGCCATGACAACAGCGATAAATATATAAATACACAAGTGCTCGCCGGGGACTTTACCTCGGTGACCCGGGCTGAAGGAGAGCGGCTCAAAGACTTATGCAACCGCGTTAACTGTGACCGGATCGGTTACTGCAGGACAGATCTTAGACGACGGTGGGTTCTGATATATTTGGAGATCTCAGGAAATCACCAACGTTAACTGGCTGAAGCTCACAGTAAAACGAACTCTGAAGGACCAGTTTATTCAGGAATGGCGAGGGGAATATGGAAGTGTGTCGTCTTGTGATGTTCCTGTGGAATATAAACATCACAAGACGAATGTTTCCTACAGACATTTGTAAAATAATGACTTGTAATAACCAAGTTGCAAAAACAGGACAGACTAAGAATGTCAAGATTCACCAGTTTCACGAGGACTGCGGTCATAAAAGCGTTGGTAGGTTAATCGTAAGAATGTTAGGAATTCGAGCGGCACGGTGGCTGAGTGATTCGCGCTCTTGCCTTACAGCTAGAAGGTCCTGGGTTCACCCTTTCTGTGTGGAGTTCGAATGATCTCGTGTTTCTCCTACCACTAAAAACATTCTGGTCAGGTTGGCCCAGTGTCGGTGTGCAGAGTCACAGCAGCAATAAACAACAATAAAGTTCTTCTTCTCTCACCTACGGTAAAGCACTTAGTATTACCGTATTTTCCGGACTATAAGTCGCACTTTTTTTCATAGTTGGGCGAGGTCTTATACTCTGGAGCGACCAATATGTGATTTATTTTTACATTTTTTTATTCAAATATATACTTTCACATGCCGCTAGAGGGCACTGCAGGCTAATCGAGCAACGAAAGAAAGTTTGGAGTGAGCGAGAGAGCGGAGGTTACAGCAATGAAGTAAACAAAACAAGCTAATCACGAGCTAAAAGCTAGATGGCCACAGCTAGAGGAACCAGTTCGCAGATGAGAGCTTGAAAACATGCTGCCGGGAGAGGCTTGCCAACGGTGCAGTTACATCTCCGTGCCCAGGTAGCTGCCAATGCGATTGATTTGGAGTGAGATGGAAACCTTGGTATGTTCTCTGTGCTATAGTTATCTGTTCATGTGACGTTAATATACCAGACTAGTGCGTCTTATTCTCCGGAGCGACTTATAGTCCGGAAAATATGGTATTTGTTCATTTGCAAAAATAGATAAGAGCCATTAAAAAAACTCAACGTATGCTTGAACATTTCTCTTTGCATGGCAGTGTTTTTCATCACAAGATTTGTTTCAGTGTTTCAAACTAACTTACATTTTCTGGAACAATAGACATGTGTGAATGAAACGCCACTCAACTCCAGCCGCGTTATTCATCAGAAACAACATCAGAGCAGGGTTAAAGCCACACTGCGGAACATTACCACAGGCTTAAAGGGAGAAAATGGCGTCCTTAATCATTACTGACACATGAGCCTTTATAGCTGTAATTTTTGCCCTTGTCTCGCTCTTGAACCCTGTTGTATCTCATTCCTGTTTTGAAGTGTCATGTCCGACGTCTCCGACGGATCCCAGAGGGCGCAGAGACTTCCCTACGGAGGCGCAAACATGAAACGCTCGGAGAGGAAGCGGCTCCGTCTCCAGGGAAGTCCGAGCGCTGTGTTCACGCCTCAAACCATTAGGAAACGAGTCAGTAACGATCCGGGGAGTGAGGGACGACGCTTGAAAGCAGGTTGTGGGTTGGACTCCGGATCCAGAGAAAAAGTATGTGGATATTTCATTCCTTGAGACGCAAGAATGAGAGGAAATACTGACAACCCAACGGGAAACTTTTGGGCAAAAAAGGATTTAAGTTTCAAGCCAAAACTGTAGCCACACAATGTCAGTATTTTGAGAGTAGAAATCAACAACACTCTGGATAACTAGGGAATGAGGCCATCCATCCATTTTCTTCCACTTGTCCGTTGCCGGGTCGTGGGGGCAGCTGTTGGAGCTGCACCAGCCCCTATACACCAGCCCCTATAACCGGGCCTGTTGGTCTCTCATAAGGGGCTTCTGAACCGCTCTTTGTCTGACCCGTCACCTAGGACCTGTTTGCCCTGGGAGACCCTACCAGGGGCACGAAGCCCCCGACCACAGAGCTCCAGGATCATTCAGGCTCAAACCCTCCCCCACGTTAAGGTGGAGGCTCCAGGAGGGGAGGAAATGAAGCGCTATGTCAAAAATCCTGAAACATCCCTTTAAGTCTTGAAATTAGCACTTTTCAGGCTGTATGTTTAGTGGGCGGCAGTAAAATACTTCGCTGAAGGATTTACAAGGACACGCAAATGGCAAAACATTCCTGGGGAGAAACACGTGGACGTTTTGGACGAAGAGGAAAACAGAAGAGCCTGCCTGAAAGAAGCGAGTGATTAAAAAAAAAGTGGTCAGGCTCGTGGACAGAGGGAAACCAAGCAGACCCTTCATCAAACACCGGGAAACGTCAACCAACATGTTCAATGAAGGTTCTTGGATGGACAACGCCTGCACGACTGAGAGCCACAGATGTCAAACAACATGACTTTACCGAATGAAACGGAGGTAAGCTTTTAACACACCAGTGGGAGATGTGTGGTAAACATGAAGTCAATCTTCAAAATGGTTGCAATACCGTGACTAATACCTTTTATAATAGTTTGAACTCAAATGACTAGTTTTATTTCTGTAATTCCTTGATTGTTTTGGCTGAAAAAGGGGGCGTGGCAGTTCGGCAGCAACACGTCTTGTGGAGAATGAAACGTCAGAGTCCAACAAATCCTCTTTTTATTAGACTAAATATCTTAAAATTGCATGATCTTGTTGATGTTTACACAGAAGTTGTGGTGTACAAGGCTCACAATCTCAGGCTTCCTCACTGTTTACAAGAGATGTTTCAAACTAGAGAATCTAGATACAACCTCAGAGGAACTGATCTGCTACAAAAACCCATGGGGAGGACTAATACTAAGAGGAGGTGTTTATCAGTCAAAGGAGTTGATCTACCTATTCAACTGAAGGGCTCCAAAACTATTAAAGCATTTAAGAAAATGTATAAGTTAAACATTATGGAGAAGTATAGAACACTTGAATGAAGATCACTAGAAAAGAAGTTGATCGAGGATGCATAACATAATTTTGATTGTTGAAGTTTAAGTTTTGTGCTTACGTTTCCATCGTTGGTATTAGAGAAACTGTATAATGTGTCTCTTTGGACTCAGTGTCTCAGTTGTAAAAAAGGCTTAGGCAGAATAAGTCTCGACTTCAGCCTAAACCCCTTTCGGTCAGGCATCATTTATCAAATACATAAAGTATATGTTTTTCTTTTTGTATTGTAAAATGTATAAGATCTTTGGAAAACATGTGACCTGGGATCTAGATGTTCATAATGACCGAAGAAAAAATAAACTACTAGAGCCCAGACCAACTTTGTTCTCGTTCTTTTTGCCTCAAGAACAAGAACAAAGCTCTCGCGTCTTGTGGAGGACGAACAGGCCTTTAACATCTCTGTAATGGTTGGACATGTCCACATGGAAGAAAAACTGTCAAAAAGTCCAGCATCTTCTCCCTCAGCACAGATGAAATAAGATCACGTGACTGTCTCATAAAGGCGTCCAAAATGGAGACGATATTGAACAGGACTTCGAGCCGTAAGATGAAGGTTGCAGGTTTGTGAATCCAGACACTTCCAAATAATGATCAGGGGAAACATTTGGACATTTCTTTCCAAACTTTCCCGTCGAGTAACTCAGACTATCACGTTCTGGAGTGTCGAACCTTTTCTATCTCTGCTTGTTAATTGCCGGTTTAAATACGGGGCTCAGAGGCAACTGCAATTTATCCATTCCTGTTATCCGAACTACTGAGCGAAATCGTGCCAATTTTCCCAAAACATTTGGCAAAACCGGCAAATGCACAAGTTTTGGACCGAGTATCTTTCTGACAAAGGGACCTCCGAAACTGTCCGCCGCTCGCTCTTTGGTTTTGATTTTCAAAAAATTTCCCCGTAATTCCGACGCTCATCGACTCCGAGCGGGTTTTAATAATTGATGGCGGTCTCCGGCGCGTTTCGGGTTGTGAATCCGCTCACGTTCCCTCCGTCCGCCGCCGCCCGTCAGCGGAATCTCCGGCACGTTTTTGACATTAATTGCCTGAAATCAATGAGCGTCTCCATCACATGTTCGGACTTCAAGGGCCCGGCGCGTTTGAGTCCAGGGGAGCGCGGACACTCGGGCTAATGACCTTCAGCGCCCAGATCAAAGAGCGACGAGGCCGGACTCCAGCGAGGCCGAAACCGACGCAAATGATGTAAATTCTCAGTCATCCAGGTGGTTCATTCAATCTAAAAAACTGGACTAAAACTAGTGTTAATTTCGTCAACTAAGAGGTAATAGTCAGTAAGTACTGTCCTGAAGTAGAGGTTTTGAGGATGTGCACTTTACTCGAGTAGTATTTCTTCTGAAGTTTTTACTCCACTACATTTGAAAGATAGATTATTCTTTCTACTTCACCTAGGGCTGCACGATTAACCTGGATGTGGCTGAGATTTATTTATTGTTTCCCTCAGAAGTGCCTGCAGAAGAACCATGTCTGTCTGCACGTTTTTTTTTATTATAAACTCCCGATTTTTTTTAATAGTAACTAAAATAACTTAAATTGCACACTGAAGAAGAAAAAGATTGAATTAATATACTAATTTATTCAACTTTGTGATAATCAACACAGCAAAAATAGACGTAGAACTTAAGACTAGACTTAGAACTACAGCGAACTAACTCTATACATTAAAAAAACACAGTAAAACTCCAGACAATAAAAGTAAAATAGTAACACTAAGTTTGGTAAAGGCTTGTTGTTCGTGTCTGTTGCTGTTTGACCCTTTCACAATAAGAGTCTTATTAAAGCGATAACATACTGTGTCTTTTATTGTGTAAAAGGCAAAGGAAGAAGTTCATTACCATAAGTTATTACTTGACCAGGTAATTCACCAAAGTTGGACAAGTCTTATATTTTCAAAGACCTGGATAAACAGCGCATTTATGAACACGGCCCAGGATTTAAATTAAACAGATGAGAAGGATCTGACAGAACTGTGAGGACGAAGGACACGCTCGCTTCTTCACACATGTGTCTCCAGGTAAATAAATAAACACACGCTGAGCAGAGCGGCGGCGTTACGGGGGAAAGACACATAAACACCTCTGAAATAGAGACGCTGAGTTTAAAAGCTCCAGATTGAGGAGCCTGGTCCTGTATGTGACTGTAGAGGAGCGGCTCGCTGCTAAACGCTCACATTAGCATCAGACATTAGCGTCCGACATTAGCGTAGCAGAACGTTAGCGGCTTGGGTTTACGTCGCTAACAGTGAAAAGAGTCAACTGTGCAGAAGTGCTTAGAACCGCGATAAAACGATCCCACAAACATGACAGACCGTCAGCTCTGGAGATCGTAAGACGGTCTAATATCGTCATATCGCCCAGGCCTAGCTGCAGTCGCTACAAACAAACAGTATTCTCACCGCTAGTAACAAACAACATCAGACTTGGTCATGGAATCAACATTACCTACCAGAAACCCTAAAAAACCTGAAGTAAAATGGATCCTGAAGCATCACAGGAGCCACAGGATGGAAAGTACATACACTGAAAGGTCAAACACGCAATACCTTTAATTGTATTCAACCAGTAGTAGGGAATTCAATTTAAAATCATACTATTGTGACTAAAACTAAATTAAAAGTCGTTACTGTGAGGAAAAGGAACAGGTCTGTGCTTTGTGGGAGAAGAAACATGCAATGTAAGAATCAAATAGAACGCTTTTCACACGGCAAGCTCATCTATTATCATGAAAAAGGTCAATTCGTCCCTAATTTCAATAAGTTATTTCACAAAATCTGTCCATGAGGCGAGAATTTTACACTTGCATTAAGAAAAAACAAATTAAAGTCATATTTTTCTCTAATTTTGAGTGCGACGAGATCATTGTTCTTGATCAAAGTGTAAAAAAACTTGCCTCATGGAAAGATTTCTTGACATTTGTGACGCAAATCCGTTCCAAATGTACTTATTTTATTACTTATTACAAACGCAAAAAAAAATGTGAGGAAATGTCAATGTTTAAAAGCACATTGGGCAGAACTTGTGAGTAAAAAACTTTCAATATCGTCCAAAACTGAATGTGTTTTCGAGCATGTTTGTTTGTATTTGAACTCGTGCAGGTAAAATACTCATTATTATTATTTTCCCCCAAAATCTAGAGTTCGAATCCAGTTTTGCCGGCGTTCAAAAGTCCCTACCTTCTCCGCCTCCTAATCCATGCACAGTCCTGGGGAACGAGGACGTCTGCACATGAAGTCCCGGTCGCTGTGAGTTCGCGGCGTGGGGCCTGACCCATTTCAGAGGGGCGTGTTACGGGGGGAGTATTTGGGGGGGGGGAGGGGGCGACAACAGTTGGGGATATTTCTGGCTCCACGTTCGGAGACAGACAGGAGGCGTGTAATGGGACGTTTCAACGCGGTTTTAAACGGGGGAAGAACACTTTGGATCAGGAGGCTCTGATTTCACACACGTTTCTCTGTCAGAGTACGTGTCGTGTTGGCAGTGGAAAGTACTTCAGTTTTCAAAGCAGAAAGGCTGAGATTTTAGTGGTCAAGATGAACAACGGGAGCTACAGCTGAATAATATTATGGTGCAGAGAAACAAACAGTTGCCGCAGTGACAGCTGTGACCAGACACGTGTTGTGACTGAAGTTAAGGATTACTATCACTGTCTGCTCCCCTCGCCTCCTCTCTCCTTGTCTCCTCTCTCCTTGTCTCCTCTCTCCTAGCCTAAACTCTCCTTTCTTCTTCTCTCCTTTATTCCTCGCCTCCTCTCTCCTTGTCTCCTCTCTCCTAGCCTAAACTCTCCTTTCTTCTTCTCTCCTTTATTCCTCGCCTCCTCTCTCTTTGCTTCCTTCTCTCCAGAAGAGACTAAAACAGTTTAAAAGAGCCTCAAATCATTTAAATTCTCTGCCAAAGGAAAAGCTCTGAGCTTTGTTCATGTGAGAGAAGCTCCATGAAGGACTTTGATTAAATATGATTATAATAAATATTATAAATGCAAAGTTGGCTAAAATTGCATGTCAATTCAGTCGACTAAATCTCGACTAAAATTTAAAAAGACTAAGACTAAAACTAAATTTAAATATGTTGTCAAAATTAACACTGCTTCTCTCCTCGCCTCCTCTCTCCTCGTCTCCTCTCCTTCTCTCCTTGTCTCCTCTCTCCTCGTCTCCTCTCTCCTCGCCTCCTCTCTCCTCTCTCCTCTCTCCTCTCTCCTCTCCTCAGCCCCTCCCGGTTCGATCATTCTCTGGATTCCCGAGTCGCAGCTGAGGTGAGGTCAGGGACGGGAATAAACCCGACAGCTGAAACACTGGGCCGCTGTTCCTCCGGTGTCCATGGGAGGGCGCCGTGTAGCAACACCTCAAGTTCACTGAGAGGTCACTCCCAGAGGTCATCTAAAGAGTGAATGCTTTGTGTTTTGGGAGGTCAAAGTCCAGAAAGCGTTGATAGGAGTGATCCGTTTAAAAACATTAGTCATAAAGTCAGATCCATTCGTTCAAAGCTAAAAGACTGAAATGCCTTCATCGTAAACGCTCTACAAGGCTGAGCTGTAATACTCACATGATCCAGCAGATGGCACTGTTGGAAAAGGTTTCGTGAAAGGTTCTGCACAACTTTGAGGATCCCAGGACTGGGGCTGGGCACCGTTAAACGTTCTTTCAATACTTCAAAAATACCTCGATACCGATACTAATATATTTGTACATACTAATATATTTGTACATACTAAAATGTGTGGAAGATTTGCAAATGTACAATATCGGGCAAGAAATGTGTGAAAAAAAATAATTTGGCAAGATTGTAGAGAAGAAAAAAAGGAGAGAAAATGTGAAATAAATTGTGTGAAAAATAAGAGAAAAAATGTGTCAAAGAAATTGGGGGAAAATTTGTGGAAAAAAAACATTTATTTGTATTTTTTTTTATTGTGTTATTGTCGCTTTTCTGGCACATTTTTGTCACTATTTTGATGCTTTCTTTGAAGATTTTTGATTTGGGTAAAGCCAATCTGGAAAAAAAATGTGCTTGGTTCAGGCCGGGGGGTAAGAAGTTAAAGGAAGTTGTTTCAGCTCAAATAAATGTTTTTTCACACAATTTATTTCACATTTTCTCCCCATTTTTTTTCTCTACAATCTTTCCTTATTATACAGTTTGGCTTTACCCAAATCTAAACGCTTCTTGAACAAAGCGTCAAAATAGCAACGATGAAAACACAGTAAAAAAAGTGCCAAAAAGCCGAGGAAAAAAGCGATAGAGAAAGCAACAAAAAAAGAGAGGTTAATTGGACCAACAGCATCAAAACTGAGATCGAACGATATACGATTTTTTTCGGTACCTGCTTTCGATACTTTTGTTTTTTCGATACCAGTAGAACCTGAACTTGTTTTCCGATACGTGGATGCCATGTGGTGTGACTAGTGCGCCATGTGAGTGTTGGATTCACCTTGAGCTGCAGCAGGTGTGCGTCCACGTGCCTCCCCTCCCGGTCCTGGGACACCGAGTGGGACAGCTGGGTGACTCTGTCCGCCGCGGCCCGGAGCCACTTCTCGATCTCCGGTAAATGAAGCACCACCTTCCAGTCGGCGCCGGCGTGGAGCGGCGGAGGCTTCTGGCACCTGTGAGGGAGAGTTCTGTGAGGCTCAGGTTAAACCAGAGAAACATTACGTCCTCATGGGCCAGTTTGAGGCGGATTTCCTTTATATAAAACACCACATGGACAATAAGCGTTTGCCTTCTGAATCTCGGGGTGATCTTTGCTTGTGTCCCTTTTATTTATACAGATTTTGTATTGATGTTTTATGTTTGTCATGCAAGCGAGCGCTCTCAAAATGGTTGTGATTAATTTTGCAATGACAATAAAGACCTGTCCTGTCCTGTATTGTTATCAAACATCTGCAGGAGAGCAAAATATCCACGGTTCTTTCAGCAGCTGATCTACTGTGTGTTTTAAGGCCTAATGCTGATTAGGGGCATAATACACGACCACCAGGTAGAGCCGTTTCCTAATAATAATAATAATAATAATGCATTGGTTTTATATAGCGCTTTTCTGGACACTCTATACTACAATTGTAGCTACAGCTGCCCTGGGGTAGACTGACGGAAGCGAGGCAACCAGTCTGTGCCATCGGCCCCTAATGACCACTGACAGAAAGCAGCTAAATTAAACTGTAGTCCTTATAGTTTTCCATTCAAAATAAAAAAGCCCCCGATTGGCCAGTGCCAGTGAGTTGATGAGACTAGACATTTCCCTGTGGTTCTGACACTGGTGCGGAATATGGGACGTCCTGATCCGATCCTCTCAAGATGCCTGGATCAGCTACCGATACCGATCCTAAATATCGGAACATCCCTAATTAATTCTCCTTTTGTTTTCACCCAGACGAGGCAAAAGTTCCCGGATGTTGCTCTTATCTATAGATACATTTCCATCCGTTGTACCAGAGTCTTTCAAACACATGTTATTAGTGGTAGAGGAACCCGGAGGAACCCAGAGGAACCCGGAGGAACCCAGAGGAAACCCACGGTCCGGGAATCGAACCCAGGACCTTCTAGCAGCAAGCTTCACGTTTCATCACCTCTTAGTGTCTGTGGCGGTGGTGGTCCCTCGGCTGGAGCCCTGAGGCGCCGCAGGGCCGTGATCCGAGTCCGAGTCCCGCTCCTCATCCCGCCCCAGACCCGTCCCGTTACCGTGGCAGCGGTCACAGGGGTCGCAGGGGGTCACGGTGGTCACCATGGGGGACGGGGGCTCCGGGGTCAGCGGCGACAGAAGGACCGCGCTCATCTCGGCGAAAACTGGACACGAACGGGAACGAGCTGCGGAGAAACAGAGACTCTTTTTTAATGTAGTGTTTATTGTAGAGACATGTTGACGGATAAATAAAGTGAATTTGATTTGATTTGAAAACCATTATTAATATTTCATTTGACCTTTATTGAACCAGGAAAGTCCCACTGGAAATACGACCATATTAGTCCAGTGCTCCGGTCTCTGCACTGGCTTCCTGTCACTCAGAGAATAGAATTTAAAACAGCTCTGCTTGTGTACAAGTATTTTCATGGTTTAGCACCAAAGTCCATCTCTGACATGTTAGAGCCGTATGAACCATCTCGGGCCCTCAGAACTTCAGGGAGGGGTCTCCTGGTGGTTCCCAGAGTCAGGACTAAACACGCTGAGGCTAAAGCTAAAATCTGGAACAGTCTTCATGAGGATGTGAGACAGGCCTCAACTCTGACAATGTTCAAATCCAGGCTGAAAACAGCTCTTTTTACCCGAGCAGATGAAAACTGAAAGTATTTTATCTGCACTCTGGCCTTTTACTGTCATTGATTAATTTTTATGTTGATGTTTTATTGATTGATTTGATCTGTTTTCTTGTAATTTTATGCAACTGTGAAGCACTTTGAATTACCTTGTGTATGAATTGTGCTCTACAAATAAACTTGCCTTGCCTTATATCGTCATATCGCTCGGCCTTAAGAGGAGGCCCAGAGGAGACGGTCTCATATCGTCATATCGCTCGGCCTTAAGAGGAAGCCCAGAGGAGACGGTCTCATATCGTCATATCGCTCAGCCCTGAGAGGAAGCCCAGAGGAGACGGTCTCATATCGTCATATCGCTCAGCCCTGAGAGGAAGCCCAGAGGAGACGGTCTCATATCGTCATATCGCTCAGCCCTGAGAGGAAGCCCAGAGGAGACGGTCTCATATCGTCATATCGCTTAGCCCTGAGGAGACGGTCTCATATCGTCATATCGCTCAGCCTTAAGAGGAAGCCCAGAGGAGACGGTCTCATATCGTCATATCGCTCAGCCTTAAGAGGAAGCCCAGAGGAGACGGTCTCATATCGTCATATCGCTCAGCCTTAAGAGGAAGCCCAGAGGAGACGGTCTCATATCGTCATATCGCTCAGCCTTAAGAGGAAGCCCAGAGGAGACGGTCTGTGCTGGTATTGAAATTCCCTGTGAAGTGTCTGCAGTCTGTTTGATTTCAGGCCTCCCTCTGAGCGGAGCTTTCACATAAAACAGGCTTTATCCTCGCTCTCCCTGAGTCTGTCGCAGCCTGGCACCGCACGCAGCACGACTCCATATCTCCGCGAGGGCAACACAAACAGATCAACTCATTTGGGCTGAAGAGGTAAAAGGAAATCCCTGCGCAAAATAATACACAGACCGCTTTTAAATAAGAAAATGCAACGGAGATTTCCAAAATAAGAGTCTGAACGTGAAGCCGTGAGTGACGGAGCCCGGAGTGAAATGGGTCATTACTAACAGACACAGAACACATGGGACGGACACGTGAAAGTCCTGGACAAAGTACTGCGATGCACAACTCCAGAGAATACGGGCTTCAGAGTGAACCAGGACAAGACCCTCTCTCGAACATGGAGCGCTTTGACTTACAGCCACACTACAGCGTCTCAAACCACTAAGTCACAAATGCTTTCCCAGATCCTTTATATCACTGATGATAAGAAGACCCCATGGAGACAGATTTTGTTGTGGCAAAAAGGGAGATTATTAGAGCGGGGAGTGTCTTCTTGACTCAGAGGATGAGGTCACACACAGCAACGTCAGGATGAGCTCAGCCCAGGAATAAAACATGAACCAAACCCACATCAGCAGAGCAAACGCCTGCAAACATCTGAGTCACAGTTAAACATCCCCTACTGGACATTTCTTTAAAGGCTATAACGTCAGCAGCCTATTACAGAGTAATAAGCACAACCAAGTGTATCAAATCAAAAGTATAGTGTAAAAATGTTGAATATAGTTTTTGAAAAACGATATTATCTCGGTGGATTCTGGCGAAGTGAGCTGGAATCATGTCTGAGACGACAGAAGCTCAGGACGTCTCAGCTTCAAACAGGACCATGTCTAAGTCTGGGTATATTTTGGGGTATTTTAATAAAGCGGAGGGACAGTTGATAGAAAACAGTTTTCCTGTTTGTGGAACGTGCAGGAAAAATGTTTCTCTAAAGGCGGCGATACTTCGAACCTCATGACTCGCCTGCGTGAGCGGGGGCCCTTGTGGCTGCGGGGGCCCTTGCGGCTGCGGGGGCCCTACGCACCTTGCCTAGTTTGCGAATAGGAAAAACCGGCTCTGGTCCACATCGATGAATCTAAATAAAGAGGCTTCCACAACGTGCTGCAAAAGTGAGATAACGGTGTAAAGCCACAAAGGAGAGGGACTTACGCAGTCAAAGAGGATTCCTCTTACATAAGACTTTGGAGACAGAGAATCCCAGTGAGTTCTTTAGAAAACAGAGAGCGACGCCAACATCTGCTGCTGCCGTTACATAATCCGGGACTACACTGCGCTTAATCTGTTTAATCTGCCGTGAGATTCAAAGTCACGCAGAGATGGCATGACACAGCAATATTCAATCGAACGACTTCAGATCCGTGTTTGACCCGGTTTAATCATGATGAGGACGGAAGATCATATTTTAGGAGGTGGTCCTTGATGTGAAACGTTTGAGGATCATTGATCAAACACACTGTGGAGTCCAGGTAGGTTTATGTGAACTCCAGTCTTTTGCAGAGTGAGCCAGAAATACCAGAAATCTTAGCAGCTTTATGGAGTTCGCATCAGTGTTACTAAAAGAACAGCTTTTCAGGCCAAAGGTTTCTTTTCTTCAGCAGTGAAATAAGTGAATTGTAGCTCGAACTACAGAATAAATCACTGACTCATCCTTAATCTATTTTACTGTCAGCACAACACGGTTCTGCGGCGCAGGTTCAAGTCTTCCTGAACTCGTTTATAGTTGTCAATAGTTCTGTCAAATGGAAATTAAAAGTCGGCGACACGAAGAAGCCGGACGTATCGATTTATTAAGAAATGGAGATGGAGGAGAAGCAGCTACAGCCTGAAATCAATGAGTTCTTGAGAACTTTTGGTGTTATAATTAGGGATCCGATACTGGTATCGCTGGGTTGCAGGTTCTAGAATGTGATGATGTCACCGGGCCCGGCGGGGGGAGGAGCCAGTTTTTCCTATTAACAGCGTTACACTTGCACAAGTCGTAGCTCAATAGAAACTGTATGAATTACAAAAATGATCTTTAGTATCAGTCACTGGGTCCATGATCTCTCTGAACAAGACCAAACATGTCCTCAAAAACAAAAAATGTTTTCCTCCATACAATAGTATTGACCTTTAGAACGCTGTGAATCGCTGAGTTAGTTTTAACTGAGCAAATGTATTGTAGATCAAAGCAGCTAGCAACAGTATGCTAATGCTAACGACGACTAATCACGGCTGGGACAGAAACTATGATTGGATCACCTAGGGCCGGGCGATAAAACAAATTAATTAATTAGATTTATCGCCCAGCCCTAGGATCACCTAAAGTATCCTGATGAAATCAAATTGGCCACTGCAGTCAATGCTGTTAAAGAATAACATATTTGTTATTCACGAGTTGTAATGATCAGATCACTTCATGCGAGTTGTTCATTAATGTAACCTGGACATATATTTAGTGTAGGAAAGTCCAGTAGTCCAGTGTTCACTCTTGGGACGTTCAAAATCTAAATCAGCCTTAAAATTTAAAAACATTTCCTTCAACAGGGGTTTCGTCGCGTCTTCCTGCCGCCACATTACACGATTCAAACGCGAGTCCAGGCCACACTGTGCTAGTTAGCATTAGCTTGCATTCATATTTCTGTCATTCCTGTTACGGTTCTGAATAAAGCAAGTTTCTGAGTGAAAATAGGGAATAGAAATGTTCAAGCTACAGGAGTAAACCAAGATGAGCTTGTTCGTTTTGAGATAAAGAATCCATTGTGCATGTTTTAGGGTGATGGGGAGACCGTAGCGACCGGAGGAGGAAACCCATCCAGACACAGAGAGAAGATGCAAACCACTGGAGTAAATCAGTGCCACACAAAGGCTGAACCCAGACCCTGGTTTACTGTCCGACGAAAAGGTCAGATCGTATGAACGAACCCTCGGCTGCACACTAGGGGGCGCTCTGTGGCTCTGTCTGTTTATGAATAATGTACGGAGAGGCTCCTGTTTCCAGTCGTTAATCTCAGCTCTCTGTGGTTTATGAAAGGAAGAGGACGTGAGCGGCGCTGCAGAGATCCTGCACCACAGACGACAGTGATATCATCCAATGTTCGAACTAGGGGAGAGGCCACAGGACAGTCTGGGAAAAAATCTAATCGATTATGGATAAAGATATGAGAAGGAAAGTTAATATCCGTCTGACCCGCTCTTCGGCCTCCTGAGCTCCAGCCGACCATCTCCTCTCAAACTACAAAGGGTTATTTCACAAAAGAGACTTTCTACTCCACTATATTTCTATAAAGTCTCCAGAGTAAAACGTCCATTTGTTCCATGTGTTTGGTTCATTTGAAACGCCTAATAATGCACTCTCTAGGAACAGTAGGTGGCGCTGTGATTTAAAATTCAAAGCAAAATCCAAACCGTCTTGCATATTTACTGTATATAAAGGCCTCTAATGCAGTGGTCCCTCGGTTACGTTCTAAAAATAATCCGCAATAGACGTTATCAGCGAAGTAAACAGCTTTATTTTTTACAATAATATACATTTTAAGGCACACACGCGATTTTACACACACGCACGGTTCTCCCATATGCCCGGTGTCACTGCGTGATTTTACTTGTCTAATTCGATTTTTAGATTCCCATTACAGACGCGGGGATGGAAACTAGGGGTGGGAACCTCACGATTCGATTCAATACGCGATACATGGCTCACGATAACGATTATCTCACGATACGCCGATACTGCGATATTCGATATATTGCACAAAAATAAGCTACGATACATCACGATTTAAAAAAAAACATGCTACTTTTAACCTTTATTTTAACATACTACATATTATTCATCATTTACATTTCTTTCCATGTGCTTTGTACCACTTTTATAAATGATCCCCGACTTACTCACTGGGTCTATAGATCTGTCAGCGACTTATTTACATTTAAATAAACAAGAAACCACAGTCCTATTTAAAAAGTAATAAATCAACCCCAAATGTATCTTCTTTATAATTATAAAAACTATCATTAAAAGTAATTTATTTGTGTGACAGTGTTTGGTCCAAGCAGTGTTAATTTCGACGACTAAAATATTTAGTCTTAATTTTAGTCAAAGTGATTTTTCTGACGACTAAAATTGGACTAAAACTAAATTAAAAGTTTTTCATGCGACTAAAACTATGACTTAAATGTCCAGATATTTTAGTCGACTAAAATGAGACTAAATAAAAATGGAAAGGAGAGACTAAAATCATCCAAACTTCTATTGACCGTCTGAAAGAGCCTCATATCATGTAACTTCACTGAGCTTTGTTCATGAGGAGCAGCTCCATGAAGCAGGACCTCCATTAAATATGATTATAATGAATATTATTAATACAAAGTCGACTAAATGTGTCTTAATTTTAGTCGACTAAATCTCGACTAAAATTGAAGATATTTTTTTGACTAAAACTCGACTAAAATTGAATTACATTTTCGTCAAAAGACTAAAACTAAAACTAAATAAAAATATGTTGTCAAAATTAACACTGGGTCCAAGTGCTTAAAACTGTAGTGCTGCCCCCTGCTGGTCTGACTGAATTCTTCATCACAGCCTCTATTGACTGTGAAAACAGTGGAGCACTGCTGCCTCATTAGTATGCATGACGTTTCTCATTAATATACATGACGTCATCAAAAGTATCAATCGGAATAAAAAGTATCAGTATCGTATCGTCCCGCAAAATATCATGATATATCAGAAAATCGATATATTGTCACTCTCCTAATGGAAACATCGTGAGCCGCTCTCGTCTCCGCTGTGCGATTGTTCAAACTCAGAGACAACCGTAATATTTGATTCTGTATTTTTACTCTAGTAATAAAATAAAGCACCAACACTGGTCAGCGTTACAGCGGCTCTTTTATTGTTTCGTGATCAACAGCAGGAGGATTCAAAGCGGCTGTTTGTATGACACAGCGGCTCAGACTGGACTCATAATAATCTGCTGTAATCTGGTGGAGCGTTAATCTCACCTGTTTGAAAACTGCAGGCGATGATACTTTTACATTATCGTCCGTGACACGTTGCAGTTTGTGTCTCGCCCGATCCCCGGCGTCTGTGTCCAATAACGATCACGGATAATGCTCTCATTCAGAGTCCAGTCATCATCGTCAGGGAGGAGGTGAGCTCACAAGAACAGGAAGTGACCGCCGAACCCAGGGCCAGTGCTCACGATCTGCTGCTGAAGTGACGTCTGTGTATCTGTCCTGTTTCCGCTAACAGAATTAAAGGACCACACATCTCTTATTTCATATTTATTGGTGATGAATCTTCGAAAGGAGAGACTGGGGCGGAGTAAACATTCGGGATGGGCCTCGTGCTGCAAGATCTTCTTCAGTCCAGGGCGGTCACGATAATTACTCAACTTATCGTAGGGGTGGGCCATATCGTATCGCATATCGTTATCGCGATATAATTTTGATATCGTTGTGATGTTTTATATTGTCGTGGACGCGATATAATTCATGTTACACTAAACATAAACACTGACGGTAGAACACGAGAATGAAGGATGTAAACTGCTTGAGTAGATCATATCTGCGAGGAAATCAGTAAGCCGTTAAAAAATAAATGAATGAAATATCACTGAATTAATCTTCCCAATCCCCTCCTGGAACCTTCACCCTAACGTGGTGGAGGGGTTTGAGCACCTGACTGATCCTGGAGCTCTGTTGTCGGGGGCTTCGTGCCCCTGGTAGGGTCTCCCAGGGCAAACAGGTCCTAGGTGACGGGTCACACAAAGAGCGGTTCAGAAGCCCCTTATGAGAGACCAACAGGCCCGGGTAGAACCATGAGGCCATCCTTCTGTGGACCCACCACCTGCAGGGGGCGCTATAGGGGCTGGTGCAGCTCCAACAGCTCCCCCCACGACCCGGCAACGGACAAGTGGAAGAAAATGGATGGATGGATAATCTTCCCAATAGGCGTAAGGCTGGGATTTGGAAGTAATTTGTCCAATGTCAATTATATCGTGAAATATATCGTTATCGTGATATTTCTTTTTTATATCGTGATATAGATATACAATACATTTTAGGCTCAATATTTATCGCCTGTAAGCCAATACTTAATTTTTTGCCCTTAGTAGATTGTGGTTTATTGTATTTCATGTTTATAGTGAGATATTTTAAGATGCAGTACTTTTCCAACAACGCTTTACGGCCATTTTTTAGCTTTAGAGTTTCTGTTGCATTAAAAGGTCTTCAATAATATCGTTTATCGCAATATTTTCGTGGCTCCATTTATTAAACTGTAATCATGACATGCGTACTTTCGTCCCTACAGAGTAATATTGTGGATTTCTTTTTAATCTTTTTAACTCTAAGCTGCTTAAAGAGCTGGTATTCTACTTTTTTGCAGGTATTTGGTAATAATCTCAAACACATCTTTATCTCACACTTTGTTGGTTAGAAAATGCTGACACAAAATTTCCAGTAGTTTCACTTCCTGATTTTGAGGCAATCTCACAGTCGCACCCTTCCTCTTGCTCCCCTCCGCTGCGCAGCTGTTTCAATAAAGAGAAAAGAACAGGGATAAAACATGTGGCTGTAATGAAGCTATGGCGAGTGCTTTTACCCCGCGATTAAATAGTTTCGCTCAGCAAGAGTTGGAGAGGTGAGGGAAGCTAAGAACAGACACTGGGGAAGACTCAAAGATTACTCAAACAAGCCCCAGGTCCGTTTTGATGAGAGGACAACCTTGTAGTAATAATAACACCCCTTTAAAGGAATATTTAGACATAATAACATTTCTGGGTTAATTTTGTTAAACTACTCAGTAAAAGGAAATATCTCATCTTTGTTTTTACAAAAGTCATCTCGTAAACATGGATCTAAACTGGGACTAAACCCGGACCGGAGCGGAGTAGTTAAATATGGACAGAACCAGGACTGAGCCTATAAATAACACCGAGAGGAGGATATTGTAAAGCACTCGACGCTGTGAATCTGCTCTGGTTCTTATCGATCTCTCTGAAACAGGAGAGGACCGAAGCTCGGGGACTGAACCGAAGTCGAAACCGAGCCGAGGACATGACGGGGCGGACCGGGTCAGGGCTGGTTCTGCGAGATAAACCACCAACTCAGTTTGAAGGGACAAAACTGGGAAACTACGAAGGCTGCGGTTTTATTCAATTAACCGTCCTCTGCAGAGACTCACTGTCCCTGTGACTCAGTGCACGTTGTAAAACTTACGGCTGTGATACATCTTTCAAAGAACAGGCCACAGATACACAGAGAAAGACTCATAGCTACTGCTCTGGGGTTAAAGCAAAGAAATAACAACAAGGAGAAACTTAAGGTCGACTCTCAACTAGGGACGTCAAGATTAACCGGTTTCACGATGACCACGATTATAAAAGGACGCGGTCGGTTTTTCCGTAAGAACTTTAGAAGCCACGGTTTACCGCGGAAATTTTTCAAACAGCGAGGCAGAAGGACGCTCTCCTCCAGTGTTGTATCCACACAAAAACCATTGAAGTCAGCAGAGTGGGACCTCTTTGGGATCCAGAACATGACCACGGCGTTGTTGTCGATGGACGTCCGTTATGCAAACCCTGTCGTCAGGAAGTTGCAGCTAAAGGCGCTGAAATCGGCTACGTCGAATATTAACGACTTGGAGATAATCCTTCGCTGTGAATGTCCAGGTCGAGGTAACGAACTGCATACTTCCCAAAAATTTTCGGAAATAGCCGCCACTGGCTTCAGCGACAGAAAGGAAAGTGAAACCGCACATGTGGAGATCAGCTGTTCAAAAGAGTTTCCTTAGTCATTTTGTAAACACGTTTCATTCTCTGTTCATCAAAACATCTGACAAATAATTAAGCCACAGCATAACTTAAGATAATTATGATAATTATGGTCATTATAAAGAAGTAAAGTTGACATTGTTTTTGTATTATTCAATGTAGGCCTATTTATTTTAATGCAAAACAATCTTAAAGCATTTTTCATTTTTAGAAACAGTGAATGTTCACAAGTATTAAAAAGCTTTTTAAAGACGAAAACAAAAAATATCAGTTCTTTCCTTTCATTCGATAATCGTGAATAATCGTAAAATCGCAATATTTTCTCTCACAATAATCGTGACTAAAGAAATTGAAATAGTGACACCCCTACTCTCAACCATATATTGCCAAAGGTTATTATAGCAAAACCATGGACACTATTTGCTAAACACGGGTAAAAGTTCAGTTTTAGTCACAGTTTGCCTCATTTAGCCCGGATATGTGTTGAAATGGTTTTGTAAAATGTCATAAAACATTTGCAATATTCAAGAGGGTTTAAGTTAAAACCTCTTAACACGAGCACATTTTCTCCTTTCTGATTTTAAGAAGCAACAAAACACTTACCAAAAAAGCGACAAAAACGTGAGAAAAAAGTGACGACAACGTGAGGTCAAATCTTAGATCCCTTTAGTAGGTCTTAGCTTTCAAATGAAGCATTACACTGTACCTGTAGCTTTAAATTTGGGTGACGCCGAAGTGGGAAAACTGTGCTCGGTTAGGGCGGGGGTTAAGTGTAATGCCCCACCTTTGGAAATCCATAACGAAAGCGGCGTATCCGTTTTATAATTTGGATTCCTCAAATATTTTGGATCCATTTAACAATAGGCTTTAAGCTTTAAACTTTTCCTTTTGGGTCATATTAGGTCAGCACTTTTTCAAACTAGAAGACGACCACATCCCGTCCTTTACCAGGCAATAAAACGTGAAGATGCAGAGATGAAAATGGGAGAAAACACCATTACCAACTAATCATATACAATAGGGGGGAAAAAACATGAGTGAATCTGGATTAACAGTGCAGATGACAACCCTTTTAAAGATCTGCCTTTTCAAAATAAGTGCACTTAAATGAAACTAACAGGCATTATTACAAACACACCTTTCCTCAAATCATTTCCCCAATTCATTTTTGTTTAAACCTTTAAAAAAAGAGCTTTCCACCTGCCAAACTGAGGAGGATGCTAGTCTCCATGTCACCTTGCCTTGCTGTAGTATGCCATTGATAACGGCCAATTTATCCCTAAAAACACCACATATTCACCAATAAAATTCATCTATTGTATCCACGAAAAGCAGCTTTATTCGTGTTGATTTTCACCGGAATTTCCACGCATTTCATCGCCCCAAAACTAGCCAGATATCCGACCACAACATCCCGGAGCTAATCACCGCCAACCGTTATCTCTCATTTAGCAACGTTGGGGGGATTAGCATGAAAACATTTCCTTGACATTTCGGCTTTTCTTACCGGATTTGTTGGCTTTTAATCCATGTTTGGTCGCTGTCCGGGGCCGTGCGGGGGTGATGAGCGTCTGGGAGGTGGCTGCTGTGGGGTTTTTTTTTTTTCTTTTTTTTTTCGGGCGGAGGAAGAAGGGGGAGAGACTCTGCAGCAGGATATGGGATACAGGAGGATGCTAATGCTAAAGCTAACGCGCGCGCGGAGGATGATGATGCAGCAGCGGCGGCGGCGGCTCGAGTGATGGAGAAGGGAGAGGTTAAAGCGAGAAAAAGCTCATTGAACGTGCTTTAATCGGGGCTACGTGGATGCGGGGGAGCGCGGGGAGCTCGTAAACTAATGCGGGAGTGGGTCAGGGCAGGAAAAGATGGGAGAGTTTGAGCCCAAGTCTGTGCCTTTAAGGATGGAGAGGGAGGATGATGCGGCAGGTTTTGGGGAAACACTGGGGAAATGCGGTGGACTTGGTGAGGTGTAGAGTGGCCCACACTGTAGCTCAAATAACAGCAACTTTACTTTGGAATTGTTTTACTGAAGTAGAAAAAGTTGTGACCAAAATAATTCTTAAAAAATCCCTCTCACAAAAACTTCTGAATATTGTTAAATCCAAGGCTGGAAAGTTTGAAGTCTGTAGGAGCTGCTAAAGTGGAGAAAATGTCCTTTGAAATGAACAATTTCCCTAATAGAATCTATATAGAGAAACCGAGAAACACTGGTAGGCGACGTGTAAATGAGTAGCAACCTCCCGTTCTCATGGTACAGCTGCATTTTTTTTGTTGTCTTTTTCTGCTAACTGCAATTGCGGTTCCTGTGTTCCACGCTGTTTCGCTGGATGCATTTGTACGTCTTTGCCATGTTTTTGTGGGTTTTTTTTACTGCAGAGAGTCCATGATGGTCCTGAGGAAAGCAGCTTTTTAAAAGTAAACAAGCATACACTACAGCGTATGAGCTAAAGACATTTCTTCCTCTGAAACAGTGAAGAGGCACCAAGAGCCCCCCCCCCCCCCCCCCACACCTGCAGCACAGACGAGGCGTTACAAGAGGCACTACAGGATACACAAAAGGCAAGACAAGTTTATTTGTAGAGCACAATTCATACACAACGCAATTCAAAGTGCTTCACAGTTGCATAAAATTACAAGAAAACAGATCAATTCAAAAGGGACAAACAAGGAGGTATCTGGGCAAGACTCACAGCTAAACCACACATGCCTTCTATCCGAGAACTGTTGTTCTGACCAATGGACGTTCGCTGGAGAATAAAACAGATTAACGGCTAAGATCTTCCTAGAAGATGGTGAAAAACTGTTTGGGAGCGGAGGGAGCTGCGCAGGAGGAAGAGGAAGGAGGTGGAGCGGACCAGTGCAGGACACCACGCTCTGAAACAGGGACAAACCCAGGAGGAGGTGCAACATTTCAGAGGATCAGAGGAAGGCCAGGTTTCCTCCGGGTGCTACGGGTTCCACTACCTCCAAAAACATGCTGCTCAGGTCGGCCCACAGCGGCTCAGGACTAACACCTGAACACAATATCGCACTCACTTACTTGAATCAGTGCAATAATTAAACTGGTCTTTGTTTTTGTTTTGTTTCCAGGTTAAAGTTTTAAATCACATGAATTCTTTATTCTTTAACACGTCTTTTAATTAATGTTGAACGACATTATGCAACATATGGACATGACAATGATCTGAGTGTGAAATCCAAGCCTTTGAGATGTAAATAAAGCCACGCTGCGGGTTAGGAACCTGTTGCCATGGAGACAGAGAGGCGGGCTGCGATTGGTCGACAGGGCGTGGTCCGGGGTCCCGTGGGATAGGGGGGGGGGGGGGGGACTGTGGAGATGTGAGGACTTAACTAAACCACTATACACCAGGAACAAGGTATAAACGAATGAGCAAACCACAGAATCAAACCAAGACTCTGAATCCTAAATCAGGTCTAAAATGTGACTGCGTTTATGGTTCGGTTCAGACGGGGGGTGAGGGGTTACTATTGTTTCTGAGCATCAAGTTTAACCTCCTGCTTCTCCTGCACAATACTTAATTCACTCCAAAAACAAGGATTTGACATGTTTTTAGGGTTTGGCCCATTTTTAAAAAGCCTTTAAAGCGTTTAGGCGAGTGGCTTCTGAAACATCGTATGAAAAGCCACAGATCAGAGCTTTGAATTGAACGATTATTGATCTTTCGAGCTAAAGCGAGTAAAGCTTTGGTCCTGTATGTTTTTTTTAATGTCTGATAAGGATGGCATTTTCCAGGTGCTTCTCTACATGAATAAAGAGGCCCTAGAGCGACATCTGGTGGGCACATAAGACACAATCGTAGCTCAGCAGTGACGTTCTTCAACCTGTTCTAATTTAGTCTCTGGTTCTGCTCGTTTCTAACCTTCCACATCAGTGAAATGGGAAACTGAACAAGTTTCACAAAGAAACATTTGGGCCTTTATGACTTTGCTTCTTCTTTAAGTCCAACACATTTGATACAAACGTGGAATAAATCGCTGCTTTGTATTGATCACACACCTACAAGTCTTACTCTGCTGTTTAGACACTTTATCTCTTATGTGAGAGACATTTAAGCGTTTTATTAAATCTGAATCTATATATGCTGGTTTATATCTGTAAAGAAGCCGCCTTCAGTTGGGTTTGTTTCCATACAGTATATTCAGACACATTTCCCATTCATTCTCATAGAAACCTCTTTGAAAACTCCTGAACTTTGCAACATTAATCTGAATCCAAATCAATGCTTTTTGATGACTGTACTTTTCCTTCCTCCTTTCCTTATTTCTTTTTCCATCCTTCCTTCATTAACCATTCCTTTCTTTTTCCCATCACTTCCTTTCCTTTCCTTCCTTTCCATCCCCTCCTCTGGATACTTTTGTTCGTCTTTGTCGTGTTTTTGTGGAGGTTTGGTGGATTTATTTACTTTGAGTCTAAAATGGTCCTGAAGAAAGCAGCTTTTTAAAGGTAAACAAAATGCTCAGCTAAACCCATTTGAGACCTACACATTTCTTCTTCTGAGACACTGAAGAGGCACCGAGAGCCCCCCCTGCAGCTCAGAGGAGGCGCCGCAAGAGGAGCTACAGGAAACAAGGAAGGACAAACGAGAAATGGTGAAAGACTGTTGTGAAGCGGAGGGAGCAAGAGGAAGGAGGAGGTAGAGCAGATCAGTGCAGGACACCACGCTCTGAAACAGAGACAAACCCAGGAGGCGCTGCACCATTTCAGAGGATCAGAGGAGACAGAGGGCAGCCAGCCAGGTTTATTCCGAGTGCTACAGTTTCCCCGACCTCCAAGGTCACGCGGGTCAGGTTGACACACAGTGGCAGCGCGGCTCAGTCGCAGCAGCTCAGGACTAACACCTGAACACTATTTCCTTGTACGCTTGTGCAATGACAAAAAGCACTTACTTACTTCCCTTCCATTCCTTTTATCCTCCTTCTTCCTTCCTTCTTTCCTCTTATTCCTTCCTTCCTGTTACTGTGAGCGATCGGTAAAGCACGGCCATATAATAATCCTACAAAGAAGAGTCAAAGCGTTCGTGGAGACCCGGGGTTTTTGCAAAAAGAATCTTTATTTAAACGTATGGAGTGCTTGTGTACAGTTCCAGAGTTGACGGCGGTCGATGGCACAGAGAGATGAAGTCGTAGCAGCCGAAGAACCCTCAAACCCACAGCTCTGAAAATGTCCAGGCAGATCTACCAAATCCTCATTAGTCTTTTGTACACGTTTGAATCCTCACACATTTGCTTCACGTCTCTGAGCAGCAGCCGGTCACGTTTCCATCGGACTTTAAGACAAAGAGACGGAGCTGCTGCGTCAGATCCATTTTGGTGATTTCGTTTGAATTAATACAAAAAAAGAAATCTCACGTTTAGTCTCTTAATTTAAAAATCACCAAAACTTCAACTTCTTCTCACCAAAAACACTCGGATCTTTTATTACAAGACGATTGAGCGAAAGGTTTTATCGTTTTATCTGATTATCTGTAGACGATAAAAGTGGGTTTAACTTTTGAAAAATCGTAAAATCGTAAAAACAGGTGAAAGATCCGAGTGTTTCTGCTGCTTTCCGCATCACTCTTTCAAATATATATTGTCCCAAAGCGTCTAGTCGAGTCCCACTACGAGTTATATATAGATTTACTTTTATATATCTGTCTATAGGAACGAAAAAACCAAAACTATTTTAACCAAAAAAATATGCTGCTTCCTGACGGGAAAGAACCAGGCACCGGATCAAACCCTTCGCGACTTCTTCGTAGCGTTTTTTTTTTTCCCCATCTTATTTTTTCTTGTTAAAAGTTGCACTAAAACAGAGACATGCAGATTCCGGACGAGAACGTAAAAAAAAAAAAAACTATAATAAAAACGACAGGGAGGGAGAGCGCGGCGCCTCCTAGTGGTTCACACGGGGATCACACAGTTGGAGTTAAAAGGGAGTTTCAAGTTGTTCACAGTTTGTCACATTTTTTTGAAAAGTTTGGACGTTAGATTCAAAAGTAAATACAGCAAAAACAGTGTGTGTGGTTATTAGTGTATTTGTATCACCCTAAAACTGGAGCATATTTCAGTTTAAACTGTATATATTTTTTACTTCCAGGCTCCAGCTGTGCAGATAAACTATAAAAAGGTCATCCAAGTACTTTGGATGACCTTTGATTCCACATTCCCCTAGATCAGGGGTGTCAAACGTACGGCCCGCGGGCCAGAACCGGCTCGCCAGTGGGTTCAGTCCGGCCCACGGGATAAATATGCATTATTAAAGAAGAATAAAAAATGTCTTTAAAAGGTGCAGTTCTTATATTGTCCGCTAGGGGCGCTGTGTTTGAGTCAGTTCTATCGCTTTACCTGCTTTTTCTGTTGACTCTGGCGCCTTCTTCAGGAAGGGGACAAATTTACTTTATCAAAATGTTTAAAACAGCTGCCACATAAGATTTCAAGTGTGTAGAGTCAGTTCATGTGTTCAGAATTGCTTCCCAGATGTGGAAAATGGATTTTAAATAATTTCTAAATGTGTTTGATGTATTTTAACTCGCAGGACCGTGGGTTTAAGTTCCAAAAAAACTGTGAATAAATGTTTTGCAACATTGTACAATCGCTGATCACTTTTTATGCATATATATATATATATATATATATATATATATATATATATATATATATATATATATATATATATATATATATATATATATAGTGCACTTGAATAAATGTTAAAGTGAGTAAAAGTGAAATTGCACATACGTTTCTTAAAAACTCTTAGGTTGTTCATATTATATTTAGTAAAAGGGACAATTCATTTCATATAAAGATTTTTATAATTTACTTCTTCTTTGCACTAATACAAAGAAAAAAAGTGGACTTATTGTTAGTTCTATGTAATTTTGGAATGAGTTTACTGGTCTGGCCCCTTGAGATCCGATTAAGTCGTATACGGCCCCAAGACCAAAATGAGTTTGACACCCCCTGCTCTAGATCGTTTTCCTTGGAGGAGGTGGAAAAAAGCTCGAGGCGCTGAATTATTTCCCATTAGAATAAAATGGGACGTTCTGGTCATCGCTACGGCAACACTGTGAAAAACATGGCATTTGATCGGTCGTTCGGATCAAAAAAGTCAAATTATTTCGTTGACTCTCCACACAATTGACAAAATGATCATCACAAAAGTCGCTAAATTCGCGTTAAAATCTTCAGACAGTTTCACTTTCGGCATAAACTGCTTTAAATACTTGAACGAACGCGCTGTGAACAACTGGAACTCCCACGTTTCGATAATCTGAGGTTTTTTAGTTGTCGATTATATTTTTCTTGGCTACAGATCGTTCCATCTTCGTTCAAATCCTCGACGGGGAGACGACAGACAGAAAAAAAAAACACACTCGTTTCCGTCGGAAAACGTACAAAACGAAAAAACAAAAAACAAAAAAACAGAAATGAGCAAATGACCCCGGACACGTGCATGCGCTGTCCACAAGGGGGCGCAAAAGTCCACGGCAACTTCGGAACTAAAAATCCCTCCAATCCGCTTCTTTTTCCCCGTAATAAAATCCTCGTCTCGGGAAGTCACAGTGGAAGAAAACGACATGGCTTCGACCCCGATTCGTCTCCGTTCATCGGGTCAAACTTTCACAGGGCGTAAAAGCGGTGGGGGAGGGTTGGGGGGGGGGGAGACCCAGAAATGTCAAAGTTTTTTTTTTTTTTTCGAAATCCCTTTTTTTCCTCCTCCCCGAGTCCAAGTTTCCGGGCGATGAATGTGCTTTTGTTTTTTCCTCCTCCGAACAGTCTCGCCGCGGTAACGTCACAAATACCCTGCTCAGAAGATTCATTAGTGTCGACGCTTTATGTGCCAAAAAAACAAAACAAAAACAAAAACAAAAAAAAAGGTTCCTCGCTCGGACAAGCCGCTCGGAGAAAGAAAGTCCCGCGGTTTCCCCCAAATTTTTTATTTTTTTTTGCTGCTAAAAGTTTCGTCCTGGTGGTTCGTCACGGTCGTGCTATAAACGCGCGTAGGAACCGCCGCACCGATGACGTCAGAGTTTAAATGGGAGCGTTTGCTGGTTCAGGCCCGAGTTTAGATCTCCACTTGGTCCTGCTTTACGTTCCTCGCGCCCTGAAGGTCAAAGGGCGAAGTCTACGCATGTGTCGGTACAACGTCGGCTCGAGGTTTTCCCCGTTACCGTTCTCAGCCAAGTGCGTTTTCTCCAGTTCGGCTTTACCCAAATCTAAAAAGGTCACAGAGCCAGAGTAACAGCATCATTTTCCCCGTGTTTTGTTTTCGGCGCTTTTTGTCACTTTTCTGTTGCTCTTTTGTAGCTTTTGTCACTTTTTAAATCGCAATTTTTCTCGCTTTGTTGTGGCATGTCGACGTTTTTTTTTCCAAGAATCTTTTAGATTTGGGTAAAGTCGAAGTGGAGAAAAGGCGCTCAGTTAAGGCGGGGGTTAAGAGGTTAAACAGGATCGTTTACTTATAAAATCCACACACTTTGCAAAGTTTCAGACGAAGGGCTTTTACCTTCAAAATAAGTTATTAAATAAGTTTCACCTCTTTTTTTTTTGCTGTACTTTCATTACTTTTTGCAGACGCTCTTTGGTCACGTTTGTTTTAAGCTTTTAGATTTGGGTAAAGCCAAACTGGTGAAAATGTGCTCTAGTCTTTTTATACCATAGTTGATAGAATTCCCTGAACTCTGATGTTGTGGCTCCGGCTTTGGTCCTGGTCTTCCTCACACGAGTAGGGCTGGCCACCGTTACATGTTTAATGATTTTTATTGATACTGTACTCGAGTATTTGTCTAGAACGATACAACAGAATAATGTACAAATATTCCTTTTCCTTCCATTTAATTTCTTTTGCATTTGTATCATTTGTTTGAGCTGAATCAACCAAGAAACACTTTAAAAGTTATATTTTTTAATTTTGAACCAATTCTCACGTTTCCCCCCCAACATTTTCCATATTTTCTTTCATATTTTTTTCCCCAATTTTTTAAAGTGATTTTTTTCCAATACATTTTTTCATTCTTGTTTTGTTTTTTTCCAATTATTTTCCCCCCAGATTTACTCCAACATTTCCACTTATTTTTCCTAAGTTTTTTTTCACTTTTTTCCTTTTAATTTTGCCCCATATTTTCCCTTTTTTCCTTAAAATTTTCATTTGTTCCCCAATTTCCTCAACATTTTCCACTTGTTTTTCCCACTGTTTCCTCGATGTTTCCCCTTTTTTCAAATTGTCTTTCACTTTTTTATTTCTTTTGAGTTTTGACGACCAACATCATCAAAACTTGAATATAAAGATTTTATAGACTGGTATTGTTTAACGGTGCCCAGCCCTACATATGAGCGGTTTGGGAGTGTGTTGGCGCGTTCTCCTCCTCATATGAGCGTGTTCTCCTCCTCATATGAGCGTGTTCTCCTCCTCATATGAGCGTGTTCTCCTCCTCATATGAGCGTGTTCTCCTCCTCATATGAGCGTGTTCTCCTCCTCATATGAGCGTGTTCTCCTCCTCATATGAGCGTGTTCTCCTCCTCATATGAGCGTGTTCTCCTCCTCATATGAGCGTGTTCTCCTCCTCATATGAGCGTGTTCTCCTCCTCATATGAGCGTGTTCTCCTCCTCATATGAGGATGTTCTCCTCCTCATATGAGCGTGTTCTCCTCCTCACATGAGCGTGTTGTTGGCATGTTCTCCTCCTCATATGAGGATGTTCTCCTCCTCATATGAGGATGTTCTCCTCCTCATATGAGCGTGTTCTCCTCCTCATATGAGCGTGTTCTCCTCCTCATATGAGCGTGTTCTCCTCCTCATATGAGCGTGTTCTCCTCCTCACATGAGCGTGTTCTCCTCCTCACATGAGCGTGTTCTCCTCCTCATATGAGCGTGTTCTCCTCCTCACATGAGCGTGTTGTTGGCATGTTCTCCTCCTCATATGAAGATGTTCTCCTCCTCATATGAGGATGTTCTCCTCCTCATATGAGCGTGTTCTCCTCCTCATATGAGCGTGTGGTTGGCGTGTTCTCCTCCTCACATGAGCGTGTTCTCCTCCTCACATGAGCGTGTTCTCCTCCTCACATGAGCGTGTTCTCCTCCTCATATGAGCGTGTTCTCCTCCTCACATGAGCGTGTTGTTGGCATGTTCTCCTCCTCATATGAGGATGTTCTCCTCCTCACATGAGCGTGTTCTCCTCCTCACATGAGCGTGTTCTCCTCCTCATATGAGCGTGTTGTTGGCGTGTTCTCCTCCTCATATGAGCGTGTTGTTGGCATGTTCTCCTCCTCATATGAGGATGTTCTCCTCCTCATATGAGCGTGTTCTCCTCCTCACATGAGCGTGTTCTCCTCCTCATATGAGCGTGTTCTCCTCCTCACATGAGCGTGTTGTTGGCATGTTCTCCTCCTCATATGAGCGTGTTCTCCTCCTCATATGAGGATGTTCTCCTCCTCATATGAGCGTGTTCTCCTCCTCATATGAGCGTGTGGTTGGCGTGTTCTCCTCCTCACATGAGCGTGTTGTTGGCATGTTCTCCTCCTCATATGAGGATGTTCTCCTCCTCATATGAGCGTGTTCTCCTCCTCATATGAGCGGTTTGTTGGCGTGTTCTCCTCCTCATATGAGCGGCTCGGGCGGGAGCGTGTGCTGGATCTGCTGGGGCTGGAGTGGCGGGGGCAGCTGCAGGGGGAGCAGCGCCTCCACCATGTTGTGACAGTGCGGGGGGGGCGTGCCCTCGCTGCTGGAGCTCTCGGCCACCTCCCCCCCGTGGAAGAAGTAGTCGCTCTGCAGGATGAAACACTCCACCACCGCCTGGTTCAGCTTGGTGGTGGAGAGCGTGTCCTTGTTCTCGAAGTCCGGCCGCATCAGCGTCGGCCAGAAGCAGATGGAGAGGTTATCGGCCGTCATCAGGGTCGTCTTACTGTGCTGGCTCACCCTGAGGAGAGAGAGACGGGTCAGACACGAGAGAGAGACGGGTCAGTCAGGAGAGAGAGACGGGTCAGACACGAGAGAGACACTGGTCAGACACGAGAGAGACACTGGTCAGACACGAGAGAGACGGGTCAGACACAAGAGAGACACTGGTCAGTCACGAGAGAGACACTGGTCAGTCACGAGAGAGACGGGTCAGACACAAGAGAGACACTGGTCAGACACGAGAGAGACACTGGTCAGACACGAGAGAGACGGGTCAGACACAAGAGAGACACTGGTCAGACACGAGAGAGACACTGGTCAGACACGAGAGAGACACTGGTCAGACACGAGAGAGACGGGTCAGACAGGAGAGAGACGGGTCAGACACAAGAGAGACACTGGTCAGTCACGAGAGAGACGGGTCAGACAGGAGAGAGAGACGGGTCAGACAGGAGAGAGAGACGAGTCAGACAGGAGAGAGAGACGGGTCAGACAGGAGAGAGAGACACTGGTCAGACACGAGAGAGACACTGGTCAGACACGAGAGAGAGACACTGGTCAGACACGAGAGAGAGAGACGGGTCAGACAGGAGAGAGAGACGGGTCAGACAGGAGAGAGACACACTGGTCAGACACGAGAGAGAGACGGGTCAGACAGGAGAGAGACGGGTCAGACACGAGAGAGAGACGGGTCAGACAGGAGAGAGATATTTAGGCATTTTCCTGTTCCCATAACGTTAGTGCCTCCAGAGAGGAGAGGAGTTATTCATAAAGGAGAGTTTCATAAAACTAGCCTCCGTTTAGCTTGTGATTTGTCCTGGGACCGAGGCACGTAGAATGAAACTGTTTTCACCTCTGGCTCTCTTAGAGTCTCACCTTTCTATGTGTCCACAGCTACAACATAGAACACACTGTGGTGCTACAAATATCATGAACAATGGTCTGGATCGTTGGCACTCAATGTGTTACGAGCCATAAATCCCATCACTACAAAACTAACCTAGAGCACACAGGACAATCTATTCAGTTTGATTAAGCCGACTGAAGATATTTGGATTCTGCATGAAGCTTTTTCCCTTCAGGCACGGGTTTTATGTTTCCGATACTGAGGACGACATGCCTACGAGAAGAACCCGCTTGTTAACCCTCTCACTGAATGAAGACGTGACCTCCTCTTTTACCTGTTGAGGTGGGTGATGATGTATTTGAACACGTTGAAGTTCACGGGAGGAAACTTCTTCACGATCTCCCTCAGCACCAGAAGTCGCTCCATGTAGTCCACGATTTCTGCAAAACCAAATGAACACACTTAACTCTAAGAACAAGGTCGGCTTCAGAGGAACCGCAGTGTGGCCTCGCAGCCAGCAGAGGGCGCTCTCGGACTGATATTGGAACGTGTGCAGCTGCAGGTTTTAGAGCTTTCATTAAGATCAGCAAACGTCCCGTCAACAACCAACAATGTTACAACAGATTTGGTTTTGTGAGCGGATTCGGGACAGTGATGATGCTGAATCTAATCCTCACGTTGGTTTTGCTCAATCATGTCCATTTAAAGGGCGTCGTCTTTGTAATGTCTTCCGTCCTGGCGTCCGTTTTGAACAATGATCAAGACAGAGATTTACTTAGAACGACTCTTGACTGAACAAAACGAAATACACCAAGAAATAATTATTTGCAATATTAATATAAAACAGCATCATCAGAAAAGGAGTGGGACAAAGTATAACCTTATCTCCCAGTCCTATTTATTACTTAATAGTTAATCACTTAATAGAACACAACAACTTCCTGTTTCAAAAACCTACACTATAACAATCAATAGTCATTACATTCGTCATAATTCGAGCAATACCACCAATGTTTTCGTGCCACAGAACAAACAATAAATAATCATAAAACTCTACGGGAGAGAAACAGTTTTTGAAAGAAATTTCCCAAAAGCAAATATTCTAACGTCTGAAAGTCTCTTCTAGGCAAATGTATTTATACACATTTCATGTACAAGGAAACTCAATGCGCCTCACAGCCGATCAATTGATACAACTCATAAAAATGTATAAAAATACATAAATACAATATGTATTAAAATTATATATTAAATTAAGTGAAACGTAGTCAGGGTTGAGGCCTGTCCCACGTTCTCACTGAGGCTGTTCCAGACCTTTGCTGCATGAACCTGAAACGCAGCCTCACCGTGTTTAGTCCTGACTCTGGGAACCACCAGGAGACCTCTCCCTGAGATGGTTCATACGCCTCTAACATGTCAGAGAGGACTTTTGTGCCCGACCATGAAAAGACTTGTAACGAGCAGAGCTGTTTTAAATTCTATTCTCTGAGTGACAGGAAGCCAGTGCAGAGACCGGAGCACTGGACTAATATGGTGGTATTTCCTGGTTCTGGTCAGGACTCGAGCAGCAGCGTTCTGGATGTTCTGCAGCTCTAACAGCTTTTCATATGAGCAGGAAGAGAGGACTTTGAACTTTGGGCCCGTTTGTGTTTCATGTGAATTGACCCGAGAATTACAGAAACTAAGTCAGAAATCTGCATAAAGACAGTCGCCATAGTTACCGCCTTAATTTCAAACTATAAGCTCTTTAGAAAGTTGAGACGTCACATGAACGCGACCTATGAAAAGCAACACTGGAGTGCGTCCGGTCCGGTGGTCCCGGGGGCCACTTTCTGTGTGGAGTTCAGAGTTAATTTCGTTGACTAAAATATTTAGTCTTAATTTTAGTCAAAGTGATTTTTCTGACGACTAAAATTGGACTAAAACTAAATTACAAGTTTTTCATGCGACTAAAACTGTGACTAAAATGTCCAGATATTTTAGTCGACTAAAATGAGACTAAATAAAAATGGAAAGGAGAGACTAAAATCATCCAAACTTCTATTGACCGTCTGAAAGAGCCTCATACCATGTAAAGTCACTGCCAAAGGAGCAGCTCTGAGCTTTGTTCATGAGGGAGCAGCTCCATGAAGCAGGACCTCCATTAAATATGATTATAATGAATATTATTAATACAAAGTCGACTAAATGTGTCTTAATTTTAGTCGACTAAATCTCGACTAAAATTGAAGATATTTTCGTCAAAAGACTAAAACTAAATTAAAATATGTTGTCAAAATTAACACTGGTGGAGTTTGCATGTTCTGTCCGAGTCTGTGCAGGTTTCCCCTCCCACTAAAACATGCACAATAGGCCCGGATGAACGAGAGCGTGTCTGAGAGTGCAGGGCGCAAATTAGCTCCAGTCCCACCGTCGTCATGGATACTTCATTTGTAACTAGACCAGCATTTTTGTATTTCCGACAAACTTGTGCAATAAAAATAGTTGCACAATGTTGTTATTCTCCAAAGAAATTTATAATTAATGCCAGTTTCAAATAAATGTAATCCATCCTCTGCTTCCTGGACAAAGCACAGGCCTGTTCACATTTTTAAGTCCTCCTCCTCCTCATCATCATCATCCTCCCCCCCCCCCCCCCCGTCTGCGTCTCAAACCAGTTCTCGGGATATTTTTAGCCCAAACCCGGCGTCTCTGCGGAGTCTTCACCTGCGCCGCTCGTTCATCTCGCTAATCAGGACACGCTTCGCTTCCCGGGTCAAAGGTCGGAAGGTTAAACTCGGCTTGAACGCCTCAATTACGCCTCGGCCACTGGGGATGGGACGAAATATCGCGATGCAAAACGTGACGAAACGCATCGAATAAAAAAAAAAAAAATGGATCTCAAATTATTATTATTTTAATCTTTTTTTTTTATAATATTTTTTTTTTCTTTTTTTTTTGTCAAGCTTCTTTGAGTGTCCAAAAAGCGCTATACAAGTTCGATGTATTATTATTATTATTATTAAATGAACAAATATATACATATATCCGGGGAATGGTGCAGTGCGTGATATGTTAGTTTTTTTTGAAGAAGAACCTGAGATACATGAACCTCGGGTCAGAGCAGCACTAAGGGAGGGTTCTTGTTGTGTTTCCCTGTGTTCAACTGAAACACAAATAAACAAGTTGTTATTATACAGTAATATTTTCTTCTTTTTTGATATCGTATCGTGACGTATCGTATCGTGACTCTGACATATCGAGGTGCATCGTCCCATCCTTATCGGCCACAACACGAACCTCTGGAGAAAATGAGGTCCAAGTTCAGCCAAATCTGAGCAGAATGTTTCAGGTGGGTCGAGGGCGTGTCTCCGGTTTAATGGCGGATCTCGTTAAGGATGTATCAATACTGTGAGTGTGAGTGTGTGTTTGTGATCGGGCACGTACTGGCCGACTCCACCAGCTCCGGGTGCAGACCGTAGGGGATCAGAGGGTCCGGCAGGTCGGCGAAGAAAGCCTTCAGCGCTCCGGCCGCCGCATAGATCGCCACGTCCAGCGCCGCGAAGTCGATACTGTGGTCTGAGAGAGAGAGGACACTTTATCAACTATCCATTAATAAAGGGGATTACACAGAATATTCTAGTGATGAATCTAATCCTCTTGAAACTAGTACATTTGCCTCTGATTTGATACATTTTGGCCAAAAAACAAGGACAAATTAGAATTTTTTCAGATTTTTTTTTATTTGTATTTTTTTTAAACATATTCAAAAACGAAACAAGATCCCAAATCCCTCTGAACAAATCTTTATCACTAATATGTCACAAATCAAAACCACACATTTAAACCTCGCTCTGTCTATTATTTCTATTTCATCGCTGGGAATTTGTTATGCATAAAACGCCAACATTTTTATATGAAAACATAAAATGACAGAAAACTTGTCATATTTACGTCACTAATCTCCAGTAACAGTTTCATATTGTTGGCTTTACATTTATTCCCCCCCCCCTATTCACCTGCACTGTAAAAACTTGCCTTTCTTTAAATTAGATTCTCAAATTAGAGGCAAATTTACTCATTTCAAGAGGATTAGATTTATCACTAGAACATTCTGTGTAATCCCTGAATCAGTTTCCTTCTATTACATTTACCCAATATTAATATTGTCTCCTCTCTCAAGTCGATACTGTGGTCTATGAGAGAGGAGAGAACGGGTTAACACACTTTATAGCGACACTTGGGCTTTATTTATTAACTATCCATTAATAAAGGGTAAATGTAATAGAAGGAAACTGATTCAGGGATTACACAGAATGTCCTAGGGATAAATCTAATCCTCTTGAAATGAGTAAATTTGCCTCCGATTTGAGAAGCTAATTTAAAGAAAGGCAAGTTTTTACAGTGCAGGTGAATAGGGGGGGAGAAAATAAATAGAGCTATCAATATGAAACTGTTACTGGAGATTAGTGACGTAAATATGACAAGTTTTCTGTCATTTTATGTTTTCATATAAAAATGTTGGCGTTTTAAGCAAAACAAATTCCCAGCGATAAAATAGAAATAATAGACAGAGCGAGGTTTAAATGTGTGGTTTTGATTTGTGACACAGAAGATTTGCTCAGAGGGATTTGGGATCTTGTTTCGTTTTTGAATATGTTTAAAAAAAACATATTCAATAAATAAAGATCTAGAAAAATTCTAATTTGTCCGGCCAAATGTCAAGAAATAGATATTTTAAAATCCCTGTGGAAAAAACCTTCCAAGAGTAGAGCGACTAAAGTGGAGACAGGGATGTTTTTGAGCCACGATTATTTTGAGAAAACATATTGCGATTTTCACGGTTAACCTTTAACCTTAATAAATCCCCCCCGTCGTCCCTCTGGGGGTAATACAAGTGTTAATGGGATGATCGGGGGGGTCTTTCATCTCCCCCTGGTGTCTCCGGCCAGAAAACCACACTTGCAACTTTGCTGCCACCGGGTCGGAGTCACCAATACACACTAATGGAATCACGAAGAAGAAGCTAACAGGCTAACGGGCAAAGCTAACTGTGGGCTAGCGCCACTTAAACAGTATTTACAGCCAAGTTTGAGTGAAAAAAATGATCTAGTAATTGGATGAACAATATCCCTCTGTCCCTTTGTCTTTTCTGTCAGCGTAGTATTTACTCTCTCGGACAATTAATGAGTAAAAAAACACAACGTGCTACGACACCTGCAGTGGCGCTTACGGCCTCTAGGGGCACGAGTTACTTAGTCCTGCTTTAACACCTTAACTGTAACAAAGAACATTTTCATCCAGTTTGGCTTCATTGGTTCATTTGGTCGGGACTGTGCCATGGGCTAATCTGCATCCTGGTCTATTGTACATGTTTTTACCCATCTTATAGGCCAGTGTAACGCCTCATTTGAAAGCTAAGACCTACAAAACTCATCTAAGCTTCTTCCTTGTTTTGTTTTAAACGTTTGTCGCATTTTTGTCACGTTGTCATAGCATTTTTTTTGTCGCATTTTGCAATCTTAGATCAGTTTTGTGGTTCTTAGCTGGCCTAGAGAAGAGAAGCTTTTAGATTTGGGTAAAGCCGAACTGGAGAAAATGCACCGTTAAGGGGAAACCACGTTCACCTGCAGCTCTGGCCTTGTTTCTCCTGTTATGATTTAAACAGTCGAGTCGTATTAAGTGCGTTTGGCAGAAGTCCAGCCTCCACATGTGTTTCTCTTTATTCTCCTCGTCTTTCGTCGTCGTCTCTGGGGCGGATTCACGACGCAGGAACGCGGCGGAGTTAAGAGTCCCGAGTCCCGTTGCCCCCCGCCCCCCCCCCCCCGAAGGTTCACGGGAATGTGTTCAGAAATTTCCCGAATCTGGAAGCAATCAGGAGTTTCTCGGAGGTCGCAGTTCTACAGGTTTTCGCAAAAGGGAGATCGGATTTCAGAGCCGAGAAAATCCCCCCCGTTTCCAGCTCTTTGGGTCGGGACGTCCCGAGTTATGGAGCTGCAGAGCATTTCCAGAAACTTCTCACTGGAACTAAAAGCTCAGGCATTTTTTGGGGGAGAAATGACCAACAAAGAAACACCACAACACGGCTGAAATTGGACTTCGTTAGTAAATGTTTAACTGAAACTGGACTTTTACACATTTATGAGTTCAGTGCATTGTTTGTGTTTGGCTGACGGGATATTGCGACACCTGATATCGCGATATAACGTGAAGCCTTAGTGAACATCATCAGGTTTTACTGTGGAAATCCTGAGACGACTCTGCATAAAACCAAGAGGAGGAGGAGATTTAAAACTCATCATGCAGCTCCGCATCTCTGGAAAATACACTAGTTTTCTTTACAGACTACTGCTTGGGCCTGGAGACGTCACTGCACCGTTGACGAGCCTCTCCCGGCAGCACGTTGGTTCAAGTTCTTATTTACGAACTCGTTCCTCCAGCTGTGGCCATCGAGCCTTTAGAGATTAGCTTGTTTTGTTTTCGTCCTTGCAGTGATTAAACCTCTGCTTTTCACCAGCCCCTCAAGTCTCGCGCTCACGCCAAACCTTCTTTCTGCTCCTCGGTCACCGTTTTTAAATCTTAATTGGTTAAGAAGAAGAACTTTATTTATATAGTTAAGGAGTAGCAGAAACTGGTACACAGGCCTAGAGTGTCCGCCAGCGACTGTCAGTGTGAAAATAATATTTTATATTTTGATATACAAGTCGCACCCTCAGCCACACTATGAAACAAAGTGCAACTTATAGGTAGCTTTAATATCATGTTTGTTCTAATGTATTCCCATATTTTCCCCTTTATTCTAGGGCTGCACAATAAACCTTTATCAAAAGCGAAACTGCGATTATAGCTACTGCAGATAGCTGAGGTTTTTCAATCAGCGCGATCGAGCCTCGCGTCCTTTGGCTGCTGCCGATCGATCGAGTCTGCTGAGTCACTATGAGCAAACTTCATGTGTGTCAAACTATTCTCAGCTCTAGCAACAAACGAGTGTCTCACGAAATTATTAATTATGATCATTTATACACATCAGACCCTTCCTCAAAACTTGCGATATCACATTAATCAATCACAGGACGCGTTTTATAATCTAAAATTAGTTTGAAACGCAGACAAGAAAAAATATTGTTGTTCTCAAACAGCAAATCAGCTTCCCGGGACGTGCCTTCCATCATCTCAAATGAGGGGCATCAAATCAGACAAGTAACTGAATATAAATATCAAAGTCCTTCACGTGTAGCTGCTTTATCTGAGCGTATTATCTTGATTTAATTACGCAATGTTTATTTGTGATCATGTGTGTACAATTGTAACGTGTGTGTAAACTTGTTCCCCTGCATCTTGGTCAGGACGCTCTCGAAAAAGACATTTTTAATCTCAGTGAGTTTTATCCCGGATACATAAAAGGACAAATAAAAAAATAAAATATTTCATGGCGGACATGTGTCAATCGTCTGATCTTTCCAGCAGGTTATGAAAAATATGACGCAGATTTTTTCGCTTTTACGCAGCTGAATGGGGAGAAAGAGCGAGAGAGCGTCAGGTTTATTAGAGAAGATTAAAACTAAGGATGTTTTTCTGAGAACTTAAAATGCCTCTTGCAGATGCTGTGGCTCCGTGAAGTTTAACAGCAGTTTCAGAAGTTTATCTGCAGCTCAAGTGCATGAAAAGTAATAATAATAGTTTCGAGCTGCTTTCGCCCCCTCAGCCCGACGCCCGGCCTCACCTTGATCGAACATTTTCTGGATGTTGTCCTGGTCCGTCTTGTTGCCGCTCACTCGGTACAGCCCCTCCGTGGTCAAACCTGGAACACACGAGAAAACGCCATCAGGAAGGGAGATTTTAAAACAATCGCTCGTCAAAATTAAAACGCCCACGCGGTCGGAGTCGAAGGCGGTTTTCGCGTGAAGAAAAGAGATGAGCCGAGCGGAAACAGATGGCGGACAGAAAACGGCGATCTGCGGAGGATTAAAACCATTTACGGACAATTATCGCGACCGTCTCTGGGCTTCGGGGGAACAATGGACCAACTGTATCGGCCACAAAGGAGGAAGCCGACGGCCTCCACGTCCATGCGACTCATCCACGGCAAGAGCAAAACAAAACACTTTACATTTGAATCCTGTAGAAAGTGAAGAAGAAGAAAGAGCCTCTGAAACGTGGAGCAGCAGAGGACAGACGTGTCGATGAAGCTCCACTGCTGCAAGGTCACGGTCACTGCAGCCGCTCGGGATCGACGGGGGAGAACATGCCAAAGGTGCAAAGACTAAATTAAACACGTCAACGTTAAACCTGGCAAATTCATGCGCAGGAAACGCCGGACGAAGCGGGTTAATAGAAATAATGCAAACGCTCAAAGTCACTTCACACACCCATGCATTATTCATTCATCGCTCACTCAAGGGCAGCGAGATGAAGTTAACCTTGCGATTTAAAAAGAGAATGTTATATCGCGGTGAAACAACATTAACAGAGAGACATTAACGGGATATTTCGGGTGTTGTTGATGTCTGGAGATAATTTTTTCTTATATTCATGCAGTTCTTATAATTGAAGAGCTTAGCGGCGCTAGGCTAATGCTAGGCTAGCACATTTCTATGGTATCAGTTAGCCTGCATTAAAAACAGTCTGACCCGCTCCACCGTAAATCACTTATAACGCCAGACTAACCATATAAATGTCTGTGTCGATGGGTAGATAATAACCATTTTGCATTTAAAATAACTTATATTTGAGCAGCATCCGCTTCGTGGCTGTAAGCTAACGCAGTGGCGGAGTGATCTGCGAGAAAATAGTCCCTCAAAATGCGGTATTTCATGTGATACAAGGTCAGTTATATTTCAAAAATTATTCAATTAACACAGACATTTATATGGTTAGTCTGGTGTTATAAGTGATTTGCCTCAGGTGCACTGTGGAGCGGGTCAGACTGTTTTTAATGCAGGCTAACTGATACCATAGACATGCACTAGCCTAGCATTAGCCTAGCGCCACTAGACTCTTCAAATATAAAAACTGCATGAATTTAAGAAAAAAATATCTCCAGACATCAACAACACTCTGGATAACTAGGAAATCAGGCCCAGTGTCAGAAATCCTGAAATATCCGTTTAATGTGTCGTTTTAGCCCCTTTTAGTACCGACATGTACACATGTGCAGTGTTAATTTCGTCGACTAAAATATTTAGTCTTAATTTTAGTCAAAGTGATTTTTTTGACGACTAAAATTGGACTAAAACTAAATTAAAAGTTTTTCATGCGACTAAAACTATGACTAAAATGTCCAGATATTTTAGTCGACTAAAATGAGACTAAATAAAAATGGAAAGGAGAGACTAAAATCATCCAAACTTCTATTGAGTCTGAAAGAGCCTCATATCATGTAACTTCACTGAGCTTTGTTCATGAGGAGCAGCTCCATGAAGCAGGACCTCCATTAAATATGATTATAATGAATATTATTAATACAAAGTCGACTAAATGTGTCTTAAATTTAGTCGACTAAATTGACTTGCAATTTTAGTCGACTAAATTTGAAGATTTTTTTTTGACTAAAACTCGACTAAAATTGAATTACATTTTCATCAAAAGGCTAAAACTAAAACTAAATTAAAATATCTTGTCAAAATTAACACTGCACATGTGCAGACAAAGGGACTAAACTTTAGGGCCGTTTTCATTACACTCTTTAACCTCTTAACCCCCGCCTGAACCGAGCACATTTCCACCACATTTACCCAAATCTAAAACCTTCTTGAAAAAAAGTGTCAAATGAGTGACAAAAATTTGACGAAAAAGTGTTGAAAATGCAACAGAAAGGGAATGAAAAAAATGCGAAAAAGCTCCTACTAGATGAGGCGTTACTCTGCCCTAATAGGACGTTTCCTTTTACCATTTGGGTAAAGCTGAATTGTAGAAAAACTCTTAACCCTCGCCAGAGTCAAGTGCATTAACAACATCTCCACTGTAGTCGCTCCTGAAGCCTCCACACTTTACAGGCTCCACTCAACCACACAGGAAAATACAAGGACAAATTTGAAGTCGTACATATTTCTTTTCACTAATAAAAAGCTTATTTAAACCAAACGAGCCTCTGCTCCGAGTGCAATAAAAACCCGATGATAAATAGTTTTCTGTCCCACGTGAGGCCCATCGTTCATCAGCATAACGTCGCTTTGAGAAGCAGGACTGAAGCGAATCCAGTGAATAAATACATTTCACGGTTTTTAACTTCGAGCCTCGAGCCACGAACCAATAAATAAAAATGGCACTAAAAACTGCCCCCCGTTCCTCCTCCTCTTTTTCCTCTTCTGCTGCTGCGGTGGAGACAAAGAGCGCTCTGTCCGAGTCCGGGACGAAACAACGACGTTCCAGCGACACTTGAGGATGTTCACCAAAGCTAAAAGCACCAGAGATGAAACGATGGACGAGACAAAAGTAGATCCGAGTCCGTGTGACGTATAACAGGGTTTGTGCAACACTGGCAAAAGTGAATCTCAATATTTCTGGGGACTTTTTCGATAACGAGGATGAAGCGACACTTTTGCAAACTGTCAGAAATATGTAAAAATGCACTGGAAACATCTTCATTTACATTTTCTCCCCATATTTCCCCTCCCCCATTAACGAGAGGAGGCGGCAGCGGAGGAAGAGGAAGGAGGAGGTGGAGGAGCTGACCAATGCAGGACACCACGCTCTGAAACAGGAACAAACCCAGGAGGCGCCGCACCGTTTCAGAGGAGACTGAAGGCTATTTAATCCTGGTTTAGTTTGTGAGACAAATGAACAGACTACAAAAGGACAGAAGAACACTTTCCACATTTTGCAGACTTAAATTGGACTAAAATTACCAGATATTTCCGTCGACTAAAATGAGACTAAAAGAAAAATGAAAAGGACTAAAATCATCCAAACTTCCAATGACAGTTTGAAAGAGTCTTTGTTCACGAGGAGAAGCTCTATGAAGCCGAGCACCTTGATTAAATATAATAAATATTATAAATGTAAAGTTGACAAAAAATAAAATTTAAGATAATGTTTTGACTAAATCTTTGTCAAAAGACTAAAACTAAATAAAAATATGTCAACACCCTTTTTCACTCATTTTCAAAAAAAAAAATTCCCCACATATTTTTTCCAATTCCACCTTTAGTATTATAATTTTTTTTTAATTATTAGTTTGAATTTTTTTTCCAAATGTTACTTTTTCCTTCCATTTTTTAAACCATAATTTCCCAATTTTTATTTAATTTTTTTCCACTTTTGCCCCAATTTTTTCCTAACCTCCCCCCTTTTTTCCTAATTTATACCCATATTTTTACACAAAAAAAAATAATATATATATATATATATATATATATATATATATACATATTTTTCCCCCCATAATTTATATATTAATTTTTTCACAATTTTCCCCAAAAATGTTTCCACATTTCTTGACCTGGTGATAAACTCAATATTGTAAATGCATCTTCCACACAGTAAACATCTTGCAGACGATGTATTTCCCTCTCGTTATAATGACAGAACTTGTTCCCGTGTTAAACCGCGTCGCGTCTGTAATTTATTCAGCTGGAAGCGTTTTGATCCTTTTGTGTTTGAGACTCAGGTGCGGCTCCGTAATTAAACCAAACCCAACAAAAGGCTTTTCTCAGCTGCAGAGGCACAAACGTGGAACCTCTCGCCCGGACATCGCTAAAGCTTTAACGTTTGTATTTGACACAGGAAGTGAGGCCCGAGGGAACAGGAAGTGTCTCGCATCAGATAAAGCTGATCAAATATCCGCCGCGCTGTCACTGAAATCAGAGACGAAATCCACTCAGATATTTAACCATTTCAAAACAGGAAACGAACGAGATATACTTGGCTCAATAGGCGGAAAAAACTAAACGTAGAGATATCGATTTGAAACTTCTGCCGTCGATCACGGACATAAATATGAGACAAAAATGTGTTGCAAGTTTTCAGTCGGTTTATGTTTAAAAATGGCCTAAATTTCCTCCATTTTAAGCGACGAAATGTAAATAATGGATAGACAGGGGTCCCGTGGGGCATTAAACGTCATTAACCTCTTACCAGAGCGCATTTTGGCTCTTTTGTTGCTTTTTCATCACTTTTTAGTCGTATTTTTTTGTCACTTTTCCATTGTGTGTTTTTTATTTTTATTTTTTTATCACTCTTTCCCCACTTTTTTCAAGAAGCTTTTAGATTTGGGTAATTCCAAACTGGAGAAAATCTGCGCCCGGTGTATATTTCTCCCACAAAGGAAATGACCACATTTGGATTACAGCGTCAATCTCGGTCACAGCCTTTCCTGCTACACGTGGATACCGAACATGTCAGTATTTGTGAATGAATGAGCGCGGGAAAGACCAGCCGTGTTGGAGTCACTTCCTGGATAAAGAGAAAAAACTTCACAAAGAGAGAGTTTGGTCCGTTTCTTCACCCCGACAGTGTTGAGGAGAAATCTCGCTAAATCTCAACATTGACCACTTTGTAAAAATCTCTGTTTTTTCAGCTGCAGCGTCTCGCCTTAAGAAATGACTCACAGACCTAAAATAGAACGCCGCGTGTTCTCCCCGTTGTCCCACGAGCGCCTCATTCCCGGGACAGAGGGTTTGAACAGAGAAACACGGCGCTCTCCTTCAGATCAACGGCTCCGAGGTGTTGACGGGACACTTGGCTCCACTCAGGGGTGAAGATGACCAGCTCACGCACTTCGCTCTGAACACTTAAGCAGAAGTGCGGCGTGCATGTTCATTTCTGTGCTTTCTTTATCATTAACATGAGAGGACGTTTAGTGGCCACGGGATGTGATCATTTAGCACAGAGGACACTTTTAGTAAAATGTCTAAAGGTCTGTACATTTCTCCAGTTTGGCTTTACCCAAATCTAAAGCTTTCTTGACTGGAGCTTAAAGGCCAGAGTAACGCCTCATTTCAAAGCTACAAAACTGATCTAAAAGGATCTTTTTCCTCGCACTGTTGATGTCACCTTTTTTCATCATCACTTTTTTTGTTGCTCTTTTTTGTGTGTGTTTCTTAAAATTTTCCATTGTCATGTTTTGTCACGTTTTTGTTGGTATTTTGTGGCTCTTTTGTTGCATTTCAATACAATTTTTGACACTTTATCATTGCTTTTTTTTTGGTGTGTTTTCGTCGCATTTTCGTCTCGCTTTTGTCCCCGCTTTGACGTTTGTTTTTTTTCCAAGAAGCTCTTAGATTTGGGTAAAGCCAAACTGGGGAAAATGCGGTCGCTTCAGGCGGGGGTTAAAAGGCTGAAGAATTCTAACGAGGCTTTGACTTAAATTTGGAGAACAGCCGAAAACAGGGACTGAAGGCCATTTAGTCCTGGTTTAGTTTGTGAGATAAATGAACAGACTACAAAAGAAAAACACGTTCCACACTTTGCAGACTCAAATGTCCAGATATTTTCGTCGACTAAAATAAGACTAAAGAAAAACGGAGACTAAAATAATCCAAACTTTCAATGAAATAAATTCTCTCCCAAAGGAGCAGCTCTGAGCTTTGTTCATGAGGAGAAGCTCCATGGAGCCGAGAACCTTGATTAAATATAAATATAATATTATAAATGCAAAGTCGACTAAATTTGCCTTAATTTTAGTCGACAAAAACTAGACTAAAATAGAAGATGAATGTTTTTGACTAAATCTTGCCTAAAATTAAATTACATTTGTCAAAAGACTAAAACTAAATTAAAATATGTGGTCAAAATTAACACTGTTCCACATTCCTTTTCTAAGATTTTTCCCCCACATATTTTTCCCAATTTCTCCCTTAGTTTTTATATTATTATTTTATCTTTTACACACTTTACCACTTTTTCCCCAATTCTTTTCCCAACCGCCCCCCTTTTTTCCTAATTTATCCCCATATTTTTACACAAACAAATTGTGGATTGTTCATACTTGCCGATGTTTGAGGCTAAATGCTAACGGCTAACGAACGCCGCTTAAATACGTCTACAAGATATTAGCGATATCAAGTTTATCAAGAAATGTGGGAAAAAACGTGGGAGAAAATGGCAAAATATGGAGTAAAAAATAAATTAAAATTGGGGGGAAATTTTGTGGAAATGTGGGAAAACCTTGAAGAAAATTGGAAGAAAAAATAAATTATCGGTTCGAGAAAATATTGAGATTTAAATTTGTGTCAATATCGCCCCATGACGACATCAAAAGTATTAAGTATATCGACATCCACGCAGGGAAGTGACGGCTTTCAAACGCCGTTTCCCATGAGGAGCAACGGCGTGACAGCGTTAGTGAAAGTCTGAGTCGGCCGGAATTCTGATCAAACTGCGGCTCAGGCCGAGGATCCAGAACGATGGAGAGCGGAGGGAACGTGCGGCCCCGTCATCACTTTCTCCTTCACGAGTTCCGCTCCACGCGCCGCCGGTCGATGGGAAACGTCGATAAGCGGGGTCTGGGGCGGCGGCGGGTTTAATGAGCGGCGAGCGAACACACGTGCACGAGAGGGGAACGTGCACGAGAGAGGAACGTGCACGAGAGAGGAACGTGCACGAGAGAGGAACGTGCACGAGAGAGGAACGTGCACGTGTGTCTCTGGGTTAAACCTGTGCTTTCCAGGGCCGAGAGTTCCTGAGGTGAAAGCGAAAGCGTCCGCGCGTCTATATTTAAAAGCTCCATCTGGCCCTGGGGTCGCCGCGGGGTCGCACGCCGCTCACCGCGTTAAAGGGACACGCTGGAATGACTCCCCCAACACGAGGCTGAAGGATGAGGGCATGAAGCGCTGGTGAAGACGATGCTTCCACTTGCAGATGTTTTTTTCTTATTTTCTAATATTGTGATTTCGTGAAAATGGCACTTGTGTTACTTTGTGCAGTGGGAGACGGAGGGGGCGGAGCCTGTGGGGAGGTCAGAGGGACCAGCTGTACTTTGTGCAGGGGGAGACGGAGGGGGCGGAGCCTGTGGGGAGGTCAGAGGGACCAGCTGTGCGCCGCGAGGCCTGTTTTTACATCTCTATTTTTACATTCGCCTCAGGATTCCTGCGAGACGGTCCCAAAGTCCAGATCGGTCCAGGACGACCTGCCTGGCGCCTCGGTCCATGTGGAAGAAGCTCCAGGACGCAGTGAAAGGGTGAGTTTTCTCCTCTTAACTCCCACCTGAGCCAAGCGCATTTGGCTTTACCCAAATCTAAAAGCGTATGGACTGAAGCTCGCTGCCTATAGGCCAGCGTAACGCCTCATTTGAAAGCCAAGACCTACAAATCCGATCTAAACTGATGTTTTTTCTTGCCGTGTTGTCATTAGGAGTGTGACAATATATCGATTTTCTGATATATCGCGATACAGATACTTTTTATTCCGATAGATACTTTGATTACGTCATGCATACTAATGAGGCAGCAGTGCTCCACTGTTTTCACAGTCAATAGAGGCCAATAATGATCAGAGAATTCAGTCAGGACAGCAGGGGGCAGCACTACAGTTCTAAGCACTTGGACCAAACACTGTCACACAAATAGATTACTTTTAATTATAGTTTTTATAATTATAAAGAAGATTAATTTGGGGTTGATTTATTACTTTTTAAATAGGACTGTGGTTTCTTGTTTATTTAAATGTAAATGAAGTGTAGACCCATTTTCAGTGAGTAAGTCCGGGATCATTTATAAAAGTGGTACAAAGCACATGGAAAGAAATGTAAATGATGAATAATATGTAGTATGTTAAAATAAAGGTTAAAAGTAGCATGTTTTTTTGTTTTAATCGTGATGTATCGTAGCTTATTTTTGTGCAATATATCGATTATCGCAGTATCGGCGTATCGTGAGATAATCGTTATCGTGAGCCGTGTATCGAATCGAATCGTGAGCTACCCAGAGGTTCCCGGCCCTAGTTGTCATCACTTTTCCTTGCTTTCGTCTCGTTTTTGCCGCTTATAGATTTGGGTAAAGCCAAACCGGAGATAATGTGTTCGGATCAGGTGGGGGTTAAGAGGTTAAGGAAGAAAACAAGCAAAAATCTCAACACTGGCCACACCCTCCCTCTTCTCTTCATGCGTTTAAACTCCGTGAGGGGAATCGCAGCAGTGACTCAGACTGAAGTCATTTCTCTTTCAGCTGCTTCTCAAAGTCGCCGTCGCTCGCGGTGACGTCACGGCGCCGCCGCGTTAATGGAGTCCCCGCTCGGCCGCCTCTGAAAAGCCTCACTTTGTGGACGGCGGGGAAAGGCAGATGGAGACAGATTTATTCAGTGTGAACGCGGCGAACTGCAGTGACTCACGAGGGTCAAAACACGGCGATCTCACAAAGCTCAAGCTGTCGGCGGGTTTAGCGCTAAAGACCGGAGCGGCGGCGCGGTTTATCCCCCTTCACCTCGGGCCGTCCCGTCGACTGAAGCCAAAAACACCCGAAAAGACACAACTCACAGTAATGCAGCACCAGCACAACGAGGAGCTTTGGTTTCTCCGTGAGACCGTGTGTTACGCTGCAGAACAGAGGAAAAAACATCACTTTAAATCCTCAGCTGTAGATTACTGACACACATACGAGGGAAAAATGTGTCTTAAAGCATTTTATACGTAAAAATTGCCAAAATATTTCAGTGACGAAATATAATTTTGTGACATAGTTCCTAGTGCAGGGACGATAGACTTTGGTAGAAATACTCATCACCTACGATACATATTGTGATTATATTCCAGTCAGATTTATAATTTTCCATTGTAACAGACAATATGCAAAAGTTCCCCCTGAATCAATTTATATGAATCAAAGGTCTGGGTCTATAATCCTGTAAAACATAAATAAATACTGGGCCATTTGTTTTATGTCTTTAGGTGATTCAAGGTGAGTTTTATTGAGTTTTATTTTTATTTTTATTTTTTAATGTGTTTTTATTTCTATTTATTCTTTTAAACTGTTTTATTTGTATTTATTATTTTATACTCATTCAGTGGTGGAGCTCATTTGTATTGTTTTGGTTTTATTGTTGTTCAGCACTTTGGAAACGTTTTGTTGTTTAAATGTGCTATATAAATAAAATGGATTCGATTGAATCATAGTTCCTGGGCCAGCTTTGATTCGTTGCCGTTAGCATTAGCATACTGCCGTTAGCATTAGCATACAGTTGCTAGCCGCTGCATTTTGCACAGCGATCAAAAATACAATTGTGGAGGTTTAAACTCACTCAGTGATTGAATTCTCCGGGTTCTGAGCTTCAGGAAGACATGCAGCACGTCCATATTCACTGAGGTTTAGTGAAAGTAACTTTGGTCTTGTAGCAAATACATTTTCATTGCATTGTTTGTCTGTTCTTCTGAGGCCGAGGGAGTCGTTTTACTTTCGATCCTGGAGATATCGGCTTTTATCGGCGCTGGATTATATTTTTCTTGAACAGTTGCATCTCAAAAGTACATGATTTACGATACGATACACAACAAAGTATTGTGATATTTTGACCCAGCTCTAAAAGAGGGATTTTGGATCTTATGGGCATTAATGTGATCTTTGATGTTCAGGGAGAAAACGAGCCAAAGAAATCTATTAATAAAACACCGTGTGGGAGTTGAACCTGGGACCTTCCGGCTGCTGGGCCCGTTTCCCTGTGTCTCTGAGTGAACAAAGAAAGTGAAGGTTTGTGGCTCGTTGCTCGGGGCCAGTTTGTGCGATGGACATTAATGGCATTCGCTCCAACCAGGTCAAACTCTGTCCTCCAGCTCTAAACCCGAAACCAGCACGAAATCCAGAGAGGAGGAAGAACAGACTCGACATAATGGCCACGGTTAAGCTTTTATTATGACATATTAGTTTATTTTGACCTTGGTTTTTTGGGGTTTGAGCTATACCGGTGGGCAATATATCGTGTTCAAGATAATATTGAAACTGCTGTTTGGACGATTATGCAAATTTACAATATTGAGTTTATCTATGTCAAGAAATGTGGGGACAAAATTGGAAAAACCTGGAAGAAATGGTTGGAAAATGACACAAATATTGGGGAAAAATGTAAAGAAAACAAAAATAGATACACATTTTAAAAAATAAATCAATTTGGGGAACAATCTGGGGACAAAAATTGGTGAGAGATCATTTGGACAAAAGATAGGGAACATTTGGGGAAAGATGGAGAATTATAATTTTTTGTGCAAAAAAAATAGGGGGGAAATTGAGCAACAATTGGAGAAAAAATAGAGATGAAAGTGGGAAAAATAGTGTAAATTTGGAGAAAAAACCTGGGGGAAATTAGGCTAAAATGGAGGGAAAATAGAGATAAAATTGGTAAAACATTGGGAAAAATGTGAAAAATTTGGGGGGTAAATTAGAAAAAAACAAGAAAATAGGGAAAAACAGAAAAAAGAAAAAAAAAATGAGTGTCTTTTTGAGCGACAAAGCAATGTACATTTTTATGCCTGGCAGCACATTTTTACAGATTTCTGATCGTTTGCAAAAACACAATTATCGAGCAATTTCCCAAAAATATTGATATATTTAGCTTTCTCGTAGGGCTGGGCGATATGGCCTAAAATCTATATCATGATATGAAAAAATAAATATCACGATAACGATATATTTGACGATATATTTGACAATGGACGAATTACTTCAAAATCCCAGCCTTACGCCTATTGGGAAGATTCATTCAGTGATATTTTATTCTTCTTTTTTTTTTTACGGCATAATTGTCTCGCAAATATGATCTACTCAAGCAGTTTAAATCCTTCATTTCATTTTACTACAGTCACCGTTTATGCTGCTCTGATGGAGCGTAACATAAATTATATTGTGTCCACAACGATATAAAAAATTACAACGATATCAAAACATTATATCACGATAACGATATGTGATACGATATGGCCCAACCCTACTTTCTCATCATCGCCCTAGTGTTCGAAACCCAATCAGGAATTGAGCAGTTTTGAGTCTGTAGGAGCGACTAAGGTGCAGGTGTCGTTGCAAAAGTGGAATAAAAACCTAATTTAGAGAAACGGCTTCGTAAACCATATAACCCGCATTATATCGCTTTGTTTCGGAGCGTTACAGTAGAACCAGGGATGTTTTCTACAAATCCAATTCCGCTCGCAGCAGAAGGGACAAAGAGGAGCAGGTTTTTCCTCGAGGGTCTCGGGAGGATCAGAGGAGGAAATGCTGATTTTAACCCCACAGCTCTCCGAGTTCTTTCATTTGTGCTCGGCTAAATCCACAGGGAGCGCATTAAAACTGTGAGTGGCTTTAGGCTCCGGTCTGATCCAGGTTAAAGGAACAGGTTTGGCTTTAGGCTCCGGTCTGATCCAGGTTAAAGGAACAGGTTTGGAAAAAAGGAAACGTGGAGATATGGATTTCAAACCTTTGCTGGAAATTACCGACATTAATATGGAGGAAAAAATGTATTGCAACTTTTCTGTGATTTTATGTTTTCATAAAACTATAAAAAAAAAAGGGACTTGCCGATATTTCCATTGACAAAACTGAAATAATTGAGCCGGGTTTAACCTCTTAACCCCCACCTTATCTCCTGTTGAGCTTTACCAAATCCAAAAGCTTCTGGATTGGAGCTTATAGCCTCATTTGAAAGCTAAGACCTACAAAACTGATAGTAACTTTTTGTCGCTCTTTCATGGGTCGCTCTTTCTTGTTGAACTTTTGTTGCTTTTTTTGCTTTTATATTTGGGTAAAGCCAAACTGGAGAAAAAGTGCTCGGTTCAGGTGGGAGTTAAGAGGTTAAATTGATGGTTTATTTTGTGACGTGTTAGTCGGGGATTTTGGATGAAGCTATAAGTAAAAAAAAATCTGTAAAAATAGTTTGTTTTGTTTTAGTTCAAAAGCACGATAAATCAGGCAGGAATTAGATAATGAAAAATCCCTGTGAATAACCTTCCAAATGTAATGCATATTTATCCCTTTCGTGCTACACGTGGATACCAAACATGTCAGTATTAGTGAATGAATCAGCGTGGGAAAGACCAGGGAGCGACTCGGCCATGTTGGCGTCACTTCCTGGATAAATCTAAGAGAATAAACATCGTAAGGGCAGAGTTCGTTTTTCAGCTGCAGCGTCTCAACCTTCACACTTGAATTCCTAAGCCGACATTTTTGTTTCTCTGCTAAAATTACTTTGTAATATTAAAATTCAATGAAAAAGAAAAATCAGCCCGAAAATCCAGGCTTTTCCGCCCACAATCAGAAATGTCGCAGGGCCTGATAATACAGTAATCAGGGCCAAGTAGTCGTTTGCGTGTCCCGTCTCCGTTATTTCCCAATGAGGTCTCGTCTAAAATAATAAATAGCTGAAGATCACATGGTAGACGGTGAGTTACTGGTGGAGTCACAGCATCAGGTTAAAAACATCAGGGGCAAAACATTCACTAGAGGAAACTTCCGTGCTCATCACAGTGAGTGTTTTTGTCTTGAAGCTAACGGCTAACGGCTAACACGAATTAAACATGAAAATAGCTACACGATTTTAAACGAGCTGCTCAAAATATAATCTGCCCGTCTTTATTATAAATACTTTTTAGACGTTTAATTTTTGTGGTGGTGTTTTTTTATGCTAGCCGTTAGCGCTGAGATAAAAAGTCCTACGGGGAATAACATTCATAAACTCATTGGGACTGGTTCTGGCATTGAAGTTTGCTGCTCGTAGCGCGATGTATAGAGCCGTTCCCGCAGCACAGAGTGAGGAGATGACGCAGGGGCGGAGCTGAGAAAGTTGGGGGTCGGGAGGCTCAAAATCTGGCGTCCCATTTACAGTGTTAAAATATAATGAATGCTGTGATTTTTCTGTTTGCATTGCTGAATCAATGCAAACAGCTAAAATAATGCCTCCAAATTGCAACAGAAGGCTGGAAGTGGCATGTGTTATGTTTCAATTCCCTTCTTCCTCTTTTTTTTTGCTCCTAAACACGAGCGCTACCAAGAAAAAAAAAGTTAAATAAATAAAAAGCTGGAAAACCCCGTCGTTATTCAGAAAGTATTTTACAACATTTTGAGTCAGACCATGAGAAATTGAGAGTCCTCTTGGAGCCCGGAGCCTGGAGACGCCGCGCTCGGTCTGTGGACTCTGACGCGGTTACGGCTGGTGGAAAATGTAATTGGATTATGTTCGAACAATGCAAAACAAACACGACCTCTGCCCGAGCCCCAGAGATGCAGAGGCCGCGGCTAATGAAGCGGCGACTGTAGGTCAAGTCCTGGGGTTAAAGCGAGACGCTGCAGGTGAAACATGGACTTTACGCTTCAGTTTTTCTCCCTTAACGTCTTAGCTTCAAGGTCGAAGCACAAAACAGACCAAACTCTCCCTTTAGCGTTTATTCTCTGACTTTTGTCACTTTGAGCCGGAGATTTATCCAGGAAGTGACTCCAACATGGCTGTGTCGCTCCCTGGTCTTTCCCACGCGTATTCATTCACAAATACTGTTTGGTATCCACGTGTAGCAGGAAAGGCTGTGACCGAGATGACGCTGTAATCCAAAATATGGTCATTTCCTTTGAGGGAGACGGTTTGTCAAGTTCAACCAGAAAATCAGACTAGAAGATGAAATGACACCACTGGTACGGACAATAATAACAACTATGGACAATATTACGTTACCAAAGTTCCATTGGTATATTATACTGTTTGATGTTTTAGCTTTGGCTTTATTTTGCATGGTCTGTTTGTTTACTTTCTTAATTCCACTAAATATTTAGTTAAAACAGGTAGTTAAGAGTATTATTTGATTTATTATGAATTAATAATTTAGTAAAAGATTAGTTGATTAAAAATATTAATTATGTGGAAATATGGGTTAAAACCTGATTCAGAAAATATATTTTTAGTTCAAAATACTTTGGTAAAATATGTTAAAAATATTTAAATGATAATCATGTTTAATTCATTATTTGTTTTTAATACATGAGTAAAATACATAAAATAATTCATTCGAAATATTTACAAAACAAAAACTGCTTAAAACAGAGCTGGTTTAAACAAGGCCGTGGGAACCCAGGGTGCTGAGGGCGCTGCAGCATCCCCTGGTGGATAATATGTGAACTGCAGGCAATATTAATAAATAGGAAATATGCACAGAAAAGCGTTTTTGGGGTAAATTTTGTCCCTCAGCACCTCCTAACTAAAATGTCTTCCCACGGCTCTGGGTTTAAAGAAAAGTCCCTCGTCTCATGTGATGCACTTTTGTCTGTTGTAGGTTATCAACCTTCTCCTCAACCTTCTCTGTTGTCCAAAATGAAACACAACCAGAAGAAAAAGAAAAGAAAATGTTGCAAATGGAGTCGAGTTGTCCCAGCGTCCTTTTGTCTGAAGTCGGGCCTTTTTCAAGTTTGGGCAGAAGCTGAAGGAATTTTTTAACAGTTTTCATAACAGTACAGCACATTTTTCCCTCATATTTATGTCCGTAATCCAGAGCAAAAGCTTCAAATCCATCTCTCTACACATAAATCTGTCCCCCGTTCACCTGCAGCGTCGCGCCTCAAAGAAACCACAGCTAATGAAGCGTCTGCGGGTGATTTCCTGCGGTCTGGGCTCCCACTGCTTCCAGTTCAAACCCATTTACCGGCGAAAACCCACAGCCTGAGTCACAGACCACAAGCTGGATCGTAACGAAGAGCGGCTACTGAACTCTGCTGAACAGATGAAACCCAGCGCTCAGCTGCAAAAGCAGAGATCCATGTTTGAAAACAGAAGGACACGAGGAGTTTCCTGGGAGGGACAACAATGAATATCTAACTATCGTCGGGGACTTTCTCGATAACGATGAAGTGACATTATCCCATTTTCCCTACATTTTTAAACAATTCTCAAATGTTTTCCTCAATTTCCCCTCATTTTTTTTTTCTCAAACTACCCCTCCCCCAGTTTTCCCCTCATTAACCTCCTAACCCACACCTGAACTGAGCACATTTGCCCAAATCTAAAAGCGTCTTGAAAAATGAGACAAAAATGAGGACGCAACAAAAGAGAAACGTAAAGAAAAAGTGACAACGCGAGGAACAAGATCGGTTTAGATGAGTTTTGTAAGTCTTAGCTTTCAAATGCGGCGTTACACTGGCCTATAGGCTGTGCCCTTTTAGATTTGGGTAAAGCTGAATTGGAGAAAATGCACTCGGTTGAGGTTGAACTCATTTTTCCCTTTTCTTCTCTCCGAATTGCTTTTAAATTTGCCCCATTATAAATGTTTTTCCCCATAAATTCCACCAATTTTTTCTCCTCAATCTTCCCCAACATCCCACAGGTTTGTTTGTATTCTATTTATTTATGCATTTTTCCCTCGTTACTGAGATAAGATGAGCCTTTATTGATCTCACCATGGAGGAATTCACTTGTTACATCAGCTCTCAGAAACGACAGGAAATGTGCAAACAATAAATAGAGGTCTCTTATACACAATGACCAGATAGAAGTGTTGTACCTTTTCCCCCATTTCTTGACCTTGGAGATAAACTCGATGTCAGTATCATCTTGTATCTCGTGTATTGCCCAGCTCTGACTCGCATCTGATTCACGTTCTAAAGCAGAAGGTCGTGAGGAGTTTCCTGGTGTCCGTGAAAGCGCCGCTGTGGGGAAGTGCCGAGTTCAATGATCTGGACTAACCGGAAAGGTCGGCCTCTGAGTGCGAGAACTCCCCCCGAGGAGGAGGAGGACGGGCCGAACATCTCAAGGAGAGTCTGACACTTGCACTGGGAGCGAGCTCTAAAGCAAAGCTACGGTTTTACAGACTCTGTTAAAACGTGAGGAGGAAATGAACGAGAGGAGGCAGCTGCTCTGACGTCAGATTCAATAGAAACGATCCGGCTTCCTGCCAACGGGAACTCCACAATATTCCTGCCAACGGGAACTCCACAATAACAATACCGCGACAATAGTCCAGATCATTTGTAGAGACCGTACAGGTTAATAAACAAGGCCAAGCCACGGAGCTAAACCAGAGAAGGACTGATCTCCTTCGCTCATATTTTGCACTGACTTTCCGATTGTAAACAACTGCACACACATACCCCCCCTAACCACGCCCCCGTCGTTCTGCGTCTGCCTCAACAGGTTTCCTCAGTCTGAATTGTAGCCATGCATTCCTCCTGGCTGATTGTACATGTTTTTAGTGGGAAACCAACGCAGACATGAGGAGAACATGCAAACTCCACAGAAAGGCCCCACAGAACCCGGGATCTTCTCGCTGTGAAGCACGAGCGCTAACCTCTGCGCCACCGTGCCGCTCAAATCAGTCAATTTAGAATCAATTCTCATTTACAAAGACGACCTGGTCAAGGCAGTGCAGTCGGGGAATAAACATGAGGCGAGAGAGGAGTGCACAGGAAAACTGCATGAGATCAGAGAAAGATTTGATTATTTTAAGTAACTTTACATTTAAATGCAGGCCCAGAAAGTCAACCATGAGATCTTCAGCTCCAGACCTGGTGCATTAAGTGGGCTGTACGCGGGCTGGACAGACACCCACGGCCAATGGAGATGTTATGGAGAACAACCTTCTTCCTCCAAACAGAGTCTTTCCAGGAATAACTTTTCCTGTTGATAAAATGTATAAATATTATGAACTGTAATGTTTTTTGCTTTTTGTAACATCTGCTGTATCGTAGAAGAACCTCCCCTAGACTTTTCACGCCGGTTCCACAAAGAAAATGACGATATTTGGACGACGCATATCGCTGTTCAGGAAGTTGAGACGCCTGTTCTGACACGCAGCATCTAAACAGAGTCTCGGTCATCGTCGGCGGACATTAGTGTCGGGAAGAGAGTTATTTTTAAAATAAATCTACTGGAGTTCAAGTCCAAAAAAAATCCTGTAAAGTGGAAAAAGAGGGAGATGAGACTTCAAAGAGCCGCAATAATCTGCTTTAACTCTCTTCGCTACAGGCGACGAAAAACCAGAGGAGCGAGAGGAGGGAACGAGGAGGGAGGCTTACTGCGATGAAATTATGTCATTGGCTTTAGGACGACGCCATTAAGCTGTGGAATAATCTGCTCAAGCTACGCCCGAACCAGAACCCACACACATGAAATTAGCTGAATCACTTTTACCTTTTCCAGCTCTGAATTCCGTCCAGAGCCTCGTATCTCCGGCCTCCGCTCCGTCAGAGTCTGAGCTAAATTAACGCTCTGTCCCTGGAGACGGGCTGGTTATCCTTCGCTCTGAGGAAACGGATAATTAAAAGCTCCTGATGCTTTTACTGTCCGCTCCGTTTAATGTTTTCCGATGTAACGCCGCCATCAAACACCGCTCCCTCCGCCGTCAAAGTCCAAGGTCCTGCCGCGGGGATTCACTCGCCCTTCAGCATCACGTAAGAGCTGACGTTTCGATATTTAAAAACAAATCGGACACGGTAGTGGGATTTTAAGGCCGGTGCGAATCCGATGTAATGCTTTCAGTGATATTAAAAGACTATTGTTCAGAATGACGGAGCTTGTCATTAGCTGGTGATGGGCAAGTTACTTTAAAATTGTAATATATTAGTAGTTTCAGCTTTAAAAATGTAATATGTTTGTATTACAGATTACCGTTACACCACTTTGAGTTACTTTTGGCAAATTATAAACTGAAAATAGTAGTAAAGCCACCGAGCAAAGGGCAGTCAAAAGAGTTCCTTTTCCTTCACTTTCCTCCATTCTCTCGTGTTTAGTTTTGTCGACATTAACGTCACATAACTGCAGATCTTATTCACCAGTGCCCACCTTGATTCAGTGCATTTTATTTGGGAGGACTTTGAGTTTAGTTTATTTGAGCAGTTTACATTAATTTATTTACAGAAGTCCCATCATTACAGAGTCATGGAGGTTTATGTGCACCGACCCCTATATTCAAAACTCTCAGCACATTTGTATTTCTATTGAGAACTCAACGAACAACAACTGCATCTGTCACCTTCGGGGACAGGCAATAAAGTTGATCTTATCTCACAATTTAGGTTGATAAAGTTACCGTAACAACATGTTCGTAACAACCCTATTACATTTTCAACCATACAATCAGTAACATAGACCAAATCTGCCATTTCAATACATTTAAATGCACTTGTAACTCGAGCTACTTAAATTGCAATGACTCATATATTACAGGATTTCGTGTTAATAATATGTTCTGTTTCTCAGTGACTGAAGTCATTTCTACTCGTTGCCTTTGTAATACTTTACCCCAACGCTGCTGTGAGCTAGTGCAGCTACAGTGTTAGTTACATAGATTTTCTCTACCATCAGTCCTTCATTCCCACTCCTCTCCACCCTCTTCCAGAGAAGCTCCTTCAGCCACTTCACACACTTACTGAAACTTTATTTTGTTGGCACAGCGTCAGACAAACATGCTGTTTATCTAATAAGGAAAAGAGAGCAAACAAACTGGCAAATTGTGCTTGGGATTGATTAGGGGCTAAAGGACACGAGGCTCGATGATTCTGGTGAACATGTCCGTCACTCAAACAGTGGGAGGAATTGTGAGAAGTTGAAACATATCGTGGCCAGGGGTGTCACGATTATTGTGAGAGAAAATATTGCGATTTTACGATTATTCACGATTATCTATCGAATGAAAGGAAAGAACTGACATTTTAGTTTTTGTCTTTAAAAAGCTTTTTAATACTTGTAAACATTCACTGTTTCTACAAATGAAAAATGCTTTAAGATCGTTTTGCATTAAATTAAATAGGCCTACATTGAATAATACAAAACAATGTCAACTTTACTTCTTTATAATGACCAAAATTATCTATATATACTATATATTATTAGGCCACAGTCTAGGCTCAGTTTTATGTTCTCAAAAGTTATGCTGTGGCTTAATTATTTGTCAGAATGAAACGCGTTTACAAAGTGACTAAGGAGACTCTTTAACAGCTGTTTTCCACATGTGCGGTTTCACTTTTCTTTCTGAAGCGCATTAGCCTTTTGTTACATCCTGAGCCAGTTGTGGCTATTTCCGAACGCTTGGACAACTTATTTGGGAATTATGCAGCTCGTTACCTTGACCTGGACATTCACAGCGAAGGATTATCTCTGAGTTGTTTATATTCGCCGTAGCCGATATCAGCGCCTTTTGCTGCAACTTCCTGACGACAGGGTTTGCATAACGGACGTCCATCGACAACAACGCCGTGGTCATGTTTTGGATCCTAAAGACGTCCCACTCTGCTGACTGGGTGGACACAACACTGGAGGAGAGCGTCCTTCTGCCTCGCTCAACTACCGGTGAGTTTACGCTGTTCATGGCAGCGGCTCGTGCGTTAGCGTGTAAACCGTGGCTTCTGAAGTTCTTACGGAATAACCAACCGCGTCCTTTTATAATCGTGGTCATCGTAAAACCGGTTCATCTTGACGTCCCTGGTCGTGGCTGCACTAAACCGTTTAGCACGAACTTCCTCCAACGTTCACGACTTAAATCTAGTCCAGATTATTACGGTTTCCTAATGCACCGCATGTGACCCGGATGATTTCCCTTCTGCTCGTCTCCAGGTTAAGTTTCGTCATGTTCCTGAGATATTCAAATGTATTCAGAGCACAGACGGCGCCCGGGGCCGGCGTCTGCGGAAATGCCCTTATAAAAACGCAACATCAGCTAATTCTACTCGACTGAACTCCACAGGCGCCGCATTCACGAAAAGCTTTGCCCCGGTTTAGGGTCTACGTCCTAAACTTCACACTCAAAACGACTTCTGCGTCTGCTCGGGAAAGGTTAAAAGGGAAACCGCATAAAATATCCACAATTTGGGAGCGCATTAGAGGCGCTCAGTTAATTATTCAAATCACTGCTGCACAGGAGCGCGGCAGCTGCTGCTTCCACGTCTCAAACAAGGTCAGAGACTCAGTTTGAGGGAAATGTACAAAAACCATCTGTAAGACTCGGAGTAGGACTTACAACAATCAGGTCCAACACTCAGCTTTAGCTCCGTCCTCTTTCGCAACATAAATATCTATCAAAGTTGTATTTCGGAGGGATGGTTAAAATCCAAACGAGATAGAACAAATCAGTTTGAAAAATAACTTTGTGGGTTAAAAACATGGGTACCTCACGATTCGATACGCGGCTCACGATAACGATTATCTCACGATACGCCGATACTGCGATAATCGATATATTGCACAAAAATAAGCTACGAAACATCACGATAAAAAAAAAAAAAAACATGCTACTTTTAACCTTTATTTTAACATACTACATATTATTCATCATTTACATTTCTTTCCATGTGCTTTGTACCACTTTTATAAATGATCCCTGACTTACTCACTGAAAATGGGTCATAGATCTGTCAGTGACTTATTTACATTTAAATAAACAAGAAACCACAGCCCTGTTTAAAAAGGAATAAATCAACCCCAAATGCATCTTCTTTATCATTATAAAAACATTAAAAGTAATTGATTTGTGTGACAGTGTTTGGTCCAAGTGCTTAAAACCGTAGTGCTGCCCCCTGCTGGTCTGACTGAATTCTTGATCATTGTCGGCCTCTATTGACTGTGAAAACAGTGGAGCACTGCTGCCTCATTAATATGCACGACGTCATCAAAAGTATTGATATCGGAATAAAAGGAATCGGTATCGTATCGTCCCGCAAAATATCGCGATATATCGGAAAATCGATATATTGTCACACTCCTAATCTGCACAGCGACTGTTCATAGAGCGAGATATGGACAAAGGAGCAAACAGCCCATAATTTAAATACTTTAAATACAGACAATGCTAACTAGGAATCTACGTTAGCTTCATGCTACACGTGCTAAGGTTAGCGACAAGTGCCATTTTTCGCTTCTACTGAACAATGTGCTGTGAAAAAACATCCATTTGGCTTCAATTTATTTGTGTGCGATAAATGTTTATATTAAAACAAAAACTGCACGCGTTTCTTAAACATTCGGGATGTATTGTAGGTTATTTGTTTACATGAATCGTGAGGTACCCAGAGGTTCCCACCCAAGTCACGATTTTCCAAATTTAGCTCAATTTTAGCCTTTGCTCTGACACAATTTGATGATATAAAGACATTGCATTTACATTAAGTGAAATATCACAACATAGAAGAAAGTTTATCGCCATGTTTCCTCATAATACACATCCCGCCTTCTCCTCAAGAATTGTCCAAAACTCATCCTTTCTGTCCTCGTCATTTCCAGCTCTCGAAGTCACAGGTGTTTAGCTTCACATGGAATAAAAATGTAAAAACTCCGGCAGGAACTCTGGACGGGAGGCTGCGATCCTCCCTCGGTCTTATCTCAAATGAAGGTCGTACATTTCTGAACAGTTAGTCACTGTAACGCACTGAACATTTCCACTAAAATACCTCGGATTAACTGTGAGATAAACGACTTAAAATCGCTTGAATTAAGGTTTATTGGGTTTATTAAAGTGTGAATAAAACTATATCTGGTTTAAGATGGTAAAGCATTGGTGCAAAGGTCGAAAATGCTTAATACTTCTCTCCACCTCCTCCACTTGACTGCACTAAAAGAGACAAGAGCTTCTCCTCCTCTCAAACATAACATTTATCCGCCCCCTGACCCCGAGCGCTGAGGTCACAGGTCACGAAGGCCGCCCCGGCGTGAGAGTCTCTCACTCTCTCTCTCTCAGCTCTGACCAAATCTGCACGAGGACGACGCAAACCGAGAGAACGAAGTGTGCCGGAGGAGGCGTCACAAGAGGCGCGACAGGAAACAGGAGACAAACGAGGAGGTATCCGGGCAAGCCTCACACCGGCGCGGAGGTGGAAAGGACCCCTAGTCTCATCAGCTGTAGCTTCATCACCGTGAAGGATGTCGAGCTGTGAGACCAGACTGTCTGGAACTTGGAGTTTGCGTTTTCTCCCCCGTGTCAGCGCAGGTTTCCTCCGGCTCAGGACTAACAGCTGATCTACGCAGTTTCATTGCACAATTATATAAGACAATAAAGTAGCAGCCGATAGCCGATAAAATAAAATCTCCCAACATCGGAAAGATCTAGTGAGCAAGTCTGGAAAACCATGTCAAAACACTGACAAAAATGAGATGAAAACAAAAAGGTCAAAAATTGATGACAACAGTAGGTCTTAGCTTTCAAATTAAACGTTACACTATAGTCTGTGACCCTTTAGATTTGGGTAAAGCCGAACTGGAGAAAATGCGTTCGGTCACGGCGGGGGTTAAGAGGTTAAAGAGTGGAACGAAACCCTCATTCGGAGAAAACGTCCCTAAAGTTTAGTCCCCGTGTGTTTATTCCTCCCGTCTTTAGCCGCTCTGTCTCCCACAAAGGAAATGACCATATTTGGATCACAGCGTCATTTCCTGCTACACGTGGATACCGAAATGTAAAAAGCCTTTTGTTAATCCTCCTTTAGATGATTTCGTCCTTGTTTACGCCTCAGTATCTTCGGCGTTCGTCCCCCTCTCCTCCTGCATTAGCGTTTGTGCTTTTTGAGCTTAATCCGCGGTGAAATCCCGGCTGCTTTGACGTCGTCGGAGGATTATTCTCCCCCAGCAGGAAATGTCTCTGTTTTTAGACGTCGTTTCAGACGTGTTTCATAACAGAGACACCGCTCTGGGAAAGGAGGCAAAGACTGGTTTAGGACTAGGGGTGAGAACCTCTGGGTGCCTCACGATTCGATACGATACGCCGATACTGCGATAATCGATATATTGCACAAAAATAAGCTACGATACATCACGATTTAAACAAAACATGCTACTTTTAACCTTTATTTGAACATATTATTCATCATTTACATTTCTTTCCATGCGCTTTGTTCCACTTTTATAAATGATCCCTGACTTACTCACTGAAAATGGGTCTATAGATCTGTCAGCGACTTCATTTACATTTAAATAAACAATAAACCACAGTCCTATTTAAAAAGTAATAAATCAACCCCAAATTAATCTTCTTTATAATTATAAAAACTATCATTAAAAGTAATGTATTTGTGTGACAGTGTTTGGTCCAAGTGCTTAAAACTGTAGTGCTGCCCCCTGCTGGTTTGATTGAGTTCTTGATCATTATTGGCCTCTATTGACTGTGAAAACAGTGGAGCACTGTTGCCTCATTAGTATGCACGACGTTGCTCATTAATATGCATGACGTTTCTCATTAATATGCATGACGTCATCAAAAGTATCGATATCAGAATAAAAAGTATCGGTATCGTTCCGCAAAATATCGCGATATATCGGAAAATCGATATATTGTCACACTCCTATTTAGGACTGCACTGTTTTTGATGTCAGTATTTGTGAATGAATACCAGGGAGCGCCGCCGCCATGTTGGAGGTGGCGTGCGATAAAATAAACATTGTAGATAGAATTTGGTCCGTTAAACATCAAAACGAAGATGTTAAGTGAACGTTTGGGCCAATTCTAATCCGGGTTCCCTGAAGGCAACGTTCAGCGTCAGAGAAATGTCAACCGTCGAGCTGCTACGAGGAAAACAACTCACATTTATAACATTTCCAAAGCTCTTGAAATAACTTCCCTTGAAAATGATCGTCTTGAGCAACAAAAACAATGTGCTAACAAAAACAACTGGCTATAGTAAAAACGCAGCTCATTTTGGAGACACTGACAAAAACGAACATCTCAATATTTCTTGGGGACTTTGAATTGAATTAAACAACTATGGAGATATGGTGCAGATGCAGCTGACAACATGTAAGACAGGAACGATTAGCGCAAATTAGAATAAAACTGGTAATAAAAACAGGTGACTTGTACAAACAAAAAGAGCGATATTTTGGCTAACCATCAGAAATAGGCCTATGTAAAAATGTGCTGCCAAACAGAAACATTTACAAGATCATTCTCCTGAACAGAAACAAAAGGGCAGAAACACACTTTCCTCATTTTCCAATTTTATTTTTTTTACCCATTTTTCAAAGATTCTTCCACTTTTCCCCAGAAGATTTACTTGTTTTTTCACTTCTGTCCCCATATTTTTTACCCCAAATTAAACCCCCAATTTTCTTTCCCAATTTCCTCTAAATTTCCTTCCCATTTTTCCTTTTTAAATTGCAATTTTCACTTTTCTTTGCTCCACCCTCAATTTCCCCCCCTCCATAAAATGTCCTATTTATTTCAAATTTTCTCCCCCAATTTTCAGCCTTTTTTTTTTTCTTACTCCACTCCCCACCATTTCCCCCAATTGTTTTACTAATTTTTTCCCATTTTTATTTTTTTATTCTAATTTTAGTTCCACTCTCCACCAATTTTTCCCCTAATTCTTTTCCCAATTTCCCCCCATTTACTCAACATTGTAAATTTGCATATCTTCCTGGAATTTCGCTAACATCTTGTAGACGACAAACCTACTTTAAAAAAAGCATTGGGGGAAACTCTTCCATTGAAATGTGACCAGAAGAATGTGCAGAGATGAGTGAAGATCTCGCTCTGATCTTGGAAACGTTTCTGAACCGAATCCAACAATATTTCCCTGTAGGTTCTCGATATCAACAAAACGGACAACTGGAAGCAACATCCGTATCTCGTGATTCTCTTTTTAAAAACACTGCTCCAGATCAGAAAGCAGATCCACACAAACAGAACCTGAATCACAGCAACAAATGAAGCCACCCCTGCCAGACGTTCAAACACCTCCGAGCAAAACCAAAGCAGCAGGTTCCACTTCCAGATCTCCGCAGACACGTACCGGTTTTCTCGATATAATCCACACACTTCTCGATGAACAGCGGGATGGGCCGGTCCTGCGTGACCAGGTTCTCCAGAGGGACCCCGAAGTAGTTACTGTCCCACGTCCTGCGGGTCGGCGGGTACAGCGGCTTGGTGGGCTTCGACGATTTAGGCTGAAAAGTAGAAGTGAGAAAAGAATATGAGACAAAATGCACTAATGCACTAAGGGCCCAATCTTGTGTTTCTAACTGCAGACTAGTGTGGACTTGACGAGGAGCACACGGAGATCTTCAGCTCCAGACCTGGCGCATTAAGTGGGCTGGACAGACTCCCGTGGCCAATGGGGGACGTTATGAAGAACAACCTTTTTCTTCCAACCAGACCCTCTCTGCAGCCGGGACGGGGCGTGGGCAAGGGAGTAGGGGCGGGAACCTCTGGGTACCTCACGATTCGATACACGGCTCACGATAACGATTATCTCACGATACGCCAATACTGCGATAATCGATATATTGCACAAAAATAAGCTGCGATACATCACGATTAAAAAACAAAAAACATGCTACTTTTAACCTTTATTTTAACATACTACATATTATTCATCATTTACATTTATTTCCATGTGCTTTGTACCAGTTTTATAAATGATCCCACACTATAGATCTGTCAGTGACTTCATTTACATTTAAATAAACAAGAAAAAACAGTCCTATTTAAAAAGGAATAAATCAACCCCAAATCAATCTCCTTTATAATTATAAAAACTATCATTAAAAGTAATTTATTTGTTTGACAGTGTTTGGTCCAAGTGCTTAAAACTGTAGTGCTGCCCCCTGCTGGTCTGACTGAATTCTTGATCATTATTGGCCTCTATTGACAGTGGAGCACTGCTGCCTCATTAGTATGCATGACGTTGCTCATTAATATGCATGACGTCATCAAAAGTATCGATATCGGAATAAAAAGTATCGTTATCGCATCGTCCTGCAAAATATCGCGATATATTGGAAAATCGATATATTGTCACACTCCTACCCAGGAGAGGGGGGGGGGGGGGGGGGTTATGTTCGGCCGTGTGCAGACCTGCACCACAGCAGGACCGGCAGTAGATCTCTTTCTCCTGAGACCCCGGACAGTGTTTAACTCACGGTGGGATAAATAACGATTTTAGATTGACCTGTGAGAGCATATAACGCCTAGAATGCTAAAGGAAGAACATGAGTCAAGTTGTTTTTAAATAAGCGGCGCCCTCTAGTGACACAGTCTCATAGCGCCACAGCTGCACACGTGCAAGAGGACCGTCTCGTTTGGAGCAACGCTGTCCTCGCGCCAGATCAGGCCTATAATCTTTAATTATTACGACGCAGATCAATATTTCACACTATAGTCCGTCACACTGGTGGGACTCGGGCAGAAAGTGTGTGAAGTTGCAAACCACTGCTTTTTAGACCATACGTTTTATATATGTAACAAACACACATATATAAACTAAATGCTTTTGAACGCCTCGTGGAATCCCTGCTCGAGTCCTACGCCCCACATGTTCTTGGACTCCCAGACTGACCGCCGTTGAAGATTAAAGGGACAGTGAGGCCTCTTTTTGTTGCACGTCCTGAATGAAGTCGTTGTGAACCTCGGGGGCTCGGTGGACCAGTGCGTCTGAGCAGATCAAAAAAAGAAGTTCCTCCCGTCTGAACGTTTCACTGAAGCCTCGCGGGGGTGCTTTGATTCCACGCGGTGCTTTGCTCTTTTACGGCGTTGTCACGGCGACGGCGGCGGTAATTGGAGAGGACTGGGAGGCGGCGGCCGACACGATAGGGCCGTCGGTTTTGATTATCGCAGGCGTGATCTCGAACGTAAATCACGAGGAGACGCAGCGACGGGTTCATCTCCGTGTTTGTGTTTAACCAGAGAGACGCAGCGAGGGATTTTATATCTGGTTTTCTCACTTAACCTTTTTGTTTTAACGTCAGAGTAAACAACAGACCAAACTCTCTCTTTATGGCGTTTACTCTCGGACGTGACAAAGTGAGTAACCTTCAGGGCTGTTTTGTTTCCACTTTAGTCGCTCCCACTCAACTACATCTGGAGGGTTTTTTCAGAGCGATTTGCCAATATCGAATTCCTGCCTGATTTATTGAATTTAAAAACAAGCCAAAATGTTCATCTTTGAAACTAGTTCATTCAAAAACAAAATCTCCTCTGGGCAAATCCTTAACCGCCTTAACAGAGCTTTACCCAAATCTCAAAGCTTCAAAGAAAAGCATCAAAACGGCGACAAAAAACGAGGATGAAAACGGAATAAAAATGTGCCGGAAAAGCAACAAAAAAAAACGAAAACATGAAAAAAATGCAATCACTTTTGTAGGTCTTGGCTTTCAAATGAGGCGTTACACTATTGCTCTGTAGTCGAGAAGCCTTTAGATTTGGGCAATGCCGAGCTGGAGAAAATGCACTTTGTAAGAGGTTAAGGAGCAAAACATTTAACATCTGGTTAATGATACGTTTTTTTTTATATTTGGCTCAATTTTATTAAAATATGCTTTTTTTTTTCAAATCAAAAATACATCAAATTCAGAATCACAAATGTAAGAAATACTGTCTCACAGTCATCTCGCGACCCCCACTTTGGGAACCACTGATCTCCACAGCAAAGGTTTCAAACTGATATCTCCAAATGCAAGTTCTCCTCTTCCACCTGCAGCGGCTCGTCTTAAAATACAGACATGAACCATAAGATTATGACCACCTGCTTTATAAATGCCAGAGGAGGAGCCCGTTTTCCCATCTACATATTTTGTGGGGCATTAACGTCACTAAAAATATCAAAGTTGCTTTTCGGAAGATATACTCGATATAGTAAATTTGCATATCTTCAATGTTAAGAAACTGCTGCCAACCAGTAGAGGTCTTAGCTTTCAAATGTGGCGTTACTCTGGCCTCCCTCCTTAACCGAGCGTGTTAAGACAGTGACTTGTAGGGTTAGGGTTAAATAAATGATTATTATTATTTATTATTTTTACCTCCTATTTTTTCTTTTCTTTTTTTGCCCAATGTTTGACCCATTTCTCCCAATTTTTTCCACAAGAATTTTCTTCTTTTTGCAAATTTTTTTAATACTAATATTTTCCCGCATTTTTGCCCCATTTATTTACACAATTTTTCCTTATTTTTTTTACATTATTTCCCCCAATTATTCCCCATTTTTCTCACATTTCCTTGACATTGGAGATGAACCCGATGTTGTAAATTCGCAGATCTTCCATTTTATTCCTGCACTTGTGTCGTTTGTTCAAGTCAGTTCCTCTTTTTGAGTAAACGTTTGCATATTTCCGACATCAACCTGTTCAAGTATAATATTTTAGATTTTGACGGCTATCAGAAGTTCCTGGATGCCTGTTTAGTTTTGAGAGTTTTAAAAAGGTCTCGCCCCTCCACCATTAAGTAATTTTATATCACAAATAAGTAACACTCGAGTAAATACCAGAGCTCTGACCAGAGGAGACTGTATTGTGCAACGTCGTAGAACTAAATTCGGTCAAACGGTGGAGTCTACCAGAGGCTCGCAGTTTTGGAACTCGCTGCCTGCTCACATCAGGAGCTGTGACAATCACCACACCTTTAAAAAGGTCCTAAAAATCTGGTTAAAAACAAATCAATCTTGCACTCACAGGTAGTTTAATTAAAGTTCAATGCTTAATCAATTTCTCTTACCTGTGTCTGTCCTTGTAACTGAATCTGTGACTGTGACTTTGTTCTGTTCTTTGTACTATGTTTGTATTTTCCTTCTGTCAATGTTTCTTTACCTGCCTTAGGACAACGGATGCAATTTAGCTCTCGCGCTAATTCTGGTACATTTACATTGATGCTTTTGGCTGACGTGTTGATTAATGTGCACTGTCCTAATTCAAATAAATAAATAAATAAATATAAATACAAACAAAAGACTTTTGAGTGGTTTTGGTCTGGACGTACTTCTAGGACCAGCTCGAACTTGGCTTTAATCCTTGTTCGGAGCGGGACCCCCCAGCCCCATCACTCAGCCCCACGTGTCAAAGCCAAACCCCCGTTCATTCCTGTCACACTTTGAAGACTAAACGTATCTCACCGGGCGACGCTGATCAGAAGATCTGTACGTGGAAATGTTCAGCCGTGTTTATCGTTCGTTTGTCTGAATAAATCACTGCCTCCGTCGCACTTTGCATTTCTGCGTTACGTGTGGGATTAACAGATGCCCGGCGGAATATATTATTCATACGCCGCGGCTATATTAAACTCGCATTTGTTGACTAATAGGATATTTATGAGCAAGAGCCGCTCTTCACTCCGAGCTGTCGGTTCAAATGAAGCGGAAAATAAAGCTTTGAAAAATGTGAAATGGCAAAGCTAATTGAAACATGGGTGACATTATTCCAGAGTCGTTCAGCCAGACTTCGCTTTAAAAGGCGCTGTGGGCGATTACTGACAAATATGAGGGCTGGGACAAAATATCGGATCAATACTTTATCAAGTATCTACATTTTTTGTTTGTTTATCATACACTCCTTTGTTTTTCCATTAACTTATATTTTGTGTTGATGCACTTTTCAATCCAACCTCTGAACCCCCGCCTTAACCGAGTGTGTTTTCTCCAGTTCAGCTTTTCCCAAATCTCAGATCTTCTCGACTGGAGCTCATTTGAAAGCTAAGACCTACTAAACTGATTGGGACTTTTTTGTCTCGCTTTCGCAGGGTTTTTTGTCACGTTTTTGTCCCTTTTTTATTGTTGCTTTTCCGGCACTTTATCGCTTTTCTGTGAAACTTTTTGCCCTTTCATCACTTTTTGAATCACGCTTTCGTCGCTTTGTTCAATATGCTTTTAGATTTGGGTAAAGCCGAACTGGATCCCATGTGCTCGGTTAAGATGGGGGTTAAGAGGTTCAATAAATGTCAAATAGCATTTGGTTTATAAACTTTGGACCGTGTTCTACAGTCACCGTTTATGCTGCTCTGATGGAGTAACATAAATTATATTGTGTCCACAACGATATAAGAAATTACAACGATATCAAAACATTATATCACGATAACGATACGATATGGCCCAGCCCTAATTCCCGCTCTTGCAAAACAACCACACATCCAAGACTCACCTTCTTGGCCTCTTTGGGCGCCTTGGCCGACTTCTTCTTCTTCACCTTCTTGTCGTCCTGCTCGGGGTCGGAGGTGATGGCCGGGTTATCGATGCCCTGTTTCCACGGGTCGGCGGGCGACAGCAGCGGGTCCTCCTCGCTGCCCCGGTGCGCCCGTCCCTTCTTCTTCTTCTGCGTGGCCGGCCCGCTCTCCTCGCCGTCGCTGTCCGACTGGAACCGCCGCTGGTACGCTTTGGTCTTGCTGAACAGGATCTTCGACCGGTGCTTGTACTTGGACGGCCTGCGCGCGGCGGTGGAGGCGTTCGACTTGCCCCCGTAGCCGTTCTCCTCCTGCAGCCCGCCGAACGTGTTGCGGATCTTGATCAAGCGGCCGTGCGAGTCCTCCGGGACCGCGTAGATGTCGTCGTTGAGGTACCCGCGCGACCGCACCGTGTCCGCGGGGTCGGCGTAGTTGTCCGAGGCCTCCACGTCGTCGGCGTGCGGCGGCCGGGGCGTCCTCCGGTTGCTCCTCATCCCCGCCTCGATCGTCTTGAGCAGATTTGGGTCGAGCTTCCGTACGTTCGGTTTGGGCAGGACCGGTTTGGGCCGGACCGGCGGCGGCACTTTGTGGTTGCGCTCGTGCTCGCCGACCGGAGTGCTGTGGACGGGGTACTCGTTCCCCTCCAGGTCGATCCGGTACTTCGCCCGCTCGCTCGGCGTCGGTAGAAGCTGCACGTCGTCGCCGATCGGGCTGTACGGCGGCGGGGCCTCGTTGTCGTCGTCGGAATCGGGGTAGTAGGTGTTGTACGCGGGGGAGTGGCTGTGCGGCGACGTGGGGAAGATGTCCTCGCTGGCCCCCGTCGTGCCCTCCCTCGACGAGTTATCGAACAGGAAGGAACTCTCGATGCCCAGCTTTTTGTCCAGGACTTCATTGAAAAACGGCGTGAAGACCTCGGTCTGCCTGTGGTACTGCGACAGCGAGTACAGCGCGGTGAACTTGGCCGCGATCTCCGTGGCGATGTGCTCCCCCTCCGTCATGAGCTCCTTGATGGCGTCGTTTTCGAAGAAGTCCGCCTGGCTGTCCGTTATGGCGACCATCTGCACGGGGATCACGTCTTGAACTTCGGCGAGGAACGCCCTCAGCGTCGCCATGGAGGCTTTCCGCTTCGCCGAGTACACCAGGATGTAGCCGTGCACGAGCTCGTCTTTGCGCACGCCGATCGCGGAGTGGTACGACAGCACCGTGACCTGGATCCGCCGCCTCGTGTCGCCGAGGATTTTGTCGAGGACGAGGGTGTTGCTCTGACCAGTGGGGCCGGCGCTGCAGCAGTGCGAGTCGAGGAACGGGGACAGGATCAGATCGACGCTGAAGGGATCCCAGCACATGGCGCACATCACGATCCGCAAATCCGTTTCCGACATGTCTTTTATCGAAGGGAGCGGCGCCAGGAAGTCGAAATTATGCTTCATGTTGTCCAGAACCGCTCTCAGTCCCTGCTTGATTTGGAACTCGGTGAACTTTCGCGGGAACGCCCCGGAAGGGACGTCGACGAACGTGCACTGGAGCTTGTTGGCGAGCTGTTGCCCCTGGTGTCTCAGGATCGGGACGTTCTTGCACACGTTGTCCCGCTGATTGGCGAGAATAAGTATAAACGGTAAGGGTTGGGCAAAGCGGTCTCTCCGACTCCCGGCGATTTCCGCGCGGATCCTCCCGATGCAATCCCCGATGGAGTTCAGGCTTTCGATGGAGTTGAAGACGCAGAAGCACCCGTGGGGCTTGAACGTCGAGACCCACGTGTGGCTGAAGAGCAGCGTCGAGTTCACGTCGACGGGGAGCAGCTCCAGCTCGTAAATCTTCCCGTCTAGAGTGTATTCGTCGTCCGTGGATTGCGCCCGGACTTCGTTGGCCAGCTCTTGCGCGAGTCCTTCCTTTCCCAGGAGACACAAGTTGAGCTTGTCCACGCTCGGGTTGCTGTAGTACAAATTGGAGCGTCCGTGATCAAGCTGCACCAGCCTGTTCGCCAACACCTGCTCGACCTTTAAATCGACGCAATTCGGACCGCTCAGGCACGTCTCTTTCGTCGGATGGTACACGAATCCGATGTGCTTCAGCAGTAACGACTCTCTGTCCGGGGCTAATTTTTGCAGCGCTCTGTATCGCGGCTCCTCGTTCAAAACGCTGTGGATCTCGCTCATTTTGTCACCGCTCGGCGTGGCGTTGAGATCCAGGTCGTAAAACAGTTCGGCGTGTTCGAAAAGCATCTCCTGAAACTCCTCTTTGGCTCGTTCGACGATCTCCTGCTGGTGCCGCGTGTAGACGTCCCTCCTGTCCAACTCCGTGATGTACTTGTACGCTTCGTCTTCCATCACGAAACACATCACCTCCTCCCAGGGCTGCCCCGGCGTGATGAAGTGCACCCGGTCGAGAGTCTTCTTGAACCGCTCTTTCATCTCCCCGCGCCGTTTCTCCGTCAACAGGTGCTGCACGTGATTGCGGTAGATCCGTTCGGCCTCGGGCGTCTCCAGCAGGTCGAAGGGTATCCTCCGGTCGCTGATGTCGACGTGGTCCGTCTCGTCCCACGGCGTTTTCTCCAGGACTATGAACCAGTACTGGAAGTCGTGTCTGTTCCTGATGACGCTCTGGGCTTCGTGCCACGTCAGATGCTCCACCTCGTCCAGATTGTTCAACATGTTGTTCAGCGTTTTGGGCAGCGTCGTGAAATACTCCTCCCTCCTCTTCCGAATGTGCTCCTGCTTCAGCTGCGCGATGTGCTTCGAGAAAGTGTTCCGTGCCTTCCGCGAACCCTCCAGCGTGATGTACTCCTCGTAATCCGCCTGCCCCTTCAGGTTATTCGTGACCGCCTTCCACGTCGTGTGGTAGTCCCGCACGGCTTGGACTATGAGTTTTTCGAAGCGGTCCGTGACGGAGGCGACCAGTTGCCGTTGGATTTTGTACGCCTCGAGATACGCCACGGTTTTCGGCTTCCCCCGCGTTTTGTCCAACTGCTGCAGCAGCGAATTGAAGCCCAGCTCGACGTTCACGTTCGTCTTGGCCGACGTCTCGATGAGGGTCAGGTTCTTCTTGCTCGCGACGAACCCTTGCAGATCCCTCAGGTGCTGGTCCACGCACTCGTCGCACTTCGTCGCGGCGACCACGATGGGCTTCTTGGATTTGGCGATGTGCGAGTACAGGCTGTTGACGAACTTCATCTGGTCGTCGAACTTGCGGTTGCAGCCCTTGCTGACGTCGATGCACAGGATGAAGCCGTCAATGTTGAGCTTCCCGTCGGGCATCTGCTTCTGGTCGAAGTCCTGCTCCAGACCCAGCTGATCCGTGCAAATGTACATGAGCTTCTCGGCCGACTGCAGCTTCGTGGACGCCGCGCGCTTCGTGTACGGCTGCAGGTTGGTGCTCCGGTGCGGGAGGAACGTCTGGTCGTCGATGAACTCCGTCTGCTCGATGATCTGGATCCGACAGTCCAGGCCGTCGTCCCCCCGGTGGCAGACATCCCCCCAGTACAGGAAGTGATCGTTGTTGACCACCCTGCCGCCAAAGTCTATGGTGCTGAGGACGGACGTGTGCTCGGAGTAGTAGCTGTCCGCGTCGGCTCGGATGTAGCGGTTGCAGAGGCAGGACTTCCCCACGCCGCAGTTTCCCTTCTCCTTCTCCGTCCCCGAGAGGCCGACCACGCTGATCGCGAACGTGGGTGGTCGGGCATCCTTGTTTTTGGCCATTATGTCGCCGCGCTCATCGCACCAGGAGAAAGCAACTCAGGAGATCATTCCACGGTCCGTCTCGTCAGCCGCTCATGGTCGGATTTGGTTTTCTGGCGCTTCCAGCAGCTCGCAGGCCCCTCGCGGTATCACCTCCCTGCAACACAAGACAAGGCAGTTAGACGCTGATACAGGATATGAATCTGGGCATGACATAGGTAGAGGTGGGCAGTATATTCTACAATATAAGATATTATCGAAATGGCTGTTTGAAGACATGCAAATGTACAATATCGAGTTGGGCGGCACAGTAGCACAGTGGTTAGCACTCGTGCTTCACAGCTAGAAGGTCCGGGTTCGAATCCCACCTGGACGGGGCCTTTCTGTGTGGAGTTTGCAAGTTCTCCCTGTGTCTGCGTAGGTTTCCTCCGGGTAGTCCGGTTTCCCCTACCACTAAAAACATGTACAATAGGCCCAGGGACTGCAGGTGGAAATTAGCACAAGTGCTATAACCTGGTACAATGCATCTCTCCTTTCTGAGGCTAATGTAGATTGTACGCTGTCCCTGTTCAAATAAATTAATTTAATTTAAAAAAAATTATGATAAAAGGGGAGGGGGATAAGGAAAAAATAAAAATAATTAATATATATATATATATATATATATATATTTGTGGAAAAATTGAGAAAACGTGGGAATACAATTTGGGGAAAAAATTGGGGGGAAAAAAGATTCAACATTGGAAAAGAAACAGAATCTATGAAAACATTGGGGTGAAAAATATTGAGGAAAGAAATTGAGAAATATTGTGATAAAATGGGGGGGGGGGGGAAATGTGGAAAGTGTTTTTTCTGCCCTTTTGTTGCCTGTTCAGGACTATTCTCTTTTTGAGCAACAAAAGGCCTTCATCCCCACTGCTGTCAGACTGTACAAGACGACTCTAAAGTAACATGTGCAATAACCCACCTTGCAAAACTACGCGCAATAATCTCTATATCAGCCCCACTTTATTCCCTGAACCAGCATCACTTATTGCCAACCTGCACTAGGACTGTAAACTTTGCACCGAGATATTCTAGTTTTTTATAGTCGGTTCTAACTTTTATTCTATTTATGCTTATTTCCTAATTGTTGTAATTCCACCCCTTAAGATTTTTTTTTTTACTTATTGTACAGAAGATGCCTCTTTATTTTACTATTTAACTGTCTGCACATTTCCTCTCTATTCTGCACATCCTGAGTGATCTTACGGAATGCCAAATGTAAGATCAATAAAGGATTATCTTATCAAACCAATGTAATTCAAGATGTTTGCAGCACATTTTTGCATATTTCTGATGGTTTCCAAAAATGTGCGCAAAAATCCATGAAAAATTTAGACATTCATATTTGTCAGCATCACCCAGCCCTAGATACAGGGTATAAAAGTCTTTTGCAACATAAGAAAATACTATGAGTCCATTAAAATGAGAAACCACCATTTCTTGACTTGACTTTCAAGACTTGAGGTTTGGGCAGAACAATAGATCGTCATCGAAATATCCAATATTGTAAAAAGCCACAATGCATGGCTAATCACTGGGTCCATCTGACTGAGAATTACACATTTTTGCACAAACATATAGCAACTTAAAAATAGAAAACTCCAATTTCAGTTCAGTTTCTGCCACTTTAATCCTGATTTAGATATTTTTAAAGCCTCGTTTTTTGTATTGCAAGATGAAAAAAACGAATTGCTTCTAGTTTTTGTTTACATATTCAGTAAAGTATTTTGCAATATTTAAAGACGTTATCCGATATCCCACTTCTGCATCAAAGAAAGCATTTTAAATCAAGCTAGAAAAAGGAAAACTCCACCTCCAACGCATCTCCAAAACGACATTTCCATTGCTCTACATTCATCGTAATTGTTTTCCCGAACCCTCGTAAGACTTTGCATAAGCCTCTCCCACTCTAAACGTTTATTTCAGACCCCGACTACAGCGCTGCCGTTCAAACACTGTACATGAATTTTAATGCCGCACAACACAGCCTGTTTGTAGACGGAGGCAAAACAAAGCTCGTACTTCATTTGTTTGAACAACGGCAAAGCTTCGATAAAAGGCTCTTTATGCGGAAAAACACAGCTCAGTTTAAAATATTGAATCGCGTGCATAATGTATCGGGACCTCGGAGCGGGAAACGCATGTAAACTAAGATGCTGACGGTTAAGGAGGAAACACGAGCTTCATCTGCATCGTCTTGTAGCTCGTGGTCTGAGATGAAACGGGACGATTAACTAATGCAGGGGAAACTCAAAATGCAGAAGAACGAGCCAGGGCTAAAGCAGAAGTCTCTCTAATGTCTAAAAGTTATGTTTAAAAAGGATAATTCTGCACTAGGGTTGTCACGGTTACATTTTCTCTCAGTTCTGTTGTTCTAGACGTTGATCAATAAAGTCAAATGATCAAAACTTAACCCGTCGTCATTATGTCAAGGACAGAATATGGATTTGCTCTTGGCCTTTGTGTACAGTATTTTTGCACAGTAACAATCATGTCTTATTAGGGGTGGGCCATATCGTATCGCGATATAATTTTTATATCGTAATTTTTTATATCGTCGTGGACACGATATAATTCACGATACACTCCATCAGAGCAGCATAAACACTGACGGTAGAACACGGGGGCAGGTGCTTAAAAAGTGAAATGAAATGAAGGATGTAAACTGCTTGAGTAGATCATATTTGGAAGAGAATTATGCCGTTAAAAAATAAATGAATGAAATATCACTGAATTAATCTTCCCAATCCCTTCCTGGAGCCTCCACCTTAACGTGGGGGAGATGTTTGACCTGAAGGATCCTGGGAGCTCTGTTGTCGGGGCTTCGTGCCCCTGGTAGGGTCTCCCAGGGCAAACAGGTCCTATAGGTGACGGGTCAGACAAAGAGCGGTTCAGAAGCCCCTTATGAGAGACCAACAGGCCCGCGTAGAACCATGAGGCCGTCCTTCTGTGGACCCACCACCTGCAGGGGGCGCCATAGGGGCTGGTGCAGCTCCAACAGCTGCCCCCACGACCCGGCAACGGACAAGTGGAAGAAAATGGATGGATGGATGATCTTCCCAATAGGCGTAAGGCTGGGATTTTGAAGTAATTTGTCCATTGTCAATTATATCGTGAAATATATCGATATCGTGATATTTCTTTTTTATATCGTGATATAGATTTTAGGCCATATCGCCCTGCCCTATGTCTTATTACACACTTCTTCTTCTCATTACCAACACAAGGGTCCCGCGCACCCCGATTGAAACCCTCTCCTGTAAATGACCTCATCCTGAGCCGGACAGAGGGGGCTCCATCACGCCGCCCCCTGCGATGTCTTTGGTCCGAGCGGCGAGATAAAAACGGCGGCGTCGCGGGGCCTTTTGACGTCAGCTGACCTAGAAAATCATCTTTCAGCGCAGAGCGAGCGGGGGGGGGGGGGGGGACGCGGGGGGGGGGGGGGGGGGGGGCAGATACAGTATCGATAGTTCATCAGGAAACGGCCGTGAGACGCTGATTACCGCGTTATTGCGACTGATTACCAGCGGGACGGTGATGAAGCTGGTATTTCAGACGCTGCAGAGGCGACGGGCAGAGGTTTTAAAGTTTTAAAGACATTATTAGTGTAAGATACAGGAGTCGAGTTTTCTGAGAAACGTCGAAAAGCGGATATAGCAGCTAAACTCATCTCGTCTAGTTCGCTCTCTTCACTTGGAAACAAATAATGGACTAATTTTCACAATAAACTGTTTAACGTCTTAACCCGTGCATTCATTGGCTTTACCCAAATGTAAAAACGCTTTGAAAAAAGTGACCAAAGAGTGGGGCTGTGTACCTTTTGTTTTGTTTCGATACCAATACTTTAACGATACAGCACGTTTCTCGATACCCATGTTGTTGTAATTTAATGAATATAACGTGTATAAAAGCAGCTCACGAGCCGCAGCAGCGTCACATGACACTTCACGTTTTGAGCACAATTTCCTTTAAGCAGCGATAAAGAGAGAGAGGACATTATTCCCTCCTGAGCTGCAGAGACGGATCCACATCACGGTTTCATTTCAGTGAAACTTTTCTAAACACGAGCTGGGAATAGGGCTGAGGGGGCGATAGGGCCAAAACTGAACATCTTAGTAAGTAAGTAAGTGTATGTAAGTGTTTTATTGTCATTGTACAAGTGTACAATTAAATAGTTTTCAGGTGTTAGTCCTGAGCTGCTGCGACTGAGCCGAGCTGCCACTGTGTGTCAACCTGACCCACATGACCCTGGAGGTCGGGGAAACTGTAGCACTCGGAAGAAACCTGGCTGGCTGCCCTCGGTCTCCTCTGATCCTCTGAAACAGTGCAGCGCCTCCGGGGTTTGTCCCCTTTTCAGAGCGTGGTGTCCTGCACTGGTCAGCTCCACCTCCTCCTTCCTCCTCCCTCCGCTTCACAACAGTCTTTCACCATCTCTCGTTTGTCCTTTTTTGTTTCCTGTAGCTCCTCTTGGTGCCTCTTCAGTGTCTCAGAAGAAGAAATGTGTAGGTCTCAAATGGCTGATAAGCATTTTGTTTACCTTTAAAAAGCTGCTTTCTTCAGGACCATTTTAGACTCTAAGTAAACAAATCCACTAAACCTCCACAAAAACACGGCAAAGACGCACAAAAGTATCAATGTGGAACAGAAACCACAAATGCAGGTCGCAGAAAAAGGGAAAACACTCAGCTGCACAAGGAGAGAGGGAGGTCGCTTCCTGTTTTCACGTTGCCATGACAACACCACAATTTACAATCTTGATTTGTTACTCAGTTTGGACGATTACGATTTTATAGAAATCTCTGGTCTCCTGATCTTTCATAATAAAACTGCTCAGAGTCCAGACCATTAATATTTAGATTCATAATATCGCCCACAATTCGGCCCATTAGAAAATGTTATTTCTCTTTTAAATATTCCTTGTCGGCTCTCTAAAGTAAAACTTCTTAATAAGCCGTGGAGTTTTCAAAAGCATGTTAGTTTTCTCATCCTCGTGCTGTGATTAACCGTCTCCATGGAGACTCAAGGGGAAAGGGGCGGAGTTAAGCTCAGCCTCCGCTCAGAGCATCAGGGTGAGAGAAGGACGAGGATCAGACTGGGAAGAAGAAGAAAACTCTATTGTGCACTCCGACAACACAAGGCCTTTGTAAAGCAGCAGATCTCTGGGTTTTCTTCGGGGGACATTTCAGAAAACAGTCGCTGCTAAATTGGCAACACGGCGCCCGTGAGGCGGGACATGGAGCGGCGGACAAGATTTTACCATTTACCCATTTTCCACATCGTCTGTTTTTAAAAGCATGAATTCATTGAATAATTCGATTTAGTCTCAATAATCGTCTCAGGACTTTCACATCGACAGGTTTTCAGCCATTGGCACAAACAGGACCTAGATTGAGAGTTTGGACGAGACAATGGAAGACTTTTGTTTTATTGAGCTGAGGTTTGAAAAAAGATGCATCTAATTTTATGAATCAGCAAGATGTATTTAATGTATTATATAAAAAAAAAAAAATGTAAGTCGTGTCTTGTGTGCGGACCTTAAGGCGGGGGTTTTAATCAGCTAATAATAAGAAAAAAATCTGGAAAAGTTCACATTTTGCCTTGTTTCGGGTTCAAAGCTCAATAAATCAGGCTGGGAACAAGATAATAAAAAAAAAATAAAAATAAAAAATAAAAAACTCTTCTGAAAGTGAAGTCCAGGCCTGTGAAGCGTCTGTAGGAGCTGCTGAAGTGGAGATGTTGCCAACCCAATATTTGAGCTGCATATTTACCCGGGCCCAGGTGAACGGCAGCCGGTCGGTTCAGTTTGAGCCACTCCTGAATCCACGAGTTCAGACTCGTCGCACAAACGGAGGAAGATTACCTCATGATTTACCGATTGGAACACGAGGATGACGAAAAGGGTTCGGAAAATAAATGATTACTGACATAAATATGAGGGGGAAATGTATCGCAAGTTTTCTGTCGTTTTAGGTTTTCATATAAAAAAAATATATTTTCAATAACCAAATAATAATAATGGATCGAGATTTAAACGTATTAGTTACAAAGAGTTGCTCAGAGGGATTTTGTTTAGTTTTTGAATAAGCTTTAAGTGAGAGTTGTTGTTTTTTTACTTCGATGCTAAAACTAAGATGTTAAGGGAGAAAACTAACAAAAAGATGTAAACATTGAGACACCAAAAAGAAAGCTTTCCTTAAAACAGTTTGGAGGTAAAGCAATGTAGAGGTAAAATCCTGGCTCTAAACATCTGCTTTAGTTTCCCTTTAACCGCCTCGAGACGCAAAAAAGGAAACCATCTTCCCCGAGATGGAAAAGAAATGACAAATATGTCCGCTCATGAATGTGACTGAAATACTGATCTATATCACGATGGATATATTTGTGCTACTGTTTCAGTGCCCAAAACTGGAAATGTTTTGCCCAATGTTTGACCCAAATTAAACACATTTTTTTGGCCATATTTTTCCTTTTCTCATTTTCCCCCTCATTTTTTTCTCACTAATATTTTACTAATTTTCCTTTCTTTGTTTTACACCATTTATTCCCCGTTTTCAAGATACAAGCTTTTTTATTTGTCAAACCATGTGAATGATTTGAAGTTATATTGCTCTCACTCTTTATTGTGGAGCGGGAGGTGGGAGGGAGGGCAGGGAGTTCAGCTTCCCGATGGCCCCATTATCTCAACATATTTTTTCCTTACTTTTGCCTTAATTTCTCCAATTTCCCCCCCGCAAATTATTCCCTATATTTCACCCCTTTCTTGACATTGAACCCGATAGTGTAAAAGAGAAGACGTTCCACACATTACTGTTCTGTTTTTGCTTCTCGATGACAAATACAGTCCTGGTTTTCAGATTGCTCCTAAAACAAAACCCGCTTTTGTTCAACATCCACCAGTAAAGAAGAGAATTTAAACTGTTTTGTTTTTTGTCACTGCGGTGTCGAGTCTCGCCACAAAAACACTCCCACATCTCCGTTTCCAAACAGAAGGCGATCTTAGTCACGGGCCGAGGTTCAGCCGAGTCACCGTGATGAATGAACAGTAGTCAGCAGTGTCCTCTTACAGAGACGAGGTCCCGGGTTCGATTCCCGGACCAAGTGAGAACATGAGTTCAGCCCAGTGTTAATCACGAAAGACTAGAGCTAGACCTCAACTCAAAATATGACTAAAAACTCCAGATATTATCAACAAAAAGTCAATACAAGTGAAAAGGAAGGACTAAAAACTTCAGTGACAGTTTCATTAAAATGTTTCTCAGCTCTGAGGAAGTTGTTGCGCCTGTGGGAGATTTTTCTAACGCAAAAAAACGGGAAGCCGCCATTCGGTTCCAGTTTCCATAAAGTTACAAGAAAACTGATCAAATCAATCAATAAAACATCAACATAAAAAATAATCAATTCCAGTAAAAGGCCAGAGTGCAGATCAAATACTTTCAGTTTTCATCTGCTCGGGTAAAAAGAGCTGTTTTCAGCCTGGATTTGAACATTGTCAGAGTTGAGGCCTGTCTCACATTCTCATGAAGACTGTTCCAGATTTTAGCTTTAGCCTCACCGTGTTTAGTCCTGACTCTGGGAACCACCAGGAGACCCCTCCCTGAAGTTCTCAGGGCCCGAGATGGTTCATACGGCTCTAACATGTCAGAGATGGACTTTGGTGCTAAACCATGAAACGACTTGTACACAAGCAGAGCTGTTTTAAATTCTATTCTCTGAGTGACAGGAAGCCAGTGCAGGGACCGGAGCACTGGACTAATATGGTGGTATTTCCTGGTTCTTGATGTTCTGCAGCTCTAACAGCTCGTTTAGAAAGGCCAGTCACTTTTTCAACGCTTTTTTTCAAGAACCTTTATATTTGGGTGAAGTCTGGATTAGGGCTGGGCAATAAATCAAATTAATTCCATTTATTCATGCTTTTAAAACCAGACGATGTGGAAAATGGCTAAAGGCTTTGTGTTGTCGGCGTGCGCAATAGAGTTTTCTTCTTCTTCCCAGTCTGATCCTCGTCCTTCTCTCACCCTGATGCTCTGAGCGGACGAGGAATATTTAAAAGACAAATAAAACATTTTCTAATGGGCCTAATTGTGGGCGATATATTATGAATTTAAATATTAATGGTCTGGACTCTGAACAGTTTTCTTATTATGAAAGATCAGGAGACTGACTTTTGTCACTTTTCTGTTATTCTTTGGTTGCGTTTTTAAGCTTTTAGATTTGTGTAATGGGGGTGAAGAGGTTGGTCGAACACAATCCTTCACGAACATCTCCACAGCATCTTCATACATTTAAAGGCTGCTAACTCTGGAGCGTTTTCTAGCCTCTTCCTTTTGTCTTGGATTCTTTGCCGTTGTTGAAATTCTAAACCCGTCGGGCTCCCGTCCATCACCGACATGTTTGGGGAAAATAACGTTGCAGCTTCAGGAACATACAAATGTGTGTGGAATCCCCCGTCTGTGCGGCGTGGACGTTACAGGAGTTTGCACAGTTTAAATCCCACTCTCTGTGTTTTAAACAGCGAGAGCAAAACGACGCCTCGGAGCTGAGAAACAAAGGCACTAATTTAGACGTTCAGCGCCGAGATTACACAGCGCCGCGGCCCGATGACGGCTCATTACTGTGAATATAACGGCCCTGGATTCCACCGGACCCGATGTTTACGCAGCGTTTCACAGGATCTGCCGACAACACGGTCATGGGTGATTTATTAACAGGGATTTAAGGCGAGACGCTGCACATTTTATTCCCCAAAAACGCCCACAATTATTTATATTTTCAGCGACGAAATCTACACGATGGAAATCCTGTAAAGTGTGGAGTCTTATGGAGCGACTAAAGCGGAGATGTTGTTAAAGTTTAGTCCCTGTGTATATTCCTCCCGTCTTTAGCCACTGCTGTCTGCCACAAAGGAAATGACCATATTTGGATTACAGCGTCAGCTCGGTCACAGCCTTTCCTGCTACACGTGGATACCAAACATGTCAGTATTTATTCTGTTTCATAATAAACAATATTAGATTAATTTGAAGTCAAAATTGCAACAATAAAGCAAACTAAATTGTTGCTTGACCTATTCACAACTTGTGAACATGTGGACTGCACATGCACTTAAATGTACATGTGCATATATACATTTAACTAACTGTTGTCTTAACCAGACTGACGTAAACAAAAGAACGTGGCGGAGCGGACTTTGCCGCCATATCTCACTGCTCCATTCACTTCCAAAATCGCGTGCTCTGCGATTAATCGTTCGGCCCTTTTTGGCCTTTGTTAAAGAGCTCGACACAGCGGTGAAAGAGCCATTCGGCCGACACGCACACGCATGTGGAAAAACACCTAAAGGGACTAAACTTTATCCCAGTCTTTAACAACGTCTTAGTCACGTGACTCGTATCTACAGTACATTTCTTTGCCGATTCACCTGCAGAGTCTCGCACTGATAAGCGTCTGCACCGGCCAAAGTCCGCCATGAGTCACTGTAACACAAAAGGCGCGGGATCGTAACAGACGCCGCAGATTGATAAGCTCTTAATTTGAGACGTCTCTGTGGGACGGGCTGAACGAAAGGCTCACCGCGCGGGACAGTGATCGCATTAGATCACGGACGGAGCAGGGAGGGCTGCAGAGCGACTAACCCAATGGCCTCGGCGCGACCACGAGGAGGAGCCGGGCAGAACGAGACGAGGAAGGAGAGGAAATGAGAAACCTACGATTTCACAAGTTTATCTCTGACCATCACCGCGATATCAGCGACAATATCACAGAAAATAAGACCATACTGATAAGGTCCAGTGTTAATTTCGTCGACTAAAACATTTAGTCTTAATTTTAGTCAAAGTGATTTTTTTTTTACGACTAAAATTGGACTAAAACTAAATTAAAAGTTTTTTATGCGACTAAAACTATGACTAAAATGTCCAGATATTTAAGTCGACTAAAATGAGACTAAATAAAAATGGAAAGGAGAGACTAAAATCATCCAAACTTCTATTGACCGTCTGAAAGAGCCTCATATCATGTAACTTCACTGAGCTTTGTTCATGAGGAGCAGCTCCATGAAGCAGGACCTCCAGTAAATATTCATAATGAATATTATTAATACAAAGTCGACTAAATGTGTCTTAATTTTAGTCGACTAAAACTCAACTAAAATTCAATTACATTTTCGTCAAAAGACTAAATTAAAATATGTCAAAATTAACACTGATAAGGTCTTTCATTTGTCACTGGGAAATTACAGCCGGAGGTGGTTGAGTATCCAAAATATTTACTCAAGTAAGAGTAAAAATATTAGTAACGTCACTTATTAAATTACTGTGTGTTTGATTCATGTTTCAGTTGTGACATAAATTAATTAGGTTCTGCTGGCAGCGAACACAAATATATCTTTGGCGCCCGTTTGTTTCAGGCACAGCATTAAAGGAAGTGACTCGGCTGCTTCAGCTCAAATAAATCATACAAATTTAAAAGAAATAGTTTTTTATGGGAAATAATACTGAGTACTACCCGCCTCTGCGTGAAGCCATATAAAGTCACTAGGGTCGGGCGATGTCCCTTAATTGGCAGTCGATGTTTACAGTGAACCATTGTGATGGACGATGATATTGTCCAACTCTCATTATAAGCATTTACATGGCCTATATAGCGGCTGCATTTTATTCACGTTAGGAACAATGAGAGATTGCAGGATGAATGTATGATCTGAGGAGAGTCATGGAACACGATTTTGCAATAGAAATGCGTTAAAACTCGTGCATAAAAGTCTCAGCGGAGAATGACTTATTCAGAGTCATCTCCTCAAAACCGAGGCTCTTCTCACAGTAAAGCTCGACGCACATCAGAACATCAGAACGCATCACGCCGTGGCACGTCCTGTGGGATTTCAACACACCGGAGCTGCGTCACGGCACTTCAGAGGCTTTTTTTCATTTATCATAAATGAAAGACACGTATGTGCGTGTTGTGAGAGAGAGAGCTGGCTCTTTTCTGTAGGTTAATGGGGAGTTGACGACAGACTAGGGGTGGGCCACATCGTATCGCATATCGTGATAATTTTTTATATCGTTGTCATTTTTTATATTGTGTTGGACACCATATAAATGTATGTTACGCCCAGCTCCATCAGAGCAGCATTAAGACTGACGGTGTAGGACACAGGGGCTTAAAAAGTCAAACGAAATGAAGTATGTAAACTGCTTGAGTAGATCATATTTGTGAGGAAATTAGTATGGCGTAAAAAAGAACAAATGTAAATAAAAAAAGAATAAAATATCACTGAATGAATCTTCCCAATAGGCTGGGATTTTGAAGTAATTCGTCCATTGTCAATTATATCGTCAAATATATCGTTATCGTGATATTTCTTGTTTATACCGTGATATAGATTTTAGGTCATATCGCTCAGCCCTACGACAGACACGAGTTTAACACGTTTCCCCTGATGCCTGAGCCCTGACGATGGTTTCTCCGTCTCCGTGGCTTCTCTCATCCCTCCAAACAAAGTTTACAGCGCCCCCTGTCTGTCACTGACCAGACCCGCCTCTGTGCCTCTGCAGGAGGTTAAAAGCCTGTGTTTTTTGCCACGTGTCAAGGCGTTTCGGTGCGTTGGGCTTAATACAAATGTAAATCGGAGTTTATTATTTGCATTTGCTCAGTTTTATATGCATATTAGCTATATTCGAGATCTATCGGCACAACCGTAGGTAAAAGGAGTCATTTTTAACGGTTTAGACTTTACAAGTTGTGGAATTCAACACGTCCGTTTCTAGCGATGGCAGCAACGAGAAGAAAATCCTCTTAGAGAAGACGAAGCACGTACATCGTCACTGTCTGCGATTGGATCGATATAAATTTTTTCGAGATTTGAGGCTGCTTGCAAAGTCCCCAACGGTCCTGTTTTAGGACAGAAAGGAACAGCTGGAGTGGGCGGCTGGACAGGCAACAGGAACCTCTTTGTGGACCGAGTTTGGTAGAACATAATAGTAAACTAGAGACTTAACAGGTTTTGCACTAAATAAAACCTCGTGGGGACTAAGTTAGAGACAGTTTGCTACAGAGGAAGTTAAGAGTGATCATTCGCTAAACTGATTAGCGGCGCAGCAACTAACGATAAGAAGAACAGAATGATATTGTAAAATAGACAACCAATACCAGACAACGTGAGACGCTGCACAACTTTAATAAAAAGACTGATTGCATGTTTCTGATAAGTGCCATTAGGTCATTTCATCCCATCCATCCATCCATCCATTTTCTCCCACTTGTCCGTTGCCGGGTCGTGGGGGCAGCTGTTGGTGCTGCCCAAGTCACATAGCACCATGCCCCTATGGCTCCTCCTGCAGGTGGTGGGTCCACGGAAGGACGGCCTCATAGTTCCAAACGGGCCTGTTAGTCTCTCATAGGGGGCCCATTCACTCTCTCATTCATACACCAGTGTACGCAGACACTGGAGGCAAGGAGGGTGAAGTGTCTTGCCCAAGGACACAACGACAATGTGCACCTTCAGGAGGCGGGATTCGAACCCCCGACCTTCCGATCATGAGACGACCCGCTCTACCATCTGCGCCACTGTCGCCCCATTTCATCCCGAATCAACAAAATTCTCAAAATCTTCCCAGGTGATCCTCTCAGATTTGGATCAAATTAAGACAGTATGCACTATTTCTGACCCTCGTTTTTGCATTCATATTTTTAACAATGAAGTCTTTTGAGCTAGACAAACATTTAGACTGATATGCCTTCTATCTGGGAAAAATGTAAAGTGCATCGACTAGAGGGGCATTTTTTATATTTTCTGAGTAGGACCCATCTTTGTGAAGTTATAACTCAAAGACCCTCATCAGATCAACATCCTGCTTCTACCACAGCAAGCTTATATCCTAATAAACCAAAATCTAGAATATGAAGATGATTTTCAGCAGCCTATGAATCCAAAGGTTTACAATCTAGCACATTCTTAACCCTCGTGTGGTCCTTGGGTCACTGTGATCCATCCAAACAGCCCAAAAGCCACTGAAGGGTTTTTGTAAAAAGAAGCACAACAAAATGAACGTGCGGTAATTTTCAGGCTCTTTTTTGAAGTGTAAATTTTTTGACATTCGGGTCTTTAAAGGGGGCAGAATTTAAAGGATCACATGAGGGTTAATGATTCCTGGAAATATTTTTAGTAGACATGGCACAGACCAAACAGTGATTAGATCTTCCAAGAATCACTCGCATTCCAGAAAGAAGGTTTGTAGAGCTGTAAACTACAATCACGATTAATCCTCACTGGGCGACAGGGTTCTTGCTGCTTTCAGACGACATTACATTACCGTCTTTGTGACCTTTCGGCAAAAACAAACACTACTGAATGAACGTCAATACTAGCACTCACGAAGGCGGACACAGCAGCTGGACTAAAACGGGAGATGGTCTCGGGACGTAATGAGGTCAGTGGGTTAGTGGGAGACGGGGGAATTTCGGCAAAAAAACGGAGATCGAATCCAGGTCTAAAACTGACGACGGGAACGGCATAAGCGAGACGACCGTGTGTGTTATTACGGGGGGAGTTTTGACACTAAAATACGGCACTGACAAGAGTCAAACCAGGAGCAAAAAGTGAAAACAGAGACTGAACGAGTGATAAAGAAATAAAAAAGACTTTAATACTAAAAACAGGGCAAAAGCTAAGGTTAAACTATGACCAAACACGACTTAAACTAGGACACCAAAACGGGGCTATATTTGAGTTAAGGCTATTTAAAATTCACACGTTTAATTATTCTGACAGTGCGAAGAAGTTGGCAGCTTGGCTTTACCCAAATCTAAAAGCTTCTTGAAAAAAAGTGTCAAAATAGCAACAAAAATTAGACTAAAAGCAAGGATGAAAAGGCAACAAAACATGAAAAAACAGCCATGAAAATCTGGCAAATAAATGTAAGAAAAGGGACAACACGCGGGAAAAGATCCGTTTAAATTCGTTTTGTAGGTCTTAGCTTTCAAATGAGGCGTCACACTGGCCGCTGGATGTATAACATGCGTTTCAGATGACATCACGTATAGTTCCAGCGGCCATTTTGAATACCGAAGTAGAATTATGCAGTACTACTACAACATGTAACAATATCTCTACTGATGAAAATGAAAGACAACTGATTGACAGTGGGATTTGTATGCACTCGTAATCATTGCTCAAGAAGATAAGAGTTAATTAGCAAATGTGGCTCAGACGTAGCAGCTCCGTCTGTCGAGCTACAGCAGGATTTACTAAAGATCTGCTTCACTCTGAAGACTAAATTAACACATCAAAGAGAAAACAGAAAACCTTCTCTGGGATTTTTACAGTGTGTTATGTCAACAGAGTCTCAGTCTGAGTGTATAAGCTGATCAAGACGTTAGCATGCTACCGGTTAGCAACTGTCATCAATCAACTGTCAGTGGCCTCAACACGATAAACATACGTGTGGCTCACATCTATGAACACTGAGGAAACACTACAGTAACCGCTCAGCTCTGACCTCTGTCACATGTTGTATCCAAGGCTAGATGTTTGTGGTTCAGGGCTTCCTCTTGGAGAAGTCATAGCTGAGCTGTTGAAGCTTAATGCTAACCGACAGCATGCTAACGTTTTGAGCATCTTAAACACGGACTCACTGGTTTCTTCACGTAAACGTGCGTCTCTGGGGCCGTGTTTTGCGCTTGAGAAATGATTAACAAGTAAATAAAAATGTCACTGTCAATCAGTCTTTCATTTTCGTAGAGATATTGTTAGATGTTGTAGTACTCAGGTAGTACTGCATAACTCTACTTCAGTATTCAAAATGGCCACCATAACAACAAAAGTCACATGACTGAAAAGCATGTATCCTTATGGATTAGGGTAAAGCTGAACTTTAGAAAACGCACTCAGTTAAGGTGGGAGTTAAGAGGTTAACCAGTATAAAACGGGCTCAAATCAAAACAAAACCATGACTTCACTTGAGCTAATTTAAATAGTATCAAAAAATGTAATAAATTAAATGGACGGTTATAATAAGTAATAATGAAAAATATGATTTAAACTTAAAACAAACCAGTTTCAAACCATGACATGCCAAAATATAGCATGAAATTGTAAACAATGCCCGATTCTTGTTTGGAAAAATCCCCAGTTCAGCTAAAATTACGGGAAAATCAATTCACAAGTGCCTCTTATTTGAGAAATATTAGATTATTTTTTACAAACAGCCGTTAAATAAAAGCTAAAACATTATTAAAAATCCAGCCAAACTAACGCCAATCCCCATCAACTTTGATCAGGACGCACCCACCACTTCACCAGCGCTCGTGCACGACACAACCCCACAGATTACAACGTCAACAAATACAGAAAATCCTTCGGTCCTTTCCCTCCCCGGTGGAGAAAACTATTGTGCAACCTCGCCCCTCGTCATTGTGAGTTAAACAGCTGAGAAACGCGCCCAGGGAGCGAGTTAGTTCATTTAAGGGGGGGGGGGGTGTAGTTTTTTTTTTTAGCTTCGATTTCGGACCTTCCTCACTTTACACGCTTATTAAACGCCTCCCAAGAAAAAAAAAACACACTGCCAATCCGCCCTCCGCGAGATTAGATCCGCATTAAGCCTCATCTCCCCCCGGGGAAGGGGAACACGATCCTTCCCGGGGCCTGCGAGCAGCTTTTTAGCCCCGATTTACACTCCCCCCGTGAGAAAAACCCCAGCTCTTCACCTTTTTCCCCGTTCCGATTAGCCGCTAGCCGGATTAGCCGCTAGCCTTAGCATTCCAAGCTAAGCGGCCAACGGCTAAGTATCGCCAACGTGCGGGACGGGAAAAACACTTTAGGAGGCGAAACCCCGGGGTCAAATCGACTTGTTCTGTGAGGAGAGGGGTTGCGTCTTCGCTGTGGCGGGTGTACAAAAGGTGTTACCCCTCCGAACGCATTCCCCAACCCACCTTTTAACATGGTCGCTGCTGCTGCTGCTGCTGCTGCTCCCACATCCACAAGCCACATTCCCGTGTCCGAAACGCGCAAATCCAGCGTTATATCCGGCGGTGCGCGGCGCTCGGAGTCATTTCTCGCTCGGTACAGGCGTAGCTCCGCGCGGTAGTCCCGGGTTTGGGGGGTGTCTCGCTTCCCTTCTGCAGCGGGGTGAAGGGTTGGACTGGTCGGGAGTGATTGAGCTGGGTTGGTATGCGCTGAAAGCCGAGACCTGGCCGTGTGCGTCGGAGAGGAGAGAGAGCGCCCTCCCTCTGCAGAGCCGCGGCGGTGATAATGGCGACACTACGCTCTCCCGGTGCTGGGAATGTGCGGCAGGCGGGAGCGGCTGCGCATCCAGGACGGCGGGGGGGTAACGTGCGCGCTGTGGGCACGAAAAGGCGTTTGCGTTTTGTATTTTTAACACCGTTCATCCACTTCCTGCTGCGTGTCCAGGCGCAGGTTGCAGAGGCAGCCAGATGTCCCTCTCCCTGGACACTTTCTTCACCCTGTTCCAAGTTCATCCAAGTTATATTTCTTCCAGCATGTCCTGGGTCAGTGGTTCCCAACCTGTTATCTCCAGCGTACCATTCATTTGCCCTTTGCCCCTTCCCCAAGGGTGTGCCCGATTATTTAGAAAGTGATAAACTAAATTCAGAGTTGTAGGTGTTTAGATGTGTGTTGAGTCTGTAAAATAATTTCCGATTCAATCTTTTATTTAAGTTCAAAGTAGTATTGGATAACTACAGTGCTCAAGGACCTCCAGGGGTCCCACATAGAATAGAATAGAAAAAACGTTATTGTCCCCAAGGGGAAATTTGTCCTGGGCACAGTGCTACACTATTACTCCACAACTCAACATGTCCTAGGTCTTCTCCAGAGCCTCCAGGAAGAGCAGCGACTCTACTCAGCGCTGATCATTGTTTGGGTGGCACAGTGGCACAGTTCATGCTTCACAACGACACTAGAAGGTCCTAGGTTCGATTCCCACCTGGACGGGGCCTTTCTGTGTGGTGTTTGCATGCTCCCCTCGTGTCTGCGTAGGTTTCCCCTACCACTAAACATGAACATGTACAATAGGAATGAATGATGTGCGTTCGTGGTCGTGGTCAGAGGGACCGTTGGCGTAGATGTCTGCAGTCGCGGCAGCGCCTCTGTCCCGCGGAAAACTGAGTGTGGAGTGAATGAATAAATCTTTGACATGCGCTTTGGGTGACTTGTGTCCGGTGAAAAGGGGCAGTTCCATTATTTGGATTGGATTCACTGCCATTCGCCTTATGGTGGAGCATCCTGTTATTTCATCTGACCAACATCAAGCACATCCGTTTTAATATTGTCTCCACTTTGTAGTGTAGCATGACCCAAACGTAAAACTGCTTTCTCATATAAAGCAATACAGGAATGGAACGAGCTCACAACGGACCTGAAAAGTCAAACGGACTATTTTCAGTTCACAGTAGAACTTAAAAAATGGCTTTGGAGAACTCAAAGCTGTTCACACTGAGGCGAACACTATGTTTGAACCACAGGACAACCTGTGTGTATATATTCTTGTACGAGAACATTTTACTATGACATTTGAAATGTATTACTAAATGTGTGTTTAGTGCTTATAAATGTGAATGTGGCGCAGTAAATGGTGTGGCTGCTTTATACAGGTGTGGTGCTGTGTGTGTGTGTGAGGGTCAGTGTCAGGGAGAGGGCTTGTTCTGTTTGATTAGTCATTGCATGCTATTGTGTATATATATATATATATATATATATATATATATTGTTTTACCTGTGCTTTGTTACTGTATATTATCTATGTAACCAGGGACTGCACATGGAAACTAGCTATTTAGCTATAATCTGGTGCAGAACATATCTGTCTTTGAGCTCAATGTCTCTGTGCACTGTCCCTTCAATAAAGACTAAACTAAACTAAACTTTTGGACACCTTTTATGAGTCACATGACCAAACTTCAGTAGAGATGTTTGGCAGTTTTGGTTCCCACTTCTTGGGAGGAGCCTGGGTCTTATTAAGAACGCTCCAGTTTGGATAATAGTGTCTTTTCTGACCTAAAGAGCTAAGAAGAAGCTTCTGTGACTTAGAAAACGTGAAACGTCCTCCGCCTTACCAAAACCCATTCGATGATTCAACTTTTCTCTGTTTGAACTTTGTGACCTGTTTTTGCTTCATGTGGATAGGTGCAGCCAAACGTACAGAGATATTAACCATAAACCAGGTCCAAAGGTTGACGAAAGGCTGAACTCCGCGGTCGTAGATGTGCAGCTGCTCCGGTCTGCAGTCCGCCCAAAAGCTGCTCACGCCTCCCTTTTCTCTGCTGTCCGTCTGTCCGAGCCTCTGGATCATGTGTCATTATGTAAATAGTCGCTCCGAGCTTGAATAGCACGTGGACAATAAGGCCATGGAGCTAAATAAGGCCGTCATCTCATGGGGAATTTGAATATGCGCTGTCACCGTCGCCCTTTACGGCATTAATCTGACTGTAGGAAGTTGGCCTAAAGACTGAAACAGTGGATTGTGGTTTGTCCAGGTCATTGGTGGGACTTCCCTTATTGGTTATTGTTGGGAAAGTAATGGCTCTGGATGATGGAGAAAATGTAAAGTAATTTAAAGACAACTTCATGCTGGATGATGTCACACTGTCACTTTGAACACACAACATTCAGGTTAAAAACATGTTTACAGAAACGAGAAGAGCGAGGAAACCCGTAAAGTGCATCTCAGTCCTCACTGGCTGTGTAACCTGTGTACAGTAAAAGAAAATCCAGGGCTTTTATGATGTTGATACCTAAACGATAATGTGTTTGACACTTATACTAAAATCTTTGTCTAGAACCGTAAAACAGGACAATAATGTAAATTTATTCAATACTAAATTGCTATTTCTCACCAGATTGTTTCTATAGATCATATCATGTATTTAAGCTTGAGTAACCGCGTAACTCTTAGTGCTGTCCTGAGAGTCTAAGGACGGGGCTCTTGGCTCGGTTCATCTGCTGCTGACGCTTCGGACATTACCTCTGTTTGAACATTATGTTTGCCTTGACACTACATTTGCTTGGACAGTTTGTTTTGTTTTATTGTTTTCATTTTGGTGCAGTCCTGTGAGGGCAACTCCTGTTCTGATATTGGGCTATACAAAACAATTGACTGATTGATTCATTTATTGATTGACTTACTTAAAAACGGCACTGTTCATTTCGCTGCCCATCTAGGCAGCGTCCTCCTCCAGGCCGTGTCTGGGGTGTCCTCTGGACGGCTCTGTCCCAGGTGTTGGACACCTGGAACATGAGGCCTCCTCGTCTGTGGATGGCCTGGCACATCCATCTCTCAAATATGGCCTCCTTGACCCCTCTCTCAAACCACCACTGCTCTTAGACGTGTGTCTCTGTCCTCAAGAGCGGCCCGTCTCCTCCAAGTGCAGATACACTGCAGAAGTTGGTCCAGAAGATGTTTTCCTGAAGATGGTGCCTCCAAGGGCTGAGCTGTTTCCCTGATGTACATCTCATTACACCCAGTCCTGTTTGATTTACCTTTGAATCAACTACCTCAAAAAGATATTTGTCCAAAACAGACAAGAGGTCAGGAAAAACCCTTCCCCCATTTACACATTTGTTGACATTGGATATAAATTTGATATTGGAAATTTGCATATCTTTCAAACTTCAATTGCGATATTTCTTGTAGACAATAAATTGCCCACCTCCAGTGTTTAAGATTAAAATAATGTTAAAAAACACTCGATGTAAAGACTTGCGTGGATGTAATGCTCCTCGTTCCTTCTCTGACGGCTCCAGCCCTGGCCCTGCTGCGACTGTGCAGATGAAGTGGCTGTACCTCCTCATATTTCTGTGATGAAGATGATTGCAGCTCTCAGCGCGGAGGACGTAATTAAACACTTTCAAAGCTCATTTCTCCGCTCGCCCTCGGAGGGCCGTACGGGGAGAGTCCCATTAGAATGTAGCGCCACGGGCGGCTCTCGCGTTACACCGACGCCGATAAACAAAGAGGTTTAATGAAACAGCTGCCAGGAGAGAGCAGGAATACATACAACTCATGTTTGTCCAAAAGATACTGTTTCTGCGATTCTTTACAGTTCATGTGTTTCTCAAATGAACTTTTGTGGCGCTACTCAAAGCCTAGTGCAGCAACAATATCTATATTTCTATATTCCTGCCAAAGTCATGTGGCCCAGTTTATTTGCAAAACTGATCACTCCAATCACAAAAACAGAACGTTTGAAAAAGGATTCTTTCATCATTTCTCACACATTTGCATCGAACGAGCCCGTAAAGCTGAAATCGTTATCAAAACAATTCACCATTTCAACTCAGGCAGTGTTGTTATACTTTTTCGGTTGACAAATATTAAAAGAAATGTTCCCTGAGAAAAGCTCACGACCCACTGCCAATGGTATCGTAACCCACCGGACCCAGCATTGAGAACTGATATAGTTGTTCATGTAACTCTCTGGAGTCCACCTGCAGCACCGGTTCATATTGACTCCGCACTCAGACCTGTCGATGTGGCCCGAGAGCTACTGTGGGTTTTAAACTTGTCAAATAATCTTACTGCCACATTTTGTCATGTATAATTGCAATTGCATAATAGCAACACATTGTTTAACTTGGTTTCAGTGTTGTTTTTGACGGTAACAATATAATTTCTTTGAGGCATATTTTTTGACGATGACGAGCGAAAACGAGCTCTTTGGGACTAAAACCTGACGCTTACGTTAATGAGATGAAAATGGGGGAAAGTGGTTCGTCAGGTCGATTACAAACGAACGTCTTCTCACACTTGGTACGTAAGTAAGTGTTTTATTTGTCATTATAACCTGACCAGCAAGTTTCTGGAGGTCGGGGAAACTATAGCACCCGGAGGAAACCTGGCTGCATTCAGTCTCCTCTGATCCTCTGAAATGGCGCTGCGCCTCATGGGTTTGTCCCTGTTTCAGAGCGTGGTGTCCTGCACTGGTCAGCTCCACCCCCTCCTTCCTCTTTCTCCTGTGCAGCTCCTTCCGTCTCCACAACAGTCTTTCACCATCTTCTCCTTTGTCCCTGTGTGTCACGTGGACTCAGATGCTGCGGAGCCTCTTTCCCTCTGTCCTTCCCCATCACGCTACTATCAGCGTACGTCCTCCATGGAGCACATCTGGAGACTTCTTTTCTCAGGACAGTTTTAAATCCCGTAGCGTCTGAACCATTGGTTAGTGAAGTGCCCGAGCGCATTGTGGGCCGACCTGAGCCGCATGTTTTTGAACATTGGGGAAATTGGAGTACTGCCTTCAGTCCCCTCTGAAACAGTGCATCGCCACCTGGGTTTGTCCCGGTTTCAGAGCGTGGTGTCCTGCACTGCTCAGCTCCTCCTGCTTCCTCTTCCTCCTGTGCAGCTCCCTCCGCACCACAGCAGTCTTTCACCATCTTCTGGCAAGAGAGCAGTCAATCCGTTTTAGCCAGAACACTAGTAGGGATAGAGGCTTGTGTGGCTTAGCTGTGAGTCTGGCCCGGATACCTCCTCGTTTGTCCCTTTTTTACAATGCTGCATCAGTCAGTTTTGAGCCTTTGATCTTAAAATGCTCTTCTGGGTAAATTCTCCTTTCCTTCTTTATCTGCAGGGAGAGTCCTGGGGCAGAAGAAGAATATGTATTTGGACCCTGAGGTCAGAGCTTCAGGAACCTAGAGGAAGACTGAAGAGGAGATTCATGGATGTAGTGAGAGAAGATAATGAAGTAAGTCGGTGTGAGAGCAGAAGACATAATGGGCACAGGAGACCAGACGTGGCTTTACTCGCGTTTGAAACCAACTCTTCGTCGTCTTCCCTCCGCTCGCGTCCTCCTCGTGCTGAACATGGCGCCGCTGTGAGGTGATCGCTGTGGCGTGTGACAGCGGCTGCTGAGAAGAGCGAAATCCCGCGCCGTCAGGGTTTTCAAACAGAGCGAGACGTGTGAAAAAAAGGGAGCGCGCGGCAGCCAAAGTGTGAGCTGTGCAGAATCACGGAGCTGCTGAGGACGCAAATGCCCACAGCTCGATCTGACATACGACAGGATTCAGACGGGCTGAGGGAGGCTCATCAGCAGAACGTCCCACAAGAGTCATATTTACAGTGATTGAAAGCTTAAACCCTTGACTTAAAGCAGGCCTCGCTTCCTTTTTCATCTCTTACTGCAATAAATAGTTTATAACCGTCCAAAACAAGGACATTGTCTGTAACGATGTGTCCAAAGTGTGGGGCAGGGCGTCCCTATCGAAGGGATCAGCTCCCTCATCCAGAAGGCCCAGCAGAGGATGTTCTTCCCTCAGCAGCTGAGGAAACTTAAGCTCCCGACCGAGATGCTGGTGCAGTTCTACACGGCCATCATCGAGTCCATCCTCTCCTCCTCCATCACCGTGTGGTCCATCCTCACCTCCTCCATCACCGTGTGGTCCATCCTCACCTCCTCCCTTACTGTGTGGTACCCCGGGGCCACAGACCGGGACCAGCATCGACTGCAGTGCATTGTGCATTCGGCTGGGTGCCATTACATTTTTTTGCCGATAGTGGTACTTTAACGATACTTGTTTTTTGATTCTGAACAACACTTTTTTTCAATTCCTATACTAAAATATTTGTCATATCGAACCAGAAAACAGAAAAATTATGATAACTGATTCCATTAAAGACTATTTATTTTGATCTCAACTTATATAGCGCTTTTCCACCTACATTAGGCACTCAAAGCACTTTACAGCAAGGAACCTCTCACCCATTCATATGCCAGTGTACGCAGACACTGGAGGCAAGGTGGGTGTGTCTTGCCCAAGGACACAACGACAGCATGCACCTTCAGGAGGCGGGATTCGAACCCCCGACCTTTCGATCATGAGACGACCCACTCTACCATCTGCGCCACCATCGCCCCAATAATGGCTTACATTTGTATTGCGCTTTACAAGTCTGTGTTACCAAGCTTCTCAAAGCCCTACACTGTTGTCGGTGGTGGAAGCTTCTGTTGTAGCCACAGTTGCCTGTAGACTGAAGGAAGTGAGGCTACCAGTTTGCGCCATCGGCCCCTCTGACCACCACCAACCCCCCACTCACGCTCTACAATCATTCTGGCCTCATGTACCTGTTTATAGTGGTCGGGGAAACCAGAGTGGCACGGTAGTGTCTGCTTCACAGCTAGAAAGTCCTGGGTTCGATTCCCACCGGGACGGGGCCTTTCTGTTCTCCCCACGTCTGCGTAGGTTTCCTCCGGGTTCTCCAGTTTCATCATCCAGCCAGGTGATTCTGACCATCACATCTGGAGATGGCTCTCCCGCAGAGGACATATAGGACATACCTGACCTTACGCAGACACAGGGAGAACCTGCAACAGAGTGGACCATCTCATGATCAGGTCAGGGGTTTCTAACTGGGACAGACGCGACCCTCTCCTCTGCATCCTTCGCTCGTTCTCGTTGTAAATTTCCGGTGACTCTGCGTCTTTAGCGTCCGTCTGTCTGAAATCCCTCGGGCTCGGGTTAAATTTAGCCCCAGTCCAGACTCGAGGCCTGTTCCCGCTCATTAAAAACCCTCTCCGGGGAATCCGCGATCGATTCGAAAATTCACTGCTCCTCCGCTCCATCCGACGCACCGCTGCTGTACTTCATAAACACGCTCGATATTAATGATTGAGGACTCCTGCTAGTACTGTATTACTCAGTACTAATAATGAAATAAAACCAGTTACAACACACCGTCCCCTTAGAAGTATACCGTTCATATACTGTATCAAAATGGAAACTGGCAATACGTTTTTGCTAAAAATCTACCAAAACCTTGATGTTTTTTGCATTTGTATTATTTATCCTTTATTTATACAGGTTTGTCCCTTGAGACCAGTGGTAGAGTAACCAAAATATTTACTCAAGTACGAGTAATGTTACTTTGATATAATTTTACCTGTACTTGTATCTGTTTGAGCGAAAAAGTCTGATTTATTTTCAATGACGCCATAAATTGTAAATAAAACATAAAATCCTGGAAATTGTGATATTTACACAGAAAATACAGAAAAACTAAATAATTCTAAAGAACAAGGAGCACAAGACGATCGGCATCAATTTTATTGATCAAAATGAAGCATTTTTCACATTTACTCACAGTGGAAAAAGTTCAGGTGTTAGTCCTGAGCCGCTGTGGGCCGACCTGACCAGCATGTTTTTGGAGGTCGGGGAAACTGTAGCACCCGGAGGAAACCTGGCCTTCAGTCTCCTCTGACCCTCTGAAACGAGGCAAACCGCTCTGGCCCGGATACCTCCTTGTTTGTCCTTTGTTTCTTCTTCTCCACTGTGCTGCAGGTGTGGGGGGCTCTTGGGGCCGCTTTAGTGTTTCAGAAGAAGAAACCTGCAGGTCTCAATAGCTCATACGCTGCCGTTTGTTTACTTCCTTCAGGACCTTTATGGACTCTAGTCTTTGCAGTAAAAAAAAAATCCCCGATCCCCACGAAAACACGGCAAAGACGTACAAAAGTATCCAGTAAAACAATGTAGAACACAGAAACCACAAATGCAAAAAACTTGTTTACACGTCACCAGCATTACGCAAAACTACTTCTTCAAAAGGTTTCTCAAGAACATGTACTTCAGTAAATGTAACTGTACTACCCGCCTCTGCTTCAAACATATAACTTAATACGTTTCACAGATACATCATGACATGGCAGCAATATTCCTTCCAGACCTTTTAATAAAACTCTCTCCAAATTGTGAAACCTCCAAGTGTGACCAGGTTGGACAGCTTCCAGCCGGAGGGACCTGGGCAGGAGAAAGCCCCAGCTGAGTGCACCGCTGACACTGAAGAACAGAGTCCTGGGACCAGAGGCTGCGATGACTCTGTGTGTGAAGGAACATGACGAGGAACGAGTCCGATGGCACGGGTTGGGGAATAGATTTGTAAATAAACAGAGTTAAGATAACCAGTAATAGTGAGCAAAGGTAACCGCGACGACACTCACTCATGGATGTTTTTGCCCCATCGGGGATGGAGCCAAAATCACCGGACGTCAGAGAGCTCGTTTTGTCCAACCCTTACCGTTTATACTTAATCTCTCATCATCGTCATCATCATTATCCATAACAACGACAAATTAAAGGTATCCAAGGATTGTAGCTTCGGAATGAGATCGGCCCAAACACGCACATTCTTGGCGAGTTCTTGCAGTTGAAAGCTGTGATCAAAACACCGGTACGAGCGCCCCCAGAAAACATCGGTCTGTAGAGAAAAGGCTCAGGGAGGGACCACTGTTACACAACTCCGCCATTGGCCGTGCTGTACATCCCTCCTGTGGATGAATTCACCAGCTCAATGAAACCGAGCTAAAGTAGAAGTAGTGGTAACACTTTTAGAATTCACATTTCTCCTGAGAAGTATCTCTGTTTTGAGATGAAACCCTTTTTTAAATTTTTTATCTCGGATTACAATCGTTTGAAAAGGAAGTTCAAGTTCAGGCTAACGCTGTCATCGTCTGATTAAGTTTATCTCCAGAGGAAGCCGAGGGTTCCGCTCTAAACAAAAACATTGCAGGATCACAGAGCGGCTACAGATCACACAGAGTCCGGGCTGAATCTTTGGTTTTATTTCACTCCTCTGGGTTTGATAGTTTTAGTTTCCAATAGTCAAAGCCTACATTTCCTTCCAAAAGTTACATTAAACTCGACCTCTAACTATAATAAAAACTTTGCGTCTGTCTCTGAGTGAGTTTTCCTCTCAGCCCGAGCTCACTACTTCATTCCCTTTGTGCAGTTTTCTTGTTTCTAGACGACTTTGCCGTGAACACAGTGGTTTAAAGTCAGTCTGGAACCGTGTTTAATACAATACGGTTAATATTCACGTCTCCTGACCTACTTCCACTTTCTCTGCTCCCAAACCGACTTTACAGAAATACGGAAGAAGATCAAGTTAAAGTATTTATTATTATATATATCGTGAAGGATGAGAGGTTTTACCAAAGAGTACGAGTCCTCCCCGACCCGGAGTATCACCTGAAGAAGCCCGACTTGTGGAGAGTGGGGTAAAGTTGGACACCTCTTTTGCTTTGTTGGTTATTGTGTCCAAATAATACAACATCCGACACAAAATGCAACGATTTACACACATTTTAGGATGTTTTCTAATATTTCGCATCTCCACTGCCTGATCTATTCAATCCCCGAATCCCCAGGTTACTCCATCAGTGGATTTCGTCTTCGTTGACGGGAATCTTTGGGATGTGCTGGAGAAGTGTATTTTAAGGCAAGGCAATGGAGCACAATTCATACAATTCAAAGTGCTTCACAGTTGCATAAAATGTCAAGAAAGCAGATAAAACATCAACAATATCGTCTAATATATCATCTGTACATTTATGTGGGTTATTTCCAATTTTTGTAAAGTAATACTTTATTTTTCCCCCCAAAGTAAGTTCTGTTTCATGGGATTTCATTTTATTGTGGGATATTTTAAGATTAAATCGTTTTCGATCAAAGCTTTACTGTCATTATTAAACTTCAGAATTTGCTTCTGTGGCATTAAAAGGTCTTCATCAAAATCATTTATCCAAACATTTTCCTTCCTTACATTTTTCTGGTATTTCGTACTAATGGATGGATGGATGGATGAATTGTTGTGGCCTAATGGTGGCGGACCCAAAGAGTAGACGGAGAGAAGGTAAGTACAAGATTTATTTTGAAATAATTGGGAAATGGCTGAAGATAGATTGGGCGAGGCTGGGTTGGTGGTTGTTCAGAGCATGGAGAAGGTCCGAGTAGAGAAGGTAGGTAAGGGCTGGGGCTGGTGCTGGACGAGGCTGGTATCCGGAGTGGGCAGGTGAGTATTGGCAGGATGTTGGCGAACAGGAACGAAGATCTGACGAGGAGCAGGAAAAACACTATTAGTTTCAAAATACAGCTAACACTAAATAGGCCTGAGAAGTCCTATTTAGGTAGACTGACGATCTGGCCGGGATGTGAAGGAGAGCCCGAGCTTAAATACTGCATGTGAGGAGTTGAGTGGATTCAGGTGTGCCCATTAGCCAGCCAGGGAGCAGGAGGAGCCACACCCACCAGGGAGCAGGAGGCAGATCCCAATGCCACCCCCCCACAGCAGCAACAGACAGAACAGACACAACATACACTACAACATGAATGGATGGATGAAGTGTCCGTACGTGTCTACAACGAGAAAACAGAAAAAGGCTGTGTTAAATTATTAGTTTAGAGAAAAAAACACAAATGACATTTATTTATTTATTTATTTATGTATTTATTGTTTGTTTGTTTTGTGACTGAACAGGTAAAGTAATAATTATTCAGTGTTCATGAATAATGAAGGTCCCTGGTTCTGCCGAGATAAACCAAAGAAACTAGAACTAAATTAAGAAAAACTACAATACACTAAACGTAAACGTAACCAAATAAACTAAGAAAACAGTAACACTTTATAACACCTACACCGTATTTATCCTTAATAAATGACAAATTAACACTTAATTCATCAAAAACATTCATTCATCATTCATTAGTGAAGTATGACTAACAACAACTAAACCACTACAGTTAATGCAGTTCATGCCTAACTAATAATGAATAGTTCTCCACATACTTTACAAATATATTGTTAAGTATTTATGAAGTGCTGTCACACTTAACTAATGAATGATGAATGAATGTTCATGATGAATTAAGTGTTAACTCATCATTCATTAAGGCTAAATAACACAGAGCAGACATGTCTAAAAATGTCTAATAATAAAGAAGACTTCTGCTGAGATGAACCAAACCAAATTAAAATAAGCTCGGAGCCGCTGTCTAATAATACGGCTTGTACCATTTGGAGAAAAATCGTTTCAGTCCAGACTTTGGCCGGTTCTTGAAGGCGTTGAGGCGGATGTTCAGGTGTTTCACGGCGTCCTCCTGGAACTCCACGGTCTTTGTTTCCATGGCGGTAAGCAGAACCTCCAGGGAACCTCCGTACTCGTGCATCAGGTCCCGGGCGGCGGCTTTGCCCAGCTTCTGCACGTTCTTTGCTTTGAGATGGACTCCTTCAGGGACTTTGAAGCGGTCCAGGGCGGCCTTCTCCAGTAGGTTCACCAGCATGTCCTGGTAGGACCTCAGGTGGGCCGGACGATTCTTGAGGATTTTTTTCCCCATGACCCAGATCACGAAGCTCTCCAAAGTGCGGTCAGAGACAGTCTCAGGAGCTTTAGTGGACTCTGGGACTGCGTGAAGTTTTGAGGGTTCTTCACGCAGTTCGTCTCTGGGATCATGTAGGATTTTGGACTCAATTGGATTTTCTGGTGCTGGATCTTGGCTCCCATCCAGGTTTTGGTGGCCCTCAGAGAAGATGTCATCAGGGCATGAAGGCTCTTCTGGACTCTCGAAAGAGTCTTCATAGATGTCAGAGATGTTGTCCACTGACTCATTTGTGTGGGAGAGTTCAGGGATCTGTGAATCTATGTGCTCTGTGGCTAGATCTTCATTCACATCTTTTACAGTTTCAGCCCACAGTGGACTGTTTAATGCGAGGTTAAAGATTTCCTCCAGAATCTGGTGGCCGTCAGAGATGGTGTTTCTTGGACATGAGAGATCTTCCTGACTGTTCTCTGGACTTTCGATTTTGGGTCCAGTTTCCGAGTCTACTGAAGAATCAGGGTCCGTCTTCACTGATTGGTCTGGGAGAATCTCTCCAGCTTCAGTGGTCTCTGTGACTTTGCAAAGTTCATCTGTTAAGACTTCCTCCTGACCTCGTAGCTCTGTGGAGTTTTCTGGAAGTTGGGTTTCCTCTGGGATCTTGGCGTCCTTTGCGATGTCTGTGTTTTCATCCAGATTCTCTTGTTCCTCTGCACTTTGAGTCTCTGATGGATTTTGGTGGCACTCAGAACTGTTGTTATCTGACGTCTGACGTATTTTCTCCACACTCTCTCCGTCTTGGACCTCCACTGGGCTTTGGAAGATGTCGGACAGGCCGTCTAACCAGCGAGATTCTGACGAGGTCAAAATCTGTAGTTGTTCAGATGTTTGGCTCCCCTCTGGGCTTTGGAAGAGCTTGGAAATCCCGTCTAACCAGAGATGGTTGGTGCAGCTTGAACTGTCTTGGTAACGAGAGAAATCTGCTGAACTGAGCTCCTCTGAGGTTGGGCTGGTCTCAGAGTCTGACCAGAGCAGCAGACTTTGGTCAGAATATTCAGCGTCCTTCAAACGGTCTCCCAAAGTCTGGACTACTCCGGGACTGGTCTCCTCTGGACCCTGGTCGAGGATTATAGTCTGAGAGTCTTCTGAAGTGTCTGAGTCTGTGGGAGTGTCTGGTTCTGCAGTGGAGAGTGGAGATACATGTGGTTTCTCTGCCTTGAGGTCTCTGGGTCCCTCTGGAGTTTTGACCTCTGGTTTCTCATGTGCTGTAATGTCATCCAGTCTGTTCTCAGGGGAGCATGTTTCTTCCTCAGGAGTTTGCTGCTCACTCTGAGACTCTGAATCGTGTAGCAGACTCTGCTCTTCGTCTGCCTGGCTCTCGCTGTGTTCAGCTAAAGCCTGGGGGTCCTGGGAGTTCATCTCTGAACAGTCGAGGTTCTCTGCTCGCTCTTGTGAAGGAGATGTGTCTCCTGAATGCTGCTCCTCTCTGGAGTGGCATTCAGATGTGACCTGAGGTGTTTGGAGAGCGTTCTCCATAAGCAGGTCCTCCTCTGGGACTGTGAAGCCCATTTTGATTAGCAGGGCTGTGGACGCTCTTTTTTTCGCCTCTTTCTTTGTGCGGCTGTTTCCCGTCGCTGTGAACTCGTTCAGTGACGCCTCAATGGTGAACATATAGTTGTTGTTCACCACTTTCTCCTCCAGTGTGCGGTACACGGCGTACTTCTCCCTCCGGAGCATCTGAAGCTCTGACAGGCGAGAACAGGAATCTTTTCCCAAACCAAAGTCCGGCCTGATGTGCTCAGGCGTCTTGTTCCTCTTGGAAGTTGGTGGGGCGGTTGTTTGGGACCTGGCCACTGGAGTTGGCTCCTCTCCGAGCGTCTGGAGAAGAGGACAGCTGGTTTGTGGGGCAGTCAAGTCCAGAAGGTCTGTTTCTGGGACTTGGTAGCCCATCTTCTGGAGCAGAGCTGTGGACGCTCGTCTCTTTGCTTGCTTCTTGGTGTAGCCAGTGCCGACAGCAGTGACCTGGTCTAAGGCGGCCTCGATGGAGAAGAGCAATTCTGCTCCTTTGATTTCCCCATGGAGCTGGCGGTACGTAGCGTACGGCCGTTTACGAACCATCTGTAGCTCGGACAGACGCATCGTAGGGTCCTTTCCTAAACCGAAATCTGGACGATCATGAGGCTTAGTGTTAACCGTGTCGTTCCCCAGCTCTTTGTCGACAGGTACAGTGTTTTTGTTGGAGTTGGGAGCTAAACTCTCCAATTTCTCCAACATCTGGATGGAGGCTTTGTCCCGGGCAGCCGTTAGGCTGGTCCCTCGTGCCTCTACGCAGAAATCCCCGGCCTCAATACGAGAGAAGAGGTTCTCGGGGTCGTGGGGAGTCTCATAGGACTCGTTTAAGTGCAGGGTAAGATTGCACTCTTTTGCCCGTGCGATGAGGGCAATGAAGCTTCGGCCTGTTTCCATGTTGAAGTATTTGAACAAGGCAGAATGAGTAAAGAATGTCTTTAGCTGAGAACGTTTCGGAAAACGCGAAAGCTCCTTTGAAAGCAGTGTCTCTAACAAGAAGCTAATTCGAAATGACGCTTTCTAGGCTGTGTTCAGACTTCCATATGTGTAGGGTGATGTCACATAGAATACTGTGAGAATAATGACCTCATCGTTGCTCCAGGCAACACTGTCAGAATACAGGAAGTAGACTGTGCACGGAATGTTGAAGTTTGTGCTACTATAGAAACAGCTTTGGAATCGCCCATATAATTATGGTCATGTTCGAAGCACCAGAGGGAAAACAAAGAGGTGAAAAAATAAACTTTACATTACTTTCACAAATGCTGAATTATTAATATATATATACTTTTTTTATTATTATTAAGATTATAAACCAAATCAATTTTCAGATGAATTGATTGTTTCATGAACATACTTACGATTGTGGCACAATTTTAACATTTATTATGCTTCCTCAACCCCCAAGCTCCTCCTTTTTCTATTTCCTTCTCCTTTGCCTCACTTATTTCACTTTTTCCATTATAGTCCAGCATTTACCAGCTGCGTGTTTAACATTTCCACATTTATTTCATTTATTGTGATTTTCTATTGTGAAAAATCCCTCAAAAATCCTGCGTCTTTGTCTTCTCTGACCTGACTACGAACTTTTCTGGGAGTTCTCCATGGAGACGTCGCAGCTCTGCTTTACAGGTACATTAAAGCATGGGCTTAAATATGTGAGGACTTCTTCCAAACCTCTTACCTTAACTGAGCTTTACCCAAATCTAAAAAAATTATTAATTACAGTAAAGAGCCAGCGCGCAGATAAAATACTTTCAGTGTCGTTTTCAGCCCGGATTTGAACTTTGTCAGAGGTGAGGCCCGTCTCACATCCTCATGAAGACTGTTCCGTTAGCGTTAGCCTCAGCGTGTTGAGTCCTGACTCTGGGACCACCAGGAGGCCCCTCCCTGAGATGGTTCATACGGCTCTAACGTGTCAGAGATGGACTTTGGCGCTGTTTTAAATGCGTATTTCCTGGTTCTGGATGTTCTGCAGCTCTAACGGGGATTAACAACGTACCCCACCTGAACCGGGCACATTTTCTCCAGTTCAGTTTTACCCCAATCTAAAGCCGATAGACCAGTGTGACGCCTCATTTGAAAGCTAAGACCCACAAAACTGATGTGAGATTTTTTGTGCTTTTTTTGTTGTGGATTTGTCGTGTTTTTTTGTCACTGTATTGATGCTTTTTTCTTGCTGTGTTTTCATCCTTCATTAACCTGAAAAATAACCAATCAACCTCACTTTTGGGGTACAATTTTTCAGGCCAATTTACCCACTGCTTGCATTGCTTTTCGCCTATAATGTAAAAAAATAATCTTAGGCCCAAATTTTCCAAATCGAGTGTGTGATTCTTTACGCCAGTTTAAAATCCACTGAAATGAGGCGTCTCCCCATCCACTCTTTGACCGTATATACCTTGTGTATAGAAGTAATTTCTCAGTAATATTTAATGGACGGGGTGTTTTTCACCTGCGTCTCCATGGAAACACAGTCCGGTCTAATTGCCGCCCGAGGCCCGTCTCTTTAATCTTTCATCCCTCCTGCCCGTCAGTGAGGAGGTCGCGGGTTAGACTCCCCGATCTCATCCACACCGACGCCGAACTGGAAGATACATTTTCAGGCTCCAAAACTAGATGAGAGATTTTAAAATGAAGTGACAGAGAAAAAAGAAATCGAATGCAAGTGACTTCTTTTTTTCCTCCTGAGGTGCTGGCGATAAATAATTCACACCCCGCCGTCTGTGACTCTGTCCTCAGGTAAAACACACGCGAAACTACAACCCAAGCAGGTTTTCCCCCAGTTTCACTCATTCTTATTCTGCGTACGAGTCCTGCCTTGAAAAAAAAAAGGGAAAGCAATTATGAAGTGGAAAAGAGCTGAATGGAGTTGTTTCCCCCCCCCCCGAGTTGTAGCTTTAGCGTGTATTTAAATGAAAAAATATCAGAATAATATAGTAAAATATGACAAATGTACACAAACTACAATCTACCATTTAATCAAAGAGAGGGAAAAGAAAATTAAATTTCAATTTTAGCCCAAACTGTAGCTGATTATACTTTAAGTCCATAATTTTCGTATTTTTGATCAACTTAGATGGTAAAAATGGTTGAGTTTTATCATAATTTTCAGAGAAATTTCGGTTTAATGCTTGATGACATTTAAGACCTGACTTTTAATGCTTTTTTTAATGCCCCGCGGAAACCCTGTAATGAGCGGGTCGCCTCATGGTCGGAAGGTCAGGGGTTTGAAAAGTGCTATATAAGTTTGAGAGCGTTTAAAACTGCCCCTCAGAGATGGAGATATAGATCTTTTCTTTACTGTATCCACCAGCAGAAGACTCGCTCTCCTCATGGACTTGATTATAACTTCACATGTCGAACCCTGTACTTCTTGTATGTAAATAACATGTAAATTCTATGTTTTTATAGAATGGACTTATTTGCAGGGAGTTACACAGTCACTGGGAACAGCTCTTCACCACCAAGTTCATGACATGAGTGGGTTATTCCGTTTTTTTCATATTTACCAAACAGAAGAGAGTAAAAATATACTTCCCTAGAATAATGTGACATAAATGTATTGAGCCATTGCGCCCTCTGCAGGAGATTTTAGGACTGCAGCATTTTATTTAACCTCTTAACCCCCCCTTTAACCGAGCACATTTTCTCCAGTTTGGCTTCACCCAAATCTAAAAGATTCTCCACTTGAGAGCTTGGCCAGTGTTACGCCTCATTTGAAAGCTAAGACCTGCAAAACTGTTCGACACTTTTTGTGGCTTTTTTGTTGCGTTTTCATCCTTGTTTTCGTCGCCATTTTGACGCTTTTTTTTGTTTCAAGAAGCTCCTCGATTTGGGGAAAGCCGATGGGTTAAGAGGTTAAATTACACATTGAAACAATAACGCTATTCACAATATTGGTATATTATCACAAAGTGTTTTCCAAATACAGACTTTTGCTCAATAATTTATTTTGTATACAACACAGTAAAAGCCGTGTCTGTGCGTTCATACAGCAGCAAAGAATTTCACACTGAAATGAAAAATCTACACGTTTAGCGTCATGTGTGAAGGGCCTTCAGTCTCTGGACGACGGCGGCCGCCACTTTCCTGTACGCTTCAGCCTGAAACATCAAAGACATACAGTTATCTGCACACAAGTACATTAACAATGATATTTGTAATAATGTTTCACCTCGGGGCTGTCCGGAGCAGAGACGACGACTGGTTTCCCGCTGTCTGAGGTCTCCCTGATGTTCAGATGGAGAGGAACGTCACCTGGAGATACAGGCATTATAAAAAAAAGACATGTCGGCTGTTTTTAAATTTGAGAATAAAGTGATATCCAACTAATAAAATGGTAACGAGTAGTCAAATTAAATATTTTCTAATGTCATTTTGATGCCCAAATACTACACTTATGTCACAGTTGCAAAAGATCTATGCATATTTTCAAAAATTTGATAAATAAAAGGCGATGGACACGAGGGCAGCGTTTAAGTGAAGAATTATCTAAAACTGAAAGAAAATGTGCCAAAATGTCAGCTAAACAGGTTTTGGACCATAAAAGCAATTTCACTTTAATAAAGGCATTCTGTTAGATGCTTTTTCAAAGAAAGGCAATGATTTAATGCCTGCTGGAAGCAAAGTCAAGGCTTTTCAATGACATCTAAAAGGCTCATTCCTACTTCATAAGATGCAAGAACAAAATGGAGTCTGTCTGTCCCTTTGTTAAACATGCACCGAGTACGTGAAAAAGAATTCCCCCCGGGGACAGTAAAGTCTAAAGTCATTTTTGGAAATGTTATCAAGACAAGACATCAAGACAACAAGACATTTCTAAACGGTATTTTAGTGTGTTGCAAACTTCCTTAATTTCTCTTTTAAAGCTAAATGTTGGATCAAAAACAAGGCCAAGATATTTAAATTCCTCCACTACTTTTATTTGACTCTGCATGGGAAGGAGGACTTCAGTTTTTGAGTTTTGGTAAAAGTACATTGCTACGGTTTTATTTACATTAAGCGTGAGCGAGGTAGAGGAAAGCCTATTTGAGATGTTTCCCATAACACTGGTTAGTTTATTAGCGACACTGGTCGCATCACTGCCATGCATGTAAACTACAGTATGGTCCGCGTACATCTACAGTGTATGTCCACCTCACCACACACCAAAAGGAGATCGTTTACATAAAGCGCAAACAGCCATGGCCCAAGAACAGAGCCTTGTGGGCCCCCCTGCAATCCATTGGATTAACTGTCAAAGTTCTTAGTTTCGGACTCCGGTTTATGGTTAATATCCCTCACCTAAGAACGTCACGCCCAGAGTCAGCGCCAGGTTCTTGGCTCCGTCCGAACCGAAGATGTGAGTTTGATGGAGACAGTTCGGACACTGGAACACACTCATGTTCTGCACCAAACCCAGCACCTGCAGACGTCGAAGCGAAACAGTTACTAAAAATACTCCTAAAACAATCCTTCTGAGTGATAAAGCGACCTAAAATTAGTCTCACCGGGACGTGGACCTTGTTGAACATCTCTGCCCCTCGTCGAGCGTCCAGCAGCGCGATGTCCTGAGGCGTGGACACAATCACTGCCCCTGAAGGACAAACACAAGACGTTAACGCCATAAATTCAAAATGTCGCTCTCTGCTCCACACTGACCTGCGACAGGGACGTTCTGAGAGATCGACAGCTGCACGTCTCCTGTTCCCGGAGGCATGTCCACGACCAGGAAGTCCAGCTCTCCCCAGTCCACCTGCAAAAACCACGACATCATACCAACACTTTTACCCGGGATATGAATAAGACTAAGTCAGTGTAGGCTGTTTCCCCTAATGGAGGTATGAAAGGAAATTGGGATATTTAGTAAATTTTAGTAAGTAAATACACAACTGGCTAATCCTTTGAGCAAAATTTGGAAACATGATGGAAAACTTACCAATACATTTTTGTTTTGGAACATGTTTTTAGTATTTTTGATTAATAGATTGAGTTACAAGGAAGCCATGTCATTATTTTCAAAGAAATGTCCATGCAATGTCAATTGGAACCAAATGCAATGCTTTTTAATTACTTTTAACCTCTTAACAACCCCCACCTTCACATTTTCTCCAGTTTGGCTTTACCCGAATCTAAAAGCTTAAAAAAAAAAAGCATCAAAATGGCGACAAAAACGCAAACAAAAAGCGAACAAAAAAAGTGCTGGAAAAGCAACAAAAAAAGCGACAAAAACTAGTTCCGATCGCTTTTGTAAGTCTTAGCTGTCGAATGAGGCGTTACACTGTAAGCTCTCCAGTAAAGAATCGTTTAGATTTGGGTTAAGCCGAACTGGAGAAAATTCACTTGGTTCAGGCGGTGGTGAAGAAGATACGGCCTTCATTTTGGCACAACCCCTCTCAATCAGAGACAGGTCTGTCCAACATGGCGGCTTCCTCGAGTAGTTAGACACAAAACAAAAATCAAACTGAATAGAGAGAAACAGCGCCATCTTCTGCCAAGTTAACAGACGACCAACTAAGCTCTTTTTAAAAAGGGGAGTTAACGTTTTTTAAGGAAAACGCTGCTTTGTACAAACACTGGCCAAGAGTAGATTACTACCACCACATTCCCGCAGAATTCTTCTCTCAGATTTGATTGATATGAATGGAAATCAATGGAGTTTGTCCGACTATAATAACATACGCATCATCAGTCGAGCTATTTTTTTTTTTTTTAGCACAAACAGGAAACCAGACACAGCCCTATTGTCCGAGGCGCCCCTGATTTCGAACAGATCCGGCGACTTCTCTGCACCTGTCTGAGCAGCTTCTCGATGGCCGACATCACCATGAGGCCCCTCCACACGATCGGAGCCGCGTCGTCCACCAGGAAACCCATCGACATGCTGCCACAAAACACTATTCCAGTTAAAACTATGATGGAAAATGACAATAAACGGGAGTTTTTAAGGCCACGTTTTCTTCTAACTCACCAGGGGATTCCGTAGTTCATGAGAGGGACCATCAGGTTGTCTGGAATAAAATGTATTCGAGTTTGAGGCCTTTGGGTCAAACTAGCATGTATTACACACGAATTTAGCCGAGTGACTTACTGTCATTTAGGTCTGGGTTCCCCTTTAGATTCATCAGTTTGGGAATCGAAGGGCCGTAAACATCAGCGTCCAACAAACCAACAGATTTGGACTGAAATGCAATAAAAACACGGTTAATTCAATCAACAACTAAAAGAATACTAGATAACTTTGTAACTCAACATTAGTTTAAAAGTACAAAACAAAGGTACTAAGAGACATTTGATACACGAGCACTCACTGGATCATTTGCAGAAAGTCCGAGAGCCAGATTAACTTCAGAAAGAAAACAAAATAAAACAATTATGTAGAAAATGATTACATGATAGACAGGATCCCAGCGGTTGCATGTGATTGTTTACCTGCAGTGGTGGATTTCCCGACGCCGCCTTTGCCCGACGCCACGACGATGATCTGCTTGACCCCAGGAATGGGCTTCTGTTTGGGGAGACCTCGGGCCATCTGCTGCCTCTGTCGCTCCTGAAGAGTCTTGCTGTCCGCGGACCGCTTTAATATCAGACAACAAGACAGGGATTTATTAAAAAAAAAAAGGCTTATCAAAACTGATCATAAAATTAGAAAAAAGAATAAAAGTAAATTGTAATGTCCAGAGCAAAGAAAACAAAAAAGAATTCATAACAGAACAAAAGTCAGACACAGGAGTAGACTAGATAGGTTATTAACCTCTTAACCACCGCTTTAACGGAGCGCATTTTCTCCAGTTCAACTCTACCCAAATCTAAAAGATTACAGCCTCATTTGAAAGCCTAGACCTACAAAACTCATCTAAATGGATTTTTTCTTGTGTTGATGCCGTGTTGACATCACCTTCTTTGACATTTTTTTTTTACATTGTTTCGTCACTTTTTCCATCACATTTTTTGTCATTTTTCATCACCCTCTGTTTGTGTTTTCGTCGCTATTTTGACACTGTTTCCAAGAAGCTTTTAGATTTGGGTAAAGCCAAACTGGAGAAAATAGGTTCAGGTGGGGGTTAAGAGGTAAAAAAAAAATAAAAAACATTGTTCAAGTGTACCCAGTTAAAATATATCAAACCTGAACAACAAAAATATCTTCATTAAAAAACTTCACGTTAAGGAAATTATATGTAGTTAAGCTTTTTAACCTGACGATATTCCGCCTGTTTTACAGAGATTTGGAGGTTCACATTTGGCTAAACTCGCATTGTTTACATTATTCCAAATGCTTTTACTCTGACATTACATTTCCGGTTTAACTGTGGCTAACGCTAGCCGCTAACTCAAACCGCTAGCTGACACCCGTTAACATGCCATTTTTACAGGATTCTGTCTGATTTCTTACTTGCCATCGTATCGACTGCGCAGAGCACTCCGGTCCGTGTTGTATTTCATTCCCCGCTCGTAAAACCGAAGCTTTATTCACCGATAATCTTAGAAAATGCGACAATCGGCTGTACGTGAAATGCGCCATGTTTAACTGGACTCACGAGCGACCTCAAGTACGCATGCGCGTGAATGTAAATTATGATAAAAATGTAATATAAATATGAATCTTTTGTCTCTAGTTTACTGTTCACTCACCCCAAATATACAATACAAATAAAAAAGATGGAAATATTTTTTATATCTTGAGTTTTGTGACGTAGCATTGTTTTGGAACGTAACGCGGAAGTAAACTCTGTCTGTTCTTTCTTTCTGTCATCGCCCTGTGTTAATTGAAGTGAATCATGTCGGATAAAGATGCCCCAGTGGCCCGCACGGTGCTGCAGCAGTGTCTCGGGGCTTCGCTGATGGTAAAACCGGCTGAAGAGGGCTCTGAGGCGGAGTACGTGCAGGTCGGAACCCCGCCATAGATCTGTGCTTTCATTCATTCGGTTTATTTAAAAGCAATTATTACAGTGTTGTGTTTCAGATCGAAAAGGGAATGGTGATCTACATTTGTTTTTTCAAAGGAGCCGCGGATGACATCCTGCCAAAGATGGGTCAGTGAATCTAAAGTGTAACATGTTCTATAAATATATGAGAGAGAGAAGAACCTTTCTTCCAGCTGCTGCAGATGTTTCGACCTGGTGGGTGGACCTGTCCACATGGAAGAAAAGTTGGCACAAAGTTTACTATCTTATATGTCAGTACAAATGCAGTTAATTTTCCATAAGACTGTCAACTTACTTTGTCATATGACCAGAGTGTCGGGTAGTACAGGTATTTAAGTATGTGCCATTGACAGTGGATTTCAAAATATACTGTCTATGGTAAGTGCTTTATTTTTCATTGTACAACGACATTGTGTTTAGGTGTTAGTCCTGAGCCGCTGCCACTGAGCATGCTGCCATTGTGGGCCAACCTAAGCAGTGTGTTTTTGGAGGTCGGGGAAACCGTAGCACCCGGAGGAAACCTGGCTGCCTTCAGTCGCCTCTGAAACGAGTTTGTCCCTGTTTCATAGCGTGGTGTCCTGCACTTATCAGCTCCTCCTCCTTCCTCCTCCTCCTGCGCAGCTCCTTCCACTCCACAACAGTCTTTCACTGTCCTCTCCTTTGTCCCCTTGTTTCCTGTAGCTCCTCTTGTGGTGCCTCCACTGTGCTGCAGGTGTGTGGGGCTCTTGGTGCCTCTTCAGTGTTGAAGAAGAAGACATTTTAGGTCTCAAATGTCTTTAGCTCATAGGCTAGCTGTTTGTTTACTTTAAAAAAAGGTACAGTTACTTTTTTATTTGAGGGTATTTAGAATACAGTACAGAATTGTGTGCATTTCTAATTGGTGGTAAATAAGTTCGTAACAAGTGTAGCATAAACACCTTCTTAATCAAACGTATTTAGTAAAGTATTTTAAGTTTTCAGTATTCTGTAACTAAAAAAAAAAAATGTAAACAATGTTTTGACTTTTGACTCTCTTTCCTCCAGTGTCGTCTCTGCTGAACCTGCGTCTGTGTGAATCCTCGTCGGGCAAAATGGTGTCCGTTTTGGACCTTCCCGGGAGTTTGCTCATCGTTCCTCAGGCCACTTTGGGAGGAAAAGCCAAAGGCAAAGCCATGCAGTATCACAACAACGTCCACAAAGAGGACGGACTGCGGCTGTACGAGGCGTTCGTGGGACTCTGTGAAAACGAGCTGAGTGCGACAGAGAACGTCAGGGTTGAACACGGCACGTACGGAAACAGACAGGTGCTCAAACTGGACACGAACGGGCCTTATACGCACATCATGGAGTTCTGAGCCGAGAGGAGCTGGATGTCTTTAAGCAGCTTTAAATGTGTGATTAAAATGTTGTGATAGAGATTTCGTAAACTTGGGTCGTTTGTGTGGTACAGAACTTGATCTTCTTTGGTTTGGATGTGTACGTTAGAAGTACACGTAGAGGTGGGGAATATATCGTCAACAAGATAATATTCAAATGTGCAATATTGAGTTTATCGCCAATGTCAAGAAATGGGCGGCACGGTAGTACAGTGCTTAGTGCTCGTGCTTCACAGCTAGAAGGTCCCAGGTTCGACTCCCACCTGGACGGGGCCTTTCTGTGTAAGGTTTGCATGTTCTCCCCGTGTCTGTGTAGGTTTCCTCCGGGTACTCCGGTTTCCCCTACTACTAAAAACATGTACAATAGGTTCCCCTCTGGGGCCAGGACTCCCCTGAAAAAGAGATTCTTAATCTCAGTGGGACTTTCCTGGTTAAATAAAGGTAAATACAATAAAATAAAGAAATGTGGAAAAAATTGAAAACAAATTGGGGAAATAAGTGGGAAAAAAGTTTTTAAAATTGTGAAACAATGGGGGAAATTGGGCGAAAAACCAGAGGGAAAGTGAAAAAAGGTGGCCAAAAAAAACTATTGGGGGAAAAATTGTGGAAAAAAAGTCAAATAAAAAAATGGGGAACTATTTTTCTTCTGGCCTTTTATAGGAAACTTATCTTTTTGAGTGACCAAGCAATTTGTGTCACCGTTTCATCAATAAAAAAAAAAATATATATATATATATATATGTTTTTAATTTTTTTGTGTCAGTTTTGTCACATTTTGTTCGATTTTTCCCCCCGATTTTTTTTAAAACTTTTTTGTCTATTTATCACATTTGCGTTTTCAGCCTAATTTGCATCTCACTTTTGTCACTATAATGTTGCTTTTTTTTAAGAAGCTTTAGGTTTGGGTAAAGCCAAACTGTACAAAATGTGCTCGGTTCAGGTGAGGGTTATATTTCCTTGTCTCCTCCCTGTCAGTAGATGGCGTACAGCGAAAGGAACTGTGCGCACGGAGCTCAGCATTTTCTGGTTACTTTAGCTTCTGTAACCTGTATCAATGATCAAGAGCCGCTAAATGCACCACTCACGTTTCCTGCCAATTCTGTGTTTGTCTTAACCAAAGGACAAAACCTGATTCAAAATATACTTTTACTGGAATTAACCTGTGTTTATCTAACCAAAATCAATTCACGATGATTTATATGTTTTACGTTATTGAAAAAGCTCTTTTATTATTATGGTTTTTCGATAAGTAACATTTATTATTCTTATTTTGAAAAGACCACTTCCTGTTAGCAAGCGTTAAAACCAGTTAGCTTCACATCGGTTTACGCTCGATCCACTTGCAGCATATTTTACCCACGAATTCCATCCTTAAAATACAACTTTAAAGGATTCGCAGATTGTCAAAGGTTTGTTTATGAAATTATCTTGGTTTTGTAAAGAGATCTGATGAAAAAACGGGTGAGAAACGGCTGTGTTTTGGGCGGAAGTTGGGGTAGGTGTTACGAAGATTCTCGTTAACCAGAGAATCCCGCTGTAGCGGTGGGAGAGATCATAGCCCTTATTTGGATGAAGTTGATCTTAAAACCTACCTGTATTTTGTGTTTAATTATTTTTTAAGACCCTATAAGCTGATACAAAGTGGCCAAAATACCTAAACGATTTATAAATAGATAAATACAAATCCGCATCTGTTGGTTTTCAATATATGAGGTCTATTTCTGGTGTCTGTTATAGTTTGTTTTATTTTATTTTCAGTGTCTCCAGTTGTAGTGTTGATTTATTGATATTAGGGCTGCACGATTTTTACCCCTCAAAAAATTGCGATTATTTTCGGACACATCCTTTTAGACAGTCAAACAAATTTTATGCGGACAGCGCCCTCTTCTGGAGGACTTTCCCCGACATTCAGAGTACCTCTGGGGGACAGCCACGGGACTAAAATAAGTCCGGAATGGAATCACAGAGCGTTTATCTTAACACTTTAGATTCTGCTTTACGAAAACTTAAGACAAACTTTGATCTGTTGCAGCTGAATCTCAGATCGCAAGGCTACACTATTCTGGTGGTGACATCACTCAAATACTGAGACAGAAGAAAAAAAACTCAGTCCCTTGAGGTTCGGTTATTGCAGTAGTCAAAACCGATATTGATAAACCTTGCAGTTCTCTGTTTGATATGTAAAAGTTCTTTGTTTACGTATTCATGCCTTGGTTCTCGAGACAATTATCCCTTCCCTTCATTAATAAACATTTTGTGTTGCAAGATCCCAAAAACAGTTTTCAAACCAGTCTCTCTTTTATTTCCAAATCCTTGTCCCCATTCAAGCCACAACTTATGCTAGTGACTGAACTCTGGAGGTTCTGTTCTTGAATTCTGTCCATAACCTGGCAACATTGTGACTTTTGATGACGATACCAGTATGGTAAGTTTTGGTACTTCTGGTTTGGAAAAAAAAAAAATATATATCCACAGGAAGGACCGAAAAAACCCCCAAAAACTTTAGATACCAAGGTTTGATGCCTGTTGATCCAGAGACTAAAGGAAGTGACTTGGTGACTTGAATTTTTTTTTGTGTGGAATAAATTACCAGCGCTGTTCTGTTTTCATGTTCTAGACGACAAATATTTTAGTGTCGCTATTGAATGAAGTATTGTTCCGGTATCGGCATTGAAAACCAAGTATTGTTAAACTACAGGTTATCGGGAAGAAACCCGCGATTTTGTGCAGGTCGACATTAATTCTGTTTTTGTTGCTCTTCTTCAGATGTCGTCCAGGGACATGCTGAGAAAAGTGGAGCTGTATTTAAGGAAAGGGAAGTTTCCCCAGAACGTTTCGTCAAAAGAAGTTTATATGATCAAGAGAGCGTCCGAGAGCTTCATTTATAAAGGTCTTTTCATTTTTACTACGACAAACGTACGAGTCGACAAAGATAGTTATAGTCTCATTAACTACTTTTAATGTGGTTTTAGTCGGCAAAAATATTTCTATGACTTAAATTGTGACAAAATGTTTCAGTTTATATTTAAAAATGAACACTTACTGATTTGAGGAGACCGCATAATAACCGCTCTTATGTTTCAGACGGGTGCCTGTTGCGTAAGCACAGAGGGCGCCTCCTACAGGTCGTTATGAGCGACGACAAGGTGCGTGAAATCCTGTCGCAGCTCCACAACAACGAGATCCACAGCGGGAAAGAGTATATGGTCCGACAGGTCATGGTGAGTACTGAACAATGGGCGAGGAATATGAAATAGGTTACATTTATTTTGAAAGTCTTGGGTTTGGCCTTTTATTGACAGGCCCCGGATAACTGTGGCGGCTTGTTTCCACCTTTTAGTCCTTTTGTAGAACTTGTTTTGTAGGAGACTGAGCTGCCTCATGGATTCTCTCTTGACTGGAGTAATTCACGCTATTATGTTATTTTAGCAAAATCTATCTGCTATCATGCTAACATAATAGCGTCATTACTAGAAGACCGAATAAGTAAGTAAGTGCTTCACTGTCATTGTCCAAAGACGTACAAACGTATCCAGGCCCCCCAGAGGCATTAAAAACAATGCTACAGTTGGATGAATTTATTTCAAACATGAGTTAAAAAATAGTGGGTGCAGCGTAAATGCATGTAAATAGTAAAAACAACAACGGGTGCTCTTCAAGGACGACCGTGAATTAAAAAAAAAAGCTAGACGCTCTTACAAAGTGTGTTGGATCCCAGGCACTCGGTATGACGATGGTATAATTAAAAGTAGGGTTGGGCCATATCGTATCGTTATCGTGATATAATGTTTTTTATATCGTTGTAATTTTTTATATCGTTGTGGACACAATATAATTTATGTTACGCTCCATCAGAGCAGCATAAACGGTGACTGTAGAACACGGGGACACGTGCTGAAAAAGTAAAATGAAATGAAGGATGTAACCTGCTTGAGTAGATCATATTTGGAAGACAATTATGCCGTAAAAAAAAGAATAAAATATCACTGAATGAATCTTCCCAATAGGCGTAAGGCTGGGATTTTGAAGTAATTCGTCCATTGTCAATTATATCGTCAAATATATCGTTATCGTGATATTTATTTTAGGCCATATTGCCCAGCCCTAATTAAAAGTCCTTTTATTTAAGAGTGACGACCCTAGAGGTGTGATTTTAAAAATAAAAATAAACATTCACACACCTGTTACTTGCCACAGGTGATCACATGCTTGGAACTAATTTAATCCCACAACTAAGGTAATTTTGTCCAGCCCATTGTCTGAGTTTTGTGAAAAATGATGTTGGTATGTCATTTTTCTTATATCAAAACATGTGTAATTGCTGTAACTGTCTGGATTAGAAGAAATTCTCAATTTAATGTAAACGTTTCTGGGGTGCCTGCCCTGCCAGCACTTTAGTCCATCCATGTGTCGACAATCAGTGAATAAAACAGTCATAAAAAAGGTGACTTTAGGCGAGACCTTTTGAATTCTGACGTGTCCTCATTGATCTGCTGTAGTCCAGGTATTACTGGGGCGGAGTGACGAACGCGGTGAAGGAGTGGATCCGTAACTGCGAGGTCTGTAAAACTCGTACAGTGCCCGGACCCAGGGAGCTCATCAAAACGTGTTTGGCCTATGGCTGCGACACCTCCAGCTTCCTCAACCCGGAGCTCACCTTCCACAAGTACAAATACCTCTATAGACTCATACGTGTAACAAGCTCTTTTGTCTTTTGAACCAGTCTGTATTGTAGTTATATCCCCCTCTGCAGCTTTGTTTTCTCTGAATTTGTGCTATGAATGAGAGGCACTGTACATCTCATTAAAGCCAATTCTCTGCAGTGGCCAAACATACACAGAACACACAACAGAACAGACAGTATGCACTAGTATGTGCTGCGACAGTTTACGGTGCAATCAAATAAAAACAAACATCCCTTAGTTTGAATTTAAAAATGTATTCCCCCCCCCACAAAAAAAAAACGTCCAGAATGTGACAAAAACACGACCAGAGTGATGAAAAACCATGAAAAAAATCAACAAGAAAGCCACGAAATAGCGACAAAAATGTGATGGAAAAGTAACTGAAACAAAAGGTTGTAATTGATATCTGTGCAAAAGAACATTATTACACATTGAATAAACACTACAGGAGGATGTCATGGCCGCCCTCTGTGCAGGTTTCCTAAGCCCCCGGAGCAGAGGCAGCGCTGGCTGACGGTCGCTCAGAGAGATGAGGACTCCGTTAGGAAACATTCCTGGCTCTGCTCCAAACACTTTGAACCCGACTGTTTCGTTCAGACGGAGGACGGGCAGGAGCTGCGGCCGGACGCGGTGCCCACCATCATCGGAGTCTCCAGACAGGAGGCCGAGGTGGGGCTGGACATGTGTATTAACCTCACAGTGAGAGTAAAGTTCCAATGTGAATGGCTGCAAATATGAGGAGGTAAAGTTTGTCTGCATTACTGCCACCCTGTGCTGGAGTCTTTACCCCTCGACCAGATTAACCAGAGTCCACAAAAAATATTCCGTCAGATTCAAAAACATCAGACGCTCCTTTGTCCTCGTTGTGAACCATGACAAATAAAGCACTTAAAACAACTTATAAATTATTGTAGTTCGTGCTGATTTTGCCAATGGAACAAGAATGATTTTTCTTGCCTTTGACATTTTTTAAGCGAATCTTATTTCAAGACAACCTACTCAAAATCAGCAGTAATTGTCGTGATTCAAGCACATTTCCAAACATTTACTGCATCTATGGTAAGATTTGAACCAGTGAACCTCATTTTGAATGGAAGTTTATTTGCATATTTGCACTTTTCACACTCAAGTCGCCTAAAGCGCTTCATATAGTGTAGGAGATTTGTTCTTCAGTCACTCCACACACGGTGGTCGTGAGCTACGAGTACATCATTCATTTCTATTGTACATGAAACTGGAGGAACACACACAGACCCGGGAGAACGTCCACACAGAAATCTCAAAATGTACTAATTCATGTTCAGCTGCATCTTCAATCAATCAATCAATCAAGTTTTATTTCTAAAGCGCCTTACAACAACCAAAGTTGACCAAAGCGCTGCACACAATAAACATTAAAATAAAAATACAATATAAAAAGGAGTACAATTTCATTTAAAACAGACCATTTACAACAGTTGCCACAGAACTATGTGTCAAATGCCTCTTTAAACAGGTGAGTCTTTAGTTTTGCTTTGAACAGGGGCAGGTCTGAAACGGCACGTAACTCAAGTGGCAACGAGTTCCAGAGTTTTGGACCTGCCACAGCAAAAGCCCGATCACCCCACTCTTTATGATGTGACCTGGGCACCTCCAGCAGGTGGTGTCTTCTTGCCTTTGTTCACTTAAATTGTGCCCAAATGCTTAAAATTAGAGCATAGTGTCCCCACCTATTATTAACAACAAAGCAAATGGGTTAAATGAATAAAATGAATGCATTGACCGAACTTGCTCTAACCCCATGTGCTCCCAGCCCCCCGCCCCGGAGGAGCCCCTGTTCCACCCCTCGTCTCTGGAGGACCTGCTGACCTGTGCCGCGGTCACAGCAGAGGTGTATCCCTCGGGCTTCAGCGTGGAGCAGAGTGACCCTACCAACGAGGAGCACCACGAGGAGCACCAGTACAGCCAGAGAGTATCCGCCCCGCACCCCCGAGAGCCCCGTGCCGAGACAGGCGCCTCCTTCGCCACGTACGACCAGATCGCCAGGTAAAGACTGAACCCTGAAGAATAAACCCCACATTCCCAGCAAAAGCCAAATGTGTGGTTCCTCTGACGGAGCAGGAGCCAGCGTTACTTTTCTTTTGTAGGGATTCTTTTTCAAAACTGCATGAACTGACAGACTTGCCCCTTTCGCTGCGCAGGTATCTGAGTCACCGGATCATGCCCAAACATGCGAAAAAGAGGTACTCGCTGAAGAGGAAGGCAAAGAACTTCGCTCTCATCGGTCAGTATTTACGCTGCGAAGGCGAGACGCTGCAGGTGAAAACATCCAGTCAGTGTTGATATTTTTAGCTAAGTTTGAATAATTTACCAGGGAGTATGTTTGGTATCCGGGTGTAGCAGGAAAGCGCATGTGCAAGCAGTGCTGGTATGTCAATGTCAATGTAAATTTTATTTATAAAGCACATTTAAAAACAACCTCAGTTGACCAAAGTACAAGTACAGTAGCAATATGTACAATATACACAATAAAAGTTAAGCACAGGTAATATAAAAGGCACAAACTGTATCTGGTCTACATAGAACCGAAGCAAAAAGGGGAGTTTTTAATTTGGTTTTAAACTCCTCTACAGACTGAGCAGAGCGTACATGTAGGGGAGGCTGTTCCAAAGTTTAGGGGCCACTGAGATGGACTCACGCTTTGATTTAGGAACAGACAAAAGGAGCTGGTTTGCAGACCTCCGAGCTCTGGAAGGACAGTAGAGCCGCAGCAGCTCTGACAAATACGTGCCAGTGAATTAAGGCATTTAAAAACAATCAGCAGAATTTTTAATTTTATTCAAAAAGGAACTGAGAGCCAATGTAAAGAGGAAAGAATGGGAGTAATGTGCTCCCATTTTCTTGTGCCAGTCAGCAAGCGGGCTGCAGCATTTTGGACTCCCTGCAGGCGCTGGAGAGACTTCAGTTCCAGCCCTGTGTAAAGGGAGTTACAATAATCCAAGAACAAGTATGCAAGAACTTTTAAAAGTATGTTCCAAATATGGTGTGGATTATGACCCCAATCAAATATAACCCCGGCCAGAAGGGTCTTTCTGTGTAGAGGTTGAATGTTCTTTCTGTGCCAGCGTACGTCTCCTCCAGGTACTCCGGTTTCCCCAACCACTAAAAACATGCACAATAGGCCAGGATGAGTGTGTTTGAGATCCAACAATATCCCAACAATACAATCCAGCGTGGCAGGCATGAGTCCCATGTGTGTTCAATAACACTCGCTCAAATTAACTTTTTAATATCTAATTCCTACCTGATTTATTGAACTAAAAAAAAAGGTGAAATTTTACTTTTTACAGACTAATAATTATGTTACTCTAATAAAAACATGCTTTTATACCTGGTTGTATCCAATATCTAGATTTTGTCAATGAAAATCTTGCAGTACATTTTTTCCTCACATTTACAATCTACAGAAAACGTTTCAGATTGATATCTATATAAACGTTTCCCTGCTGCAGGTGAACTGCGCTTTAATGAGAGAATCACGTGTTCTGTGTGTATTGTTTATTATTGTTTATTATTATTATTGCTGTGTGTCAGATGGAGTCCTGATGTACACGGGGCGTTCTCCTCCGGTGAAGGTCCCGCGCAGCCGAGAAGAGGTCAGGACTGCACCCACGCTGAGGGCGTTTATGTCCGGCGTCCACTAACCTCGCCCTCCTGTGCCTCCAGGTGAACTCGCTCCTGCAGCAGGTCCACGATAACCGCGGGCACCTGGGTTATCTCTCCTGCTTCCAGTCTCTGCTGAAGAACTACTACTGGGCCTCCATAAACAAAGACCTGCGCAGCTGGATCTCGCGCTGCCCCACCTGCCTCAGCCGCACGACCAAGGGGCTCCGCTGCAGCGTCCTGAACTGCACCAACTGCTGCGGCCCCGTGGAGCGGAAGCTCGGGCTCACCTTCCAGCCGTGAGTTCCCCGCGAAGCACCGCAACAGTACTATAAACTCTTTCAGCTGAAAATAATCATCTGTAGATTAATTTAAATGCTTGATGTGTCATTGTAACCATTGTCTTGCCTGTTTAATGGGATTTTGGGGAGGTGGTTTTATAAGACCTTCTCACGCTCTCCCGCACAGTATTTTCTATCTTCTTTTATGGAAATGTTATATGTGCAAATCTAAATCTAACTAATCTCCAATGTCAAGAAATGTGTGGGAAAAATGGCAAAAAATGTTTTAAAATAAAATTAAAATGTGTTTATTTAACATTAAGGAAAAAATTGGGGAAAAATTGGAAACTAATAGGGAGAAAATCTGTGAAAATTGGTGGAAACATAAATAGGGGAAAAAATTGGGAAAATTGGTAAACAATGGGAAACATTGGAGAAAAAAATAAATAATTGTAAAATAGGGTGAAAATAAAATTTGGGAACAAATCGGGGGAAATTGGTGGAAAAATTCATTTAAAGAAATGGCGGAAAATTGGCAAGAAATTGGAAAAATTTGGGAAAAATAAGGGGGATTTTTAAAATGGGGAAACGTGTGGGGGGTGTTGGGGAAAAAAGATGCTAGGGGAAAGGTGACGAAGCAAATAAAAAAGAAAAGGGAAAATGGGGAAACAATTGTAACATTTGGGGGGAAATAATTTGTGTTGAGAACTATAATGGCTTCAAAGTAAAAAGTATTCCGTGTGTTTGGTTCATTTAAAAAGCCCGTCTGTTACTCCTCTTTCTCTGTAGATTCCCAATTGACTGCCCGTCTCTGATGTCCCGTTGGCTGAAGGCGGCAGGGCGTTCTAAGAGCTGGCACCCTCGCCTCTGGTCGTCCGTGTGCTCCGTCCACTTCACCGACGACTGCTTCGACCGATCGGGAGGACGAGTGGAGCTCAGGCCGGACGCCGTCCCCACCGTGAAGACGCACGGAGACGAGGCGGTGAGGGCGCCTGAACTCCGACTAAAGCAGCGGGAGATTCAGGCTCCTCTAAACTATACTTGTGTTTCTGACCAGATCCAGAGCTCGAGTGAGGGTCAAGCTGCTGCAGAAACGGAGGACACAGAGGAGCAAGACGTGAGTATAATATTAGATTTAAAAAGTCAAAGTTAAAGCAAAAATTGGACTTTATGTTTTCTCTTTGAAGGAAACGTTTTTTGCTAAATTTGACACGATGGAGCTGTACATTACCAAAAAAACGTACCCCCCAGGTCTGACCTTTGTGGAGAAAAACACCTTCAGAAGACTCTGCAAGAAGTATTTCATCAAAGGTTTGGACAGATTTCATCCTTTTTTCTGTTTTTTAATAATGATGATGAATTATCTTTGTGTCCCGAACTGGTACCCATACATTTACTGCTGCTATATTCAGGGCTATGGAGGACCGACCGTGGCTGCCAAAACTATGTATATATATATATATATATATATATATATATAAAATTCTAATTGGCAAAGAAATGCATGCATTTATTATAATAAGTGCATTTATTCATTTATATATTTATTTATCAATATATTTAATTATTTTTGTATTTATTTATTTATTTTGTATTCATTTATTTATTTATTTATGTATTTATTTCTGTATTTCTCTTAATGTATGCAAATCATGGGGTGGGTCTTGATGCTGCTGCTGTACGGTCATGGGTTAATCTTTCTCCATGCCATAGGAATATACTGGGAGAGGCCAAATGCTAACAACATTTTTGGTCGTTTTGCGTGACTGAGCGCACGCACAACGACCAGGCAGGTACGCATCAACTCGTCTAAGCTCAGGGAAGAACAGATCTCAGAATGAAAAAACGGTGGCCTGTTCCTTTAAGTCGGCCCTGGCTACATTTACCCTGAGTTTAAAGGCTGCAATAAGTGGATATTGTGTGTTTTGCAGACGAGGTTCTGCACACCCGACTGCGTGGTCGTGTGGTGCCTGTGCTCAGGAGCAGGACGAAGGTAAACGAGTTTCTGAAGGAATATCATGACGAACTGAACCACCTGGACGTGAAGAAGTGTCTGAGGCTGCTCAGCGAGAGGTGATCAGCTACGACTTCTGTGGCCTCTACTATTATTATTATTATTATGACGCAAGACTCCATTCGTTTATGAAAAATCATGTTAAAAAAATTCACTATCTCCTGTAGAAATCTATTCACTGAAAGCTGCTGTATTATATCTCTATATATGTTTTTCTCTTGCGACAGATGCTTTTGGAAAAACATGCAACCGGACATCATCAAGTGGATCAGTAAATGCTCCGTCTGTCGCCACAAAAATTTGATTAAAAAATCCTCGAAGAAAAAGACGCGACCGCTGTTACCGCCGCCTCTCCTCCACATTCCCAGGTCAGTGTCTGAATACTTAGAAAGTATTAGTTAGAATAGTTAGAAAGTATTTATTACCTCAAGTTACTTTGAAATAATTTTACTCAAGTAAAAAGTTGTACCCCTAATAATGAAGTAAAAGTAAAAAATTCCTTGGAGAAATGTCACTTGAGTACTGTGAGTAACAGTTTGAGAGAAAGTCAAATTTATTTTCAATGATGCCATAAATTGTGTGGAACAAAACGTAAAATCATTTGTAAATTGTGATATTTACAAACAAAATGGCATGAAAATACAGAAAACACTAAATAATAATTAAGATCAAGGTGTGTGAGATGAACTATAGCGATTTTATTCATCAAAATTAAGAATTTTCCGCATAAATATTACAGTGGAAAAAATAATTATTTTTACTCAAGTAAGAGCACTACCGATACTCCATTGTAATTTTCCCCAAGTAGAGGTAAAAAGTACTGTGTGATAAAACTACTTCTAAGAAGTACAATTTATTCAAAAAGTTACATGTACTTGTTAAATGTAACCGACTAATACCCGCCACTGGAATTTTATATGCGGTGAAGAAACGTTCTTAGCTAACTTTTGTATTAGCCCATTTGCCGCTTTGTTTACGTATGACTTTATTCAGCTTAAACCAATGGCTGCTGGCTGCTCTGCTTCGAGACCGCGACAGGAGGGGCCGCCATTGGGCTACCATTGCTGTAGTACCTCCATAGAGCCGCTAGTCTCCCATTAGAAAGCATTGCACTTTAGGCACGTTAAAAACAACTTGAAAGCCTAAACTTTCCACAGCTAGATATTCCTCCTGTGATAACGCTGGGTTAGTTACAATGGGCGATTTCCCCCTCGAACGTAGTTATTATGGCAAACGGAGAGGAGTGAGGAGGAGCTGTCTATTATTTTTACGGCCTATGGCGGGAATGCTCTGAGGTCATAAGTTATTTTCAAGTGGGAAAAATCCCGGTTTCCAGTTGCTTGGAACACAGCATAAACGTATGTTGTTTAATTTCTCCACAGTGCTCCAGCGTCAGAGGAGGAAGTTGAAAACCATGACTTCGGTGAAGGATCTGAAACTGAGTCTGAAACGGAGACGGCGGTGAGTCCAAGTCGTCTTACTGTCACAAATGTCGGTTCAGCCTCTGTCTTTTCTTGTAGTCTGTAGCGATTCTTGTGATTCTTTTTTTTTTTTCCAGGTAAACGTGATTGAGCCAGAACCGGCCAAAGTCCAGACTCCAGTCCAGACCCAAGTCAAGGTCCCAACCCGAAGAAACCAGAGCCAGATCAGAGTGCCCAGAGTCCAGACTCTAGTCCAGACCCAAGTCAAGGTCCCAACCCAAAGAAACCAAAGCCAGGCCAGAGTGCGGGCTCCGGTTCAAACCCAAATCCAGCCTCAAGCCCAGCGTCAGCCCCAAAAGCGAGTCCAAATTATTGTAACAAAAAACAAAGTCCCGACGATCCAAATCCCAGTCCAGGCTCCAGTCCAGGCTTCAGTCCAGGCTCCAGTCCAGGCTCCAGTCCAGGCTCCAGGCCATGCTTCAGTCCAGGCTCCAGTCCAGGCTCCAGTCCAGGCTCCAGTCCAGGCTCCAGGCCATGCTTCAGTCCAGGCTCCAGTCCAGGCTCCAGTCCAAGCTCCAGTCCAGGCTCCAGGCCAGGCTCCAGTCCAGGCTCCAGTCCGGATTCCAATCAGCATTCCAGTGCGAGTCCCAGTCCAGGCCAAACTCCAAGCCCAAATGCAGCCTCGAGTCCGAATCCTATCCTTAAACCAGACCCTGGCTAAATTCCCAGCTCTTGTTCAGGGTCAAGCTGCTGCCCAGACCCCAGTCCAAACGCAGGTCTTAATCCCGGCTTTGGTCCAGTCCCAGCAGAGCGTCCCGGTCTTGCTCGCCCTCAGGAGCCTCCAGCCTGAGGGCCCCGTGAACCCGCAGCCTGAGGGCCCCGTGAACCTGCAGCCCGAGGGCCCCGTCATCCTGAGCTCGGCCCCGGACCCAGCCCTCGTGGCTGGGCTGTGGCCGGATAGACCGCAGAAGAAGAAAAACGGCGACGCCAAAGGGGAACAGACGAGCGAAAAACAGAAGGTGAGATTCACATGAAACAACACAGGTTTCTGATGTGAAGTAGTAATTCTTCACGATAAATTAAGGGTTAACTCATAATTTATTAAGGCTAAATAAGGTGTTATCAATTCATTTTGAACATAGTCTGAGCTGAGGTTCAGATAAAAGATGTCTTGTCTAAAGGCAACACTTTCTCCAGAATCATTTAACACAAAAATCTTCCAAGAGTCTCATCCAAACCCAAGGAGCTGTTTCTTCCCATGATGTTTATTGTGATGGACAAAAGTGTTTTATTTAAATGTATTTAAAATTTGTTTAGATGATCCATCTAAACCTTACCCACTTATAGAGCAAAGTACCACACAGGACAATTCATGCACTGATGAATACTTTAAAAATGCATGTTTTTCAGACAGAGCAGACAGAAATGCAAATTGAGAGCCCGACTGAAATGAACTGCCAGCGTGAGAAGCGATTGAAGAAGAGGCCCACCAAGTCTGCAGTGCTGAGGAGCCAGAAGGTGAAGGTGTCCTGCACTGAGGAGATCGCAGCTTCTCCACAAAACAACAAAACCCGAGTAAACCCGACCGCCACGAGTTCCGCTGCCATCACGCACAGCAGCAGGGGGCGCCTTCTGAAGAGGAAGGCGTTCCCAGATGAAGAGGTCGCCACGAAGAGAGTCCAAAGTCCTGGGCCGGAGCCGACTGTGGTCCTGAGCTCCAAGGAGAAGACCGAGAGGTGTGAGAAATACTTAGAAAATGTTTAAAGATCAACAAACATTCAACATGATGTGTACTGTGTGTTGTTTACATTGAAGTGAGGCTCCTGTCGCTGGTGTGCGCCCCCTGGAGGCTCGTGTGGTCGTGCAGCAGTGCAGTCGAGCCAAGGTGAAGACCCGAGACGGAGTGGACGGAGCGGAGCCGCAGTACGCAGAGGTCCGTGGTTATCTTCGGTCTGTTTAAAAAGTGTCGTTTAAACGTTACTAACTGTCTGAACCTGATCCTGTTTCAGATCGGAGAGGGGCTGGTGGTTTTTGTGTGTTTCTTTGATGGAGCCACTGAGGACACCGCTCACAGAATCGGTAAAAGGATTATCTTTGAATCGAGATGCCATGTTTTTTATGCCCACGTGGGTCAAAACTCAAGGACTGCTCTCTGCAACAAGTCTTGTACAAATCAAGTTCTAGCAAACGAGCCACATGGTTTATCTGCAGTGTTGTGGGAAGCAACGAGTTACGAAAATAACGCTTTTTTCACTATGGAATATAACTATACTATATTACAAAATACGGTGCTATATTAGTCATTACAATTTAAGTAACTCAAGTTACAAGTGCATGTAAATGGTTTGTATTGATGTACAAACAAAGAAATGCCAAACTCCCCCCAAATGTCCAAAGGCCTCCTATGGACATGCTGCAGTTTTGCTATAACACTAAAAACAATGTATCTGGTTTGTCCAATGCTATAGTTAAGCCCATATCAAATAAAAAAAAATTAAATGCAGCACCAAATCAAGTGGTGTATAAGATCTGCTGTTGCTAATGTCGTCTAAACTAAACACGTTTGTTAGTTCGCACTCAGCACTGGGGCCAGGGCAGTTCCTCCTCCGCGAAGGAAAAGCCGCCGGGACTGTGTACAAATAAGCAACTCTTCTTAAAGAAGCATTTACATGTCACTAAATATCAAGTAACATTTGGTTTGTTGCTTTCTCTTCATCCTGTCACATGCTCTCTCCCCCTCAGCGAACGCGGTGATGAACACTCAGTTCTTCCACGGCTGTCTCTCCCGGAGCCGACGGCCGGCGTCAGTGCTGGAGCTGCCCGGGGGAGTTCTGCTGCTGCCTCTGCAGTCTCAGGTCTCAGGTCAGGCCCGACGAGGCTCCCAGCTCTTCTCCAGCCTGGCGTCCCACTGCAGAGAGATGCTGTCAAAGAGCAGGGCCACAGGGGGCGCCGTGGAGCAGGGTGTGTATGGACAGAGGCAGGAGGTCAAAATTGAACCAATGAACCACGTGCTGGAGTTTTAACCTGTTCACAGAGACCAGGAGAAACAATTATGACACCGCAAAATCTGCTAAATATCATTGTGCCTGCACCCTTCTCTGTTAAACTCTGCTGTGACTCTAAGTAAGGACTTCTGAACCAAGAGGAGCCACAGAATGGTCAGAGCTGCAGAGGAAGACCAAAGAGGAGAGTGTTCTCTGTTGATACAGCAAGGCAACGGACGACAAAGCAAAACAATTATTTTCATATTAACCCTTCACTCTTGTAAATCTTTATTTAAACCTCTTACCCCCCCTTAACCCTGCACATTTTCTCCAGTTTGGCTTTACCCAAATCTCAAAGAGTTGAAACAGTATAATGCCTCATTTGAAAGCTATGGCCAACAGAGCTGATCATAACTTGCGCGGTCTCACGTGTTTTTGTCTCTTTTTTCTTTCTTTTTTTTTGCTTTTTCATTGTATTTTTCCAACCACCTTTTTGTTGCTCTTTAGTCACTTATTTTGTTGTTGTATTATTGTTACTCTTCGGGCGCATTTTTGTCGTTCTTTCTGTAGCGTCTTTGTCGCTTTGCGTTTTCATCCTTGTTTTCGTTGCCACATTGACGCTTTTTTCAAGAAGCTTTTAGTTTGGTTAAAGCCGAATTGGAAAATGCCGTCAGTTAAGGCAGGGGGGTAAGACCTTGTCATTATGTTCTAAACAGGAAAGTCTTTGTTTAAATTAAATGAATTATGAATGTGGATTTTGGTATGGCGTATTCCAAGATGGCAGTATGACTGATGGTAGGATGATGCTCTCCTGTACTTATGTCCTCCTCGTCTGCAGATGGCGCCTGCTTCACTTGAGTGTCAGGAACTGTACGCACGGAGCTCAGGGTGTTTGGGTTACTTTAGCTTCTCTAACCTGCACCAAACGCGAATCTGGTCAAAACACTCACACTTCCTGTCAATCCCCTCCCGTTCACAACAAAAGCACAACATCAGAACTGAATGGTTTATTCTTACTGTGATATTCATACATTTTCAATCGGGACTAAAGTACAACACTCTACATGATGTATATGAATGAAAAATAACGAGTTTGATCAATTTCTTAGGAATAAACGGTCTTTCTTGCTCTTATTTTGAAAGGGCCACTTCTAATAAACAAACGTTAATCACCGTTAGCTTAAAACGGTTTTAGCTCGATCGCCTTACGGCACAATTTAGCCACACATTTCTATCTAAAAATACACCTTTGGAGGACATGTAGCTTGTGAAATGTAGCGACTGTAAATTCTACTTGGTTTTGTGCAAAGCTGTGGTTAAAAATTAGGCGAAAAAAGTCAAGTTTTTGGCGAAAACTGACGACGGCGCTGCAAAGATTTGTGCGGACGAACCGATCACGTTCTAACACGGTAGACCTGGTTTCAACACTTTTGATATTGCATGAGTTTTACTTGTGTAAATACGGATTTATGTTTAGAAAAATCTGTTGTAAATGAGAAATTTACACCTATAATCCAAACAACGCCTTTAGGGTATGATCTAAAATCTAAACGACCATTTAACATGTAATTTTGGGTCATAACTTTAACTTTAATGCAAGTTGCTATAAACAAACAAACTGCTATAAACATAACACCAACAACTCAAAGTTAATAACTATTTTTTTGTGGTTAATAAATTGTAGGTGTTGTGCAGAAAGTGGATACACAAAATCAAAAAATAATGGACAATGTGTTTATAAGCATATCATAATCTGGAAATATTGTTCGGGAAAATCCACAGTTACCATGGAGATCCGCCATGTTTCCATAGACCAACATTAGCTAAAAAAAAAGTAGGGGGAAAAGCCGTGGAACAACGTTAGCTGCTGAATTACTGCTTATCTACCTTACAGTAGTGTCCAAGTGTTTTGATGTGAACAATAACTTCAGTATTTTAATTTCCATAGTTTATATTTGCTGCTAATCTCATGATGCTCAGTGATATGACGTCACATTCCCGAACTCTATCGAAGATTACAAATTTTCAAGGTGTTTACAGAAACATTTAACGTCTTAACCCCCACCTGAACCGAGCACATTTTCTCCCGGTTGGCATTACCCGAATCTAAAAGCGTCTCAATAAAAGCGAGATGAAAATGCAAGGAAAAAGTGCCCAAAAACAGGCATAAAATGGATAAAAATGGGCCAGAAAAGCAACAATAACAATAGAAAAGTGACAAGAAATACGACTAAAGAAGAAACTGGAAAAAAATGTGCCCGGTTAAAGGAATAGGCCACCGTTTTTAAATATCGAGATATGTTCTTACCTGAGCTTAGACGAGTTGATGCGTAGCCGTCTGGTCTTTACGCGTGCGCTCAGTCACGCAAAAATACCGCAGATATTGTTGGCATTTAGCCTCTCTTGAATGAGCAGTTACATGATCCTAGTATTGTCACAAAAAATTAAAACATGTCGATTTTCTAAGTGGGTAAAAAGGGGAACTATATTGTATGGCGTAATAATATCGTAGGAGCACTTCGACTTTACTGCGCGGACGTCGACAGTGACAGTGTTATGATAGAGTTATGATAGAGCTATGATCGAGCTATGACAGTGTTATGATAGTTATGATCGAGCTATGATAGAGCTATGACAGTGTTATGATAGAGCTATGATCGAGCTATGAATTGTGAAGATCCAGACCCTCTGTACGGAACAAAATGAGTACGAGGGTCTGGTAAAACCAGGCTAGGTTATTATGCTTTTGTAGTTGTATTTTGAGCTTTGTATTTTATTATTGTATACATCAAAGCAGACTTGGATAGAGAAATCACTGTTCAAAATGATTATTACCAATGTTCTTCATAACACCAGTAATTGTGCATTCTTTATTATAACTAATTTACAGGTTGAAATGAATGCCCTTTTGCTTGTTTTATTCAGATGCCGTCCTTTGAAATCATACAACAGGCAGAGCTGTATTTACGCAAAGGGCAGTATCTCCCCGGCGCTTCAGACGCCGTCAAACGCGCCGTCAGGAGGGCCAGCAAATACTACGTCTATAAAGGTTTGTGCGTCTCGACAAAACGGCGCCTCCGCACTGTGAGGCAGGATATTGGTAACCACTCTGCCACGTGTGTTTCAGATGGGTGGCTGATGCGCAAGTACAGGGGCCGCTTCCTACGGGCCGTTTCCAGCGAAGAGCAGGTGCGTGCGATCATGCTGCAGTTCCACGACAACAACAACCACGCGGGGAGAATACAGATGGTCCTTCAGATCATGGTGAGGACTGAAGCAGCACTAGACCAACAGGTTTCACTCCGTACCGATAAAATGTTTGGCTTATGTTTTAACACTATTGCATTGTGATTCTCATTGAAGACGCTAAACTATGGATGAACACATGGAATTATGTAGGAAACAAAAAAGGCTGAAATAACTCAAAATATGTTTTAGATTTTAGATTCAAAATTGCCACCCTTTATTCTTGACATGTTCTCGATGAGCTTCATACGGCCGTCGCTGAAATGGTTTTCAACAGTCCTGTGAAGTGTAAACCATTTTGGGCGACTGCATCGTGAAGATGTCAAAAGTGCAAAGCAAAAGGTGTTGATTTTGAAGAATCGAATTCACCCTTTTTCGTTTCAATTAATTCCATATGTGTTCATACATAGATGCCGGCCTTCGGTGGGAATCTACAATGGTAATAATCTAGAAATAAAAGAAAAAACAACACATCAAAACAAGTGATTCCATTACTTTTGTTCTCATTCTCACTGTCACTCTGTTGACCTGTGCTTCATTGCTTAAAGATCCCACTGAAAGACAAACAGACTATTAAAAACCTGTTTTATGAAGTAAAGAACGAGTTGTAATTAGCAAAGCTGGTCCAAAGCTGTGAAATAAAATACCACGGAACTTACTAAGAGCATAAAATAATGTATCGGTTTTATATAGCGCTTTTCTGGACACTCAAAGACGCTTTACATTGCATTATTCATTCACTCCATACTTGGTGGTGGTAAGCAAGTATTGTAGCCACAGCTGCCCTGGGGTAGCCTGGTTTTACCATACCCTCGTACTTGTTTCGTACAGAGGGTCTGGACTTTCTCAATTGAGCTCCATTTACAAGTGGGAGGGGTGAACTCTGTTTAAAGTTTGAAACGATTGGGTCTGATTTTACCCAATCGCTAGCGTTTGGTTGTGAAGTAATGCGCCCGGCCGTCACCTACAACACCCGCCTCCCCCGCTCGCTGAATGGTAGGATGAAATTCAACCGATTGAATCGCAGCCATTGAGATCAAACCCAGACGTACATGCAGGGAATAATATTTGACCGGAGTTTACGGATGGCAAAGGCCAGGCTAGCCCTGGGGTAGACTGACGGAAGTGAGGCAACCAGTCTGCGCCATCAGCCCCTCAGACCACCACCAACTACTCACTCACTACATTCCATACGTTACCAGACGGTCTCCCATCCAAGTACTGACCAGGCCATTCCTGCTGAGCTTCTAAGGTCTGACGGGATCGGGCAGAGCGAAGACGGTTTAAAATGTTCACTTCTCGGGTTAAGTCTTGGCTGAAAACAAACCAAAGCTCTACCCATTTGTAAATAGCACTGAGTCTGTGTGCGTGAACGAATACATGTGTTTTAGACTTGACCGTTATGTCTTCTTTGTTGCAGTCCGTGTATTACTGGGAGCGCGTGAGAGACTTTGTGAAGGAGTGGATCCAGAAGTGTGAGGTGTGCAAGACCCGTAAAGCGCACCAGGCCCCGGAGATCGTCAAGTCCTGTTTGGCTTACGGCTGCGACACCTCCAGCTTCCTCCACCCAGAGCTCAGCTTCCACAGGTCCGTCTGACGCTCTGCTGCTGTCCATGTGTCGGTCAGCGGCATCACCCTGTCCTCTGTGCAGGTTTCCTAAGCTCGGGGAGCTGAGGCAGCGCTGGCTGGTGGTCGCGCAGAGAGACGAGGGCTCGCTGAGGAGGAATTCATGGCTCTGCTCCAGACACTTTGAACCCGACTGTTTCGTTCAGACGGAGGACGGGCAGGAGGAGCTGCGGCCGGACGCTGTGCCCACCATCATCGGAGTCTCCAAACACCAGGCCGAGGTGGAAAAACGCGTCTTAAACACATATATTATACAGTTTAAGGCACCATAATGTGAAGTTACTGATGAGACATTACTATAATACTGAAAAAAAAATCTGGTTTTATATTCATCTTTTACATTTTTGAAATACAAGTAAACGCTTGTATCATAAAGTCTGTGGCTATTTATAAATGAGTTGCTGTGAATGGAGTGAAGTGGAAATAAGTCATTGTTATTATTTTAACATGTGTTTTCAGTCCCAGCCCTCAGAGCCCCTGTTCCATCCCTCGTCTCTGGAGGACCTGCTGACCTCCGCCGCGGCCTCCGCAGAGGTGTGTCCCGTGGGCTTCAGCGCGGAGCAGAGTGACCCTGCTCACGAGGAGCACCAGTACAGCCTGAGAGTACCCGACCCACATCCCCCCGACGCCACGGGCCTCCTGGACTCCAGGAAGAACACCTCTTTCACCACCTACAACCAAATCGCCAGGTGAGGACCAAACCAGACCCAAGTAAATCACAGATTAGGACTGAAGCAGGAAGTTTAAACCGGGGCTAAACCATGAACCAAAACAGGACTAATCAAGAGTATTCTTCTTTCGATAGCATGACATGTCTTTAAAAAGGTTTTATATATTTGCCGCAGGTATCTGACCCACAGGACTCTGCCTCAGTCGAGCAAAACCAACAAGAACTCAATGCGGAGGATGGCCAAGCGCTTCACTCTCATCGGTCAGTCTTTAGGACTTCACAGACGTCAACAAACCTCATGAGTTACTCTGTCTTTAATGTATTCACTGTGTTTCAGATGGACACCTGATGTACAAGCTGCGCTCTCGCCCGGTCAGAGTCCCGCGCAGCAGAGAAGAGGTCAGCACTTTATACTCTGAAGATTTAGCAACAGAAATGATTTAGTTTCCAAATACTGTATATGTCCCTAAAACGAAAAGGTTAAGAAGGAAACTACTGTCTTGAAGCACATGTGCCTTTCAAATAGTAATACGGAAATGCAAAGATTCTGAGTGACCGAGAGAATCAACTCTAAATATTTCTAGTTTTTGGCAGCAGTTTTAAGTCGTTATTAGGGCCTGACCGGCGGGACGATATTTGGGTATTTTACAATATCGGCCGACATTTCCAGAACTGAAAGTGACAGACATCCCGCTTAAAATTATCCTTCCCACAGGGGAGCGGAGACTTAGTGTTTTTGTTGTTTTAGAATCTGCTGATTTTTGTCTTTCCTTTGAAGCATCTACTAAACATGAATGTCCTGAATAAATAAGCCCTATGGCCCTCATATGGCCCTGTGGTACACGGTGGACCTCCTATTGTGCTGATTTGCAAAATACTGTCATTGTCATATAAATACCAACACAATTCCGTTACAGCACATAGTCATTGTGTACACTTTTGCATAGCCATAATAATATCATTGAGGCATAACAGAAAACAGATGAAAATGGATGAAAACAGAGAGCATATGGGCAGATGTATCACTGCACAGAACAGAAGTAAAGCCCTGTTCACTGTTTGGACACCACAGATTCCGACATTTCGAGCTGTCGTTCCAGGTGAACTCCATCCTGCAGCAGTTCCACGATAACCACGGGCACTACGGCCACCGCACCTGCTTCAGGTCCATGTCCAAGCACTACTACTGGGCCTCCATGAGCAAAGACGTGCACCACTGGATCTCCCGCTGCTCCACCTGCGTCAACCGCACCAAGAGGAAGTGGCTCCGCTGCAGCATCACCAACTGCACCAACTGCTGCGGGCCGGTGGAGCGGAAGCTCGGGCTCACCTTCCACAAGTGCGTCTGAATACACCCGCTCATGTACACGCCCACGTTGTCCTTATCGCTGTACTCGTCCGCAGATTCCCGATGGACCGGCCGTCTCTGCTGGAGCACTGGCTGAAGGCGACGGGGCGTCCGCACTGGTACCCCCCGCTGTGGTCGTCCGTGTGCTCCGTCCACTTCACCGACGACTGCTTCGACCGATCGGGAGGACGAGTGGAGCTCAGGCCGGACGCCGTCCCCACCGTGAAGACGCACGGAGACGAGGCGGTGAGAGCGGGAGGAATCGAAAAAAGTCCCGGCCCTAATATATATATATATATACACAGCTGAAACTCGGAAAATTAGAATATTGTTAAAAAGTGCATTCATGTACAGCATTTATTTGTTATAATTTTTATTATTATGGCTCAGCTTGTAAAAACCCCAAATAAAACATCTCAGAAAAAGGTAGAATATTTTGAAAACAGACTGTAAGCAATAATCATCCAAATTAAAACAAACAAAGGCTTGACATATATATCACTTTGTATGTAATAAGTCCATTTCATATATTAGTTTCACATTTTAAGTTGAATTACAGAAATAAATGAACATTTGAACGATATTCTAATTTCCGAGCTTCACCTGTGTATGAACAAAATGCCTTATTTTTATATGAAAACATAAAATGACGGAAAACTTGCAATACCTTTTTTTCCCTCATAGTTTTAGCAAAAGTTTCAAATTGACATCTCCCCGATTCACCTGCAGTGTCTTGCCGTAATGGAAAAAACACTAAACACTTTGCTATAAAACAAAGTAGTCCGTGTACAGCTTGTATAACGGTTGATTTTAATGTCCCCTCAAAATATCTCAATACACAGCCATTAATATCATAGTACGAAATGTTTTGTATTTACTTCATTCCGGCTTATCTTGATTGTCCTTTTGTTTTCTGATCAGGTCCAGAGTGTGAACGAGGGTCAAACTGCTGCAGAAACTGAAGTCACAGAGGAACAGGAGGTATCTAGTTACACATATTTGCTACATACAAACTGCCAAAGTATTATAAAAACTAACTGACTCTGTGCTGTATCTTCGAAGGAGGCATTTTTCTCTAAGTTCGACGCAGTGGAGCTGTACCTTTCTAGTCAAACGTACCCTCCTGGACTCAACTACGTCGAGAAAAACACCTTCAGGAGATTCTGCAAGAACTATTTAGTCAAAGGTTTGGATAAACTTTGGAAAGAGTGTTTTCTCTTTTTGCTGCATTAAGCAATTTGCATTTTAAACTCTCTATTGGTTTAACATTACACTTAACTGGACAGTTCACATATCAGTCGATCTTGTAGGTTATAGCATAGACATAGTTTCCCTGTGTGTGTTGCAGACGGGGCTCTGCACATCCGCCGCGGGGATCGTGTGGTGCCTGTGCTCAGGAACAGGGCGCAGGTGAACGAAGCTCTGAAGGAATATCACGACGAACTCAACCACCTGGACGAAAAGAAGTGTCTGAGGCTGCTCAACGAGAGGTGACTGAATACTCCTGTTACTTCTGCTGCTGCTACGACTACCGCTACTAGCGCTGTTTTATTGTCTCTGCGACAGGTGCTTTTGGAAGACCATGCGCTCGGACATCAGGAAGTGGATCAGTAAATGTCCCGTCTGTCGCTGGAAAAACAAGCTCAAAAACCGTCCGAAACGAGACGAGGGCGAGAGGCTCCTGCCGCCGCACAGGTCAGTCTCTGAGGCACTGGGAGGAAAGGCCAGTGTACGACTTGAATGAGGTTGGATGAATTTGATCTCGGATCTCCTTAATGCTTGATTTTACATCTGAAGCCTCTTCTCTTCAAAGCGCCCCAGGGTTAGAGATTGACCTTTGGGATGAAAAAGATTTCACTTTCAGTGAAGGAAGTGACGGCGAGTCAGAATCCGAGACAGCGGTGAGTTCAACTCTTCGTGCTGTAACACATTTAGATTTAGCCTCTGCCGTTCTTATGTTAGTGGCACAATGCAGTGTATCGCATATTGTATAGTAGCCTTTGTTACCGAAAGTGTAAGGGCAGGTCAATACAGATGTTTCTGGGCTTCTCTCTGGCAACACTCGCCTGCATCGATGCAGAGAGCACCGAGCTCCAGCCCCGGTTTGTTTTGGACTTGGTGTGTAGCAGTGGTTGAGACTTCAACAGCAGCAAGTGATGTTATTAAAATATATAATATAAAATGAATGCATTCATTTATTTCATTCAGAAGTGACAATTAAAATACTGTATACATGAATGAAAAGGAGCAGAGAGAAAAGCCCCTTAGTAAACTTTGCAATCACTTCTGTTTTTTTTGTCTTTTATAATATTTACAATTTCATTGCTAGTGTTCATGTTAAATTTTCTAAAGATTTACAGTTTGACAGATATGTTTGTGTATTTTATGTGCAGTATTTTCAATATACAAAACATAATTTTCCTGTTTGTTACAATCAAATATCTCACATTATTCATGTGAGATATCTTCATTCTTTTTTTGAAAACGTTTGTTATAACATTGTAAATTCTGTGCGACTGCAGTGATCAATACAGCTCTGATCGGGCGTGTCCAGACCCACTTTCTTTTGTGCAGAAAGTCAAGTCAGTCAACAGTCCACTTCTCTGTCAGAGCACCTGGGTCTGGTCCAGCACCACCACACAGCGCCCATGGTAAAGGTTAATGGTTTGATATTTGTGACTTAGGTGAAGGCGATTCAGCTCAAATCCCAGAAGAAAGTCCAGACTCGAACTGTAGTCCAGAAAAGAGTCCAGACTCGGGTCCGGAGCTCAAACCAGGCTCAGACTCAAGTCAAGACCAGAATCAAAACCCAAGTCCAGCCCCAAGTCAAAGTCCTGACCCGGGTTCAGCCTTCAGCCCAATCCAAGGTCCTCATCCTCACTCTCAACCGTCAGGCCGGGGCCCCTATCACCATGAGCACGCTCCCCAACCCCGGCCCTGCACAAGTCCAGCCTGGGGCCTCCTCTACCCTCACGTCCGCCCCTGTAAACGGCCAGCCTGGGGCCCCCGTCATCCCGAGCGTGGCCCCGGAGACTGAGGATAAACCACAACAGAAGAACAAGAACGCGAAGGGGAAACAAACGGCCAAGAGACACCAGGTAACATTCGCCCTGTTCATTTTTCTGATAGACTTTTCTGTATTTGAAGTGGAAGACAATAAAATACACCCAAAAAAAACATGCACAATGATATTATATAGGACAATATTATAATGGTTTACCTCAATATTGATTCATCATTTAAAAACATGTATAGTAAATCAATTTAGTCAAAAGTCTATGGGTAAAATAAAAGGGAATATTTAAAGGTCCTATTTTCTTACTGCAGTACTAGGTGCCTTGCTCCCTCTGCTGGCGTTTGTAAATATATTTCATTACAACTCAAGCCTTGGGGGTAAATATAATGACCAAAGTTCAGGCGTCCAAAGGAGTTTAGAAACATAGGACAAAAGCTGGTTGGATGTGGACAGCGCCCTCTTCTGGAGGAGTTTCCCCGACATTCAGAGAGTACCTCTGGGGGACTAAAATAAGTCCGGGGATGGAATCACTAAACACTATCTCAACACTTTATAATCTGCTTTATGGAACCTTGGAGGCATCAGAGGCTCGACTGCCAGAGACAAAAGAAAACAACCTCAGCCTCTTGAGGTTAGGTTGTAGCAGTAGTCCAAACCTTGTTTAAGATACGATATCGATCAACTTAACGGCCCTCCTCACCTGTGATTAAAATAGTTTAATAGTTTGCCGTGTTGGTTGGACCATGCTGGACGGCTGTCACTCACAGCCGTCGGAACTCACGGAGATAACAGCAACTTCCAAACTGCGCGTCTTTGTAGAATGTTGAAAAAGCTTGTAGTCTGGTTGACCATAGTATTTCACTTAATTCAAATCACTTTGGTAATTTCGTCACTGCTGAAGTTCCCATCTTGATATTACAGCAGTATAGATGGAACACAAAACTCTACACTTTCAAACCCCACAATCCAAATGAATCCTGAACTTTTTTTTAATGATTTACAGCCCGAGAAGATGGAAATACAAATCGAGAACCCGAATGAGATGAACTACCAGCACGAGGAGCAGGTGGAGACGAGCCTCACCAAACAGCAGCAGCAGCAGCAGCAGTTCCAGAGAGTGGAGGAGATCGAAGCTTCTCCACAAACCAACAACAAAACTGCCCCAAGCCCCGTCGCCAACACGCCCCTGCCCACGCACAGCAGCAGGGGGCGCCCTCTGAAGAGGAAGGCGTTCCCAGACGAAGAGGAGAGCCCAAAGAAGGGAGTCCGGAGTCCTGATCTGGAGCCGACCGTGGGCCTTGGCGCCGAACCAGTGGTGATTCTGGACAGACTACAGACAGAGGAGCTCAGGGAGAAGACAATTTACAGGTACACAAATACTTTTCAAATTTTGCGGGATTCAGTTTTCAGGCGACAGAAACAAAGTAAAAACACGGCTCAATTATTTGTTTGTTCCAGTGCGCCTCCCGTCGCCAGTGTGCGCCCCCTGGAGGCTCGTGTGGTGGTGCAGCAGTGCAGTCGAGCCAAAGTGAAGACCCGGGACGGAGTGCACGGAGCGGAGCCGCAGTACGCAGAGGTCCGTGGGCTTTGCTCCTAAGAGATTATCTTTGATCTCAGAGGCTGAACTGTTTCCTGTTTCAGATCGGAGCGGGGCTGGTGGTTTACGTGTGTTTCTTTGAAGGAGCCACTGAGGACACCGCGCACAGAATCGGTGAGATGTTTACAGAGATGGAGACATTATCTGCCTCCAGTGTGAGTTCCGTGCACGCTGGCTTTAATGTTTTTTTTATTGATGTAACTTTCTTACTATGGATCTCACCCCTCTCCACTCCAGCGGCCGCGGTGATGAACACTCAGTTCTTCCACGGCTGCCTCTCTCGGAGCAGACGGCCGGTGTCGGTGCTGGAGCTGCCCGGGGGAGTTCTGCTGTTGCCTCAGGAGTCTCTGGGCTGGGAGCGGGGCCCAAACAGGAGCATGAGGAGCCGCGGGGTCAGCGAGGCCTGGCGAGGCTCACAGCTCTTCTCCAGCCTGGCGTCCCGCTGCAGAGAGACGCTGTTACAGAGCGGGCCCACAGGGGGCGCCGTGGAGCAGGGCGTGTACGGACAGAGGCAGGAGGTCGAAATGAGCTCCTCTGAACCAATGAGCCACGTTCTGGAGTTTTAATCTGTTTACAGCGATCAGGAGAAACTTTCATATCAGAACGGGCGTCTGACTCACACTGGACACAAAAGCCTAATCGTGCAGTAAGGACTTCTGAACCAAGAGGAGCCACTGAATATGTTCAAGAAGCTGGAAATATGTCATTAAAAAGTTGAAATAGATCATTTGTAAGCTTGGCTTGTTTATTCTTTGTTGATTTGTAGAATGCTGAGGTCAAAGCTGCAGAAACAGGAGGCGTAAAGGAAGAACAAAGAGGAGATGTATGAGAGCAGAGGACACAGAGATGGAGAATTCAATGTATTTGCAGTTTAACTCTTTACTACAGTGGGTTTTTATTTAACTAGTTCCAAATCTATTTTACAGGAGAAACTTATTATGATGAAGTTGCTCATTCCACTATAAGTGAATCTTGTAAGTGATAAAAGCATCATGTTGTCGTATGAAATAGGTGTAGTTTGTGTTTCACATACATGTGTTAAGAGAGAGCAGAGAGGAGCATGAGAAGAGCTCCTGGCTCGCCAGCAAAGGCTTCGCCTGCATCCCCAATAAAAGATTCAGTCGCAGCTGCATCATCTGCACCTACAGTAAAGGACTCAGCCGCAGTTAAGGATTTATCCACAGCTGCATCATCAGCACCTACATCTCCGGGGAAAAGCTGAGCTTCAGCACAACCTGCATTTATACTAAATGATTCAGCCGAAGGAGCACTTTCATCAACTGTTCTTCTAAAACAATTAGTACTGTCAAACAACATAGATTAGATAAGAGAGGGACAGTCAGACGGTCCAATCAAAGAACTCTAATCCATAGGGTGGGAACGTAGATCGATCGGTAAATCGAGAGCTTTGCCTCAGACTCCGCTCCCTCTTCACCACAACAGTCCGATACAGCGACCGCATCACTGCTGACGCCGCACCGATCCGCAACTGTGTCTCAGACAAAATTTCCATGACCTGTGGAGTCCCCCAGGTGACCCCTTATTTAACTTGTACATGCTTCCATTGGGTCAGCTAATAAACAGCAGCAATATGTCCTACCACAACTACGCAGATGACACTCAGATCTACGTGTCACTGACGGCAGGTGAACAGGGGCCTGTAGATACTCTCTGTCACTGCATCGAACAGATCAGTTTGTTGATGCAAAACAACTTTCTCCAACTAAACTCAGACAAAACTGGGATCATTGTTTTTGTCCCACAGACGAAGTGTTATCAGTCACCTTGAGTCTCTCTCTCTAAAACCAAAAAATCAGGTTAGAAATCTCGGAGTAATCCTGGACTCAGACCTGAACTCAAACAGCCACATCAAAGCAATTACATCATCAGCTTTTTACCATCTGAAAAACATTAAGATCAGAGGAATAGTGTCAAAACCAGACTTGGAGACACTCATCCATGCGTTTGTCTCCAGCAGGTTAGACGACTGTAACGGCTGCTCACTGGCCTTTCTAAACGAGCTGTTAGAGCTGCAGAACATCCAGAACCAGGAAATATGACCATATTAGTCCAGTGCTCCGGTCTCTGCACTGGCTTCCTGTCACTCAGAGAATAGAATTTAAAACAGCTCTGCTTGTGTACAAGTCTTTTCATGGTTTAGCACCAAAGTCCATCTCTGACATGTTAGAGCCGTATGAACCATCTCGGGCCCTGAGAACTTCAGGGAGGGGTCTCCTGGTGGTTCCCAAAAATCCACAACAATCAGTTTTGTAGGTCTTAGCTTTCAAATGAGGCGTTACACTGTGTGCTCCAATCAAGAAGCTTTTAGATTTGGGCAAAGCCAAACTGGAGAAAATTTGGTCGGTTCGGGTGGGGGTTAAGAGGTTAAACCACAATAGATGGGAAGAATTCGCACTGCACATGCGCGGTTGTGTGTTTTTGCCTAAGATGGCACTTCCGCCAACGATCGTGCAGGAAAAACAAAACTCCGCAAAACGTACCAGCCGCACTTCCTGTCAATCCCCTTTCATCACGATACAAGCGCCAAACTGATTATGTTTTACTTCAATATACATCTTATCAACTTCCAACTTTGAATCACAGGATACACTTTAGTGGATTAAAGGACATATTGATTGATTTCGATGTCATTATCTTGTTAAATCGCCTTTCATGCTCTTATTTTGAAAGGTCACTTCCTTGAGATGGCTAACTTAGCGCTAACACGAAAACAGCGTTAGCTTTATCTCCGTATAGCTTGAAATGTAGCTACAAATATATTTCCAAAATAACGCTTTGGAGGACTTGTAGCTTGTTAAATATAGCCTCTATGAATTTAACCTGATTTTGTGCCTAGCGCGGAATAAAAAGTGCGCAATCAAATCAAGTGTTTGGCGAAAATTGACGACGGTGTTGCAAAGATTTGGACGGATCACCGATCACGTTCTAACACGGTAGAACTAGCTTTGCACACTTTACATCGGATCCGTTATGTATGCGGAAAAATCTGTGCTGTGTTTATAAATCACTTGTAAATCAGAAAAAAGAAGTCTATAAAATGTAAAATATAACCTGCAATTTTCTCATCTTGTTTCAAAACTTTAATGTGGGATGCAAAAACAAACAAAACGGTTAACTATTTAGTGGTAGGCTAAATATACTTAACATGTTGTGCAGAAAGGAGACACATAAAATGAAAATAATGATCAATAGTGTTTAAAAACATATTCTGAAAATAGAGGTTACTTGTAGTTTATTACTAGGGCTTAAGTTTGGTCAAGGCCATAAAATAGATAGTTGGATGTAGTTCGTCTCGCGCTCCTTATTCTTTAAAGGGGGGGGGGGGGGGGGGGGGGGTATTATGTAAAATCGTCTTTTCCAAGCTTTTCATCATGTTATGTCATTCCCTCATTAAACACATGCCTGGAGTGTTGCCTCGGCTCATTCACATATTTTTGAGTAATCAGTAAAAACTTAGACGGCGGCCATTTTAGGTGTAGCTATGCCTCAGTCCTCCTAGGAACGCCCCCACCTCCTGGAGACGCCTCTGGACCTTTCGTCACCAGCCAAGCCCCCAACCACTGCTCCTCAGCTCAGCAGAGCCCCCTCCCCGCACAGTGTTGTTGTTTCAATGTCACAGTAGTGTGCTGAAGGGGGCGTGTCGGAAAGCTTCTTAAAGAGACAGAGGCCTATTTCAAGACGTTCAGTACAGCCATTTTGAGAGAGCAATTTTATTCAAGGCAGTTATTTTAATTTACTGCATATACAGACCAACAGAAGGTTACGTCATCATTGTAGTGCTATAGACTGGTGCTATGGGATTGAAAAAAGCATAATACCCCCTCTTGAAATAAATAAATAATTTTATTTTTCTGTATTTTCTGTTTTCTGGGACTTTACTTTGGAAATATCACGATTTCCACAGGATTATATTTTTTGTTTTGCAAGATTTGTGACGTTATTCAAAATAAATCAGACTATTTTGCTCAAACCGTTACTCAGTAACTCAGTTACTCACAGTAGTCAAGTAACATTTTCGTCAAGTTCTTTTTTACTTCTACTTGAGTAAAAAAAATTTTTTTTTTCATACCATACTGGTATTGTTTAAGGTACTCAGCCCAATTTATAACTGGAATTATTGGCTTTTCTTTTTATCATATACATTTTATTTACAAATGTATTTTAGAATGAAATTATTGTCCTTTACTTTTCTCGTCCAGATGCCGTCGTTTGAAGTTATACAACAAGTGGAGCTGTATTTGCGCAAAAGGAAGTATCTTCCCAACGCCACCGCACAAATGAAGAAGGCGGTCAGGAAGGCCAAGCCAGTCTACGTGTATAAAGGTTTGTGTTTCTCGCCCTTCAGAGATCCACGGTGAGGCGGGATAACCACTCTGCCGCGTGTGTTGCAGGTGGGCAGCTGCTGCGCAAGTACAGGGGGCGCTACGTACGGGCCGTTTCCAGCCACGAGCAGGTGCGTGAGATCCTGCTGCAGTTCCACGACAACAACGACCACGCGGGGAGAATACAGATGGTCCAGGAGATCATGGTGAGCACTGATCTGCCGGGGGGTCCAGAGCTTTTGTCACAGAGCTATTAGTTAATTAAATGGTCAAAACAAAGCACATATTAAAAAGAATAGGTCGACTCAAGAGCAACTTTGTGAAGGAAAAAGGTGTTTGCGTTGATTAATAATTGCGTTTTCTTGCCGGTGTTTCCCTGTTGCAGTCCGTGTATTACTGGGAGCGCATGAGGGACTTTGTGGAGGAGTGGATTAAGAAGTGTGAGGTGTGCAAGACCCGTAAAGAGCAACAGGCTTCGAAGATCGTCAAATCCTGTTTGGCTTACGGCTGTGACGCCTCCAGCTTCCGCCACCCAGAGCTCAGCTTCCACAGGTCCGTCTGCTGCCAGTCAGAAACCACAGGGTGTGATAAAACCGCAAGACCAGTAGCACTTAAAGAGGGGGTATTTATTATGCTTTTTTCAGTCACATAGCACCAGTCTATAGCAATACAATGATGACGTAACCTTCTGTTGGTCTGTATATGCAGTAAATTAAAATAACTGCCTTGAATAAAATTGCTCTCTCAAAATGGCTGTACTGAACGTCTTGAAATAGGCCTCTGTCTCTTTAAGAAGCTTTCCGACACGCCCCCTTCAGCACACTACTGTGGCATTTAAACAACAACACTGTGTGGGGAGGGGGCTCTGCTGAGCTGAGGAGCAGTGGTTGGGGGCTTGGCTGGTGACGAAAGGTCCAGAGGCGTCTCCAGGAGGTGGGGGCGTTCCTAGGAGGACTGAGGCATAGCTACATCTAAAATGGCCGCCGTCTAAGTTTTTACTGATTACTCAAAAATATGTGAATGAGCCAAGGCAACACTCCAGGCATGTGTTTAATGAGGGAATGACATAATAACATGATATAAAGCTTGAAAAAGTCGATTTTACATAATACCCCCCCTTTAAGCAAACTGTCTCCTCACTAGTGTTGCAAAAGGGCAGACGATTTCCAGGGCACTTAAAAACAATTACAGTAGTGAACCATCATTTAACCACAGTTTATTTTATGGACCTTAAAACATATATTTTAAGTAATGTATTCACCTCAACCCATCCAAGAATCATTCATTCCTTTGTAGCCCTATTCATGCCCATGGAAAAATGATGTTGCAGCCTAACTTCACGCAGGAGTACACGTTCTGACTGACCTCTGTGCAGGTTTCCTAAGCCGCCGGAGCAGAGGCAGCGCTGGCTGGCGGTCGCTCAGAGAGACGAGGACTCAATTAGGAAAAATTCCTGGCTCTGCTCCAAACACTTTGAACCCGACTGTTTCGTTCAGACGGAGGACGGGCAGGAGCTGCGGCCGGACGCTGTGCCCACCATCATCGGAGTCTCCAGACAGGAGGCCGAGGTGGGGCTGGACACATTTCTATATTATACAGTATCTTAAGGTGTTTGCGCCTCATATGATCAAATTATGCGTGTATTCTATCAGGCCATATGGCGGTACGTTACAGCATCTAGGATTGGTTTTGATTTCTATCTGTGCAGGCTAAAGCCAATCAAGTGTGAGCCTGAGGTTTTCATAATCACTGCATCATAATCGCCGTTCTCCATGTCTCGTCTTCTGTTCTCCAGTCCCAGCCCTCAGAGTCTGAAGATCTCCTGTTCCACAGCTCTTCTCTGGAGGGCCTGCTGACATGCGCCGCGGCCGCAGCAGAGGAGGGCTTCAGCATGCAGCCGAGTCACTCTCCCCTTGAGGAGCATCAGTACAGCTTGAGAGCACCCGACCCACACCCGCCCGACACGACCGGCCTCCTAAACCAAAGGAACAGCTGCTTCACCACCTACAACCAGATCGCCAGGTCAGGACATGGATTTCTTTTAAAAATGTGACATATTTTGCTCACAATTGTCTTTTGTCTCAGGTACCTGACCCACAGGATCCTGCCTTACTCCAACAAAACCAAGAATTATGTGTGGAGTATGGCCAAGCGCTTCACTTTCGTCGGTCAGTCTTCATCACTTCATCACAGACATGAACTCAAGAGTAACGAGTTACTCTCTGAACTGTGTTTGCTGTGTTTCAGATGGAGTCCTGATGTACAAGCTGTTCTCTCGTTGGGTCAGAGTCCCGCGCAGCAGAGAAGAGGTCAGCGCTTCGTACTCTGAAAAATCAATAACCAAATCAAAACAAGTGCAATGTCTGCAATGAGGCATGGGCGCGACTTCCTTAAGGTCTGGTGTTGACATGTCCCCACCAATAATTCACAACTTTTCCCTTCTGAGCATTTACATTTGTGGACAGTAGCTTCAGCGGCAGCGGCTGGGCAGAGTTCAGAGTGTCTTTGAGCTAAATGCATGATGCGCAAATGTTTTAACTTTCTTACCTCAAAATCTATAGAATCTGCATGCACCTGTTTACAACTTTGACACCCACCATGTGGGATCAGGGAGGAAGTGGGTAAACACTGATATGATCATGTGACTCCTATCTTACCCCTGAATAGTGGAATCGGTGGTGTTACAACTCTTCCCATGTTACAACCATACCCAGTCTCCCCTATTTATTAAAGTAAATTCTAAGAAATTTGACAGGCTTATTAGCATTATTAACCTTTTTACTTCAACAAAAAGCTTTTTCCATGTCCCCCCCCCCCCCCGTTACTTTTGGAAACGTGTATGTTCTGCACAGCGCAGGAGAAGAGCCGTGCACCGTTTGTAAAGAGCTTCAGATCAAGGTCTGAATGTGTTGTTCCAGGTGAACTCGATTCTGCAGCAGTTCCACGATAACCGCGGGCATCCCGGCCACAGAACCTGCTTCCAGGCCATGACCAAACACTATTACTGGGCCTCCATGAGGAAAGACGTGCACCACTGGATTTTCCTCTGCTCCACCTGCGCCACCCGGACCAAGAAGAGGTGGCTCCGCTGCAGCGTCACCAACTGCACCAACTGCTGCGGGCCGGTGGAGCGGAAGCTCGGGCTCACCTTCCACAAGTGCGTCTGAATACACAAACCGCACAGGCTCGTGTCCTCGGATGATCATTTTACCCGTCTGCAGATTCCCGATGGACCGGCCGTCTCTGCTGAAGCGCTGGCTGAAGGCGACGGGGCGTCCGCACTTCTACCCAGCGCAATGGTCGTCCGTGTGCTCCGTCCACTTCACCGACGACTGCTTCGACCGATCGGGAGGACGAGTGGAGCTCAGGCCGGACGCCGTCCCCACCGTGAAGACGCACGGAGACGAGGCGGTGAGAGCGAAATGTTTCACAGTATCTCGATTCAGGCTTATTTCAACGTTTGTTTTGTGATCAGATTCAGAGCGTGAACCAGGGTCAAACTGCGGCACAAACCGAGGACACGGAGGAGCAGGAGGTATTTAAACACATGTACGATCTACAAACTGAAAGGATTCGAGACACTGACTCCCTGCCGTCTGTTCGAAGGAGACGTTTTTCTCTAAGTTCGACGCAGTGGAGCTGTTCCTTTCCAGTCAAACGTACCCCCCAGGACTCAACGGCGTCGAGAAAAACACCTTCAGGAGATTCTGCAAGAACTATTTACTCAAAGGTTTGAACTTTTACTGTATTTGTAGATGTTTATTGATCATAAACAATTATAATGTTTGTTTCTCCATTGCATAGTTTTCTGCATGGAACGTGCTCGACGAGATGAGTGTGTGGCTAAAGGCAGTGAGGCTGATAAGCAAGACAGAGGAGAAATGCACTCAAATCATCTCTTGAAGACAAAGGCTTTACCTGTACTGAGCTAAAGTTGATCCGACAGACTCAGATTCACAATTGGGTCGAGAGCCCCTTTAGGGCGACCTAACCAGAGCAAGTGAGAAAACACCCTCAGTTTGTCTGAGTTTAGTCTATCAGTGCTGTCAGGTGTGAAGGGATAGTATATTTAAAGGTAGGAGATAGGAGACACAGTTAAATCTTTGAAGGTAATACCTATGGAGCAAACAGTGTTGGCCCCAAGACTGAACCCTGTGACCCCCCGAAAGAGAGAGGAACTGATACGGGCGAAAATATACCAGACGCTACAGATAATGAGATGATCGGTATCAAGTATATTTCCTTGTAAAATGTTAATTGGTTTAACTTTAAACTAACAGGACATCTGGAGTGGTTATGAAACACAATCCTAATCCCTCGTGTAGTTCACAGTTCAGACTTAGACAAAGCTTTTTAATCCACACACGTGACGTTTCCCTGTGTGTGTTGCAGACGGGGCTCTGCACATCCGCCGCGGGGATCGTGTGGTGCCTGTGCTCAGGAACAGGGCGCAGGTGAACGAAGCTCTGAAGGAATATCACGACGAACTCAACCACCTGGACGTGAAGAAGTGTCTGAGGCTGCTCAACGAGAGGTGACTGAATACTCCTGTTCAGGGGCGGGAACCTCTGGGTGCCTCACGATACGATACGTGGCTCACAATAACGATTATCTCACGATACGCCGATACTGCGATAATCGATATATTGCACAAAAATAAGCTACGATACATCACGATAAAAAAAAAAACATGCTACGTTTAACCTTTATTTTAACAAACTACATATTATTCATCATTTACATTCCATGTGCTTTGTACCACTTTTATAAATGTTCTCTGACTTACAAACTGAAAATGGGTCTATAGATCTGTCAGTGACTTCATTTGTGTGTTTGGTCCAAGTGCTTAAAACTGTAGTGCTGCCCCCTGCTGGTCTGACTGAATTCTTCATCACAGCCTCTATTGGCTGTGAAAACAGTGGCGCCCTGCTGCCTCATTAGTATGCATGACGTTTCTCATTAATATGCATGACATCATCAAAAGTATCATTATCGGAATAAAAAGTCGGTATCGTATCGTCCCGCAAAATATCGCGATATATCGGAAAATCGATATTTTGTCTCCACTCCTACTCCTGTTACTACCGCTGTTTTATTGTCCCAGGTGCTTTTGGAAGACGATGCGCTCGGACATCAGGTGGTGGATCAGTAAATGTTCCGTCTGTCTCTGGAAAAACAAGCTAAAAAACAAAGCGAAACGAGACGAGGGCGAGAGGCTCCTGCCCCGGCACAGGTCAGTCCCTAAAGTGTTCTCGAACCCATTCATACTAAGACGCTGTACTTTACGTATCAAATCTCTTCAAAGCGGTCCAGAGTTCGAGATGGACGTTCGTGAGGAAAACAATGACACCGATTCAGAATCCGAGACGGCGGTGAGTCTGACGGTTCACAAAGTTCCACTGCAGAAACTCAATGTAAGCCAGGGAATTTCTCTTTGCATCGCTGGGATTTTCATTCTGTTCAGTGGAAATGCAGAAGCTGTTCGACCTGTCACAATAACAAACATTTACATTCGATTAAGTAAGGCAGAAAAATATCTCTATAAACCCCAGGATAAAACTCTAAAATTCTAAAGCATTAAAATTACAATAATATCAGAACTTTAACGATACTTGTTTTTTGATACTGATACCTGAACGACACTCTTTCCAATACCTACACTAAATGATTTGTCGTCCAGAACCAGAAAACGGAACAATAATGTGTAGAAGATCTGCAAATTTACAATATCAGGTTCATGTCGAGAAATGTGTGAAAAATAGAGAATCATTTGGGGAATAAATGGGAGAAATTGTGTTTTTTGGTAAAGAATTCTGCAAAAATAGGCACACAAAAATTTTTTGTCAAACATAATTTATTTGATCTGAAAGTAAAGTAACTTATTTTAATGTTGTCCCTGGACCAACAGCATAAAAAAGTAAAAAATATTTTTTTATACCTGGTATTGTTTAACGGAACCCAGCCCTAATCTTAAATCAAGCGCAAGTTTAATCACATATTTTTATACGACATAAAAATCTAAGAGAAAAAAAAGGACAATTAATGTACAGCGGATAAATACTGAGCTAAGAATATATATTGTTTTTCTTTTATATATTGAATGATATATTCTGTGTTGACGGGTTGATATTTATGACTCAGGTTAAAGAGATTCAGCCCGAACCCCAGAAGAAAGTCCAAGTCCTGGCTCCAGTCCCGGCTCCGGTCCCGGCTCCAGTCCGAACCCAACTTAGAGTCCTGAAGAGAGTCCGCAACCAGGTCCCGGCTCAGGTCCGGAGGCCAAACAAGACCTCAGTTCAGACACAGACTCGAGTCAAGACCACATTTGAAACTCAAGAAAAGCGTCAAGTCCAAGCCCAGCCCCAAACCAAAGTTCAGTCCCCAGCCCAGACCAAGTTTTTCATCCTCACCCTCAACCGTGAACCTGGGGCCCCCATCACCCTGAGCCCGCTTCCCAATCCCGGACCTGCGGGAGTCCAGGCCGGGGCCCCCATCACCCTCACCCAGGCTCCTAATCCTGGCCCTGCGGGAGTCCAGGCCGGGGCTCCCATCAACCTCACTCAGGCTCCTAATCCCGGACCTGCGGGAGTCCAGGCCGGGGCCCCCATCACCCTCACCCAGGCCCCTAATCCTGACCCTGCGGGAGTCCAGGCCGGGGCTCCCATCACCCTGACCATGCTTTCAAAACCCGGCCCTGCACAAGTCCAGCCCATCATCCTAAACTCGGACCCGGCCCTCGTGGCTGGGCTGTGGCCGAATAAACCTGAACCAAAGACCAAGAAAGGAGCAAAACAGACGAGCAGAAGACAAAAGGTAACGATGAGGAACCCTCTCATTCATACTTTTGACCATCAGAGCATTTTAGAAGCACATTATAGAATTTAAGGCGAGACTAAATTATTGATTTTTCACCATAGCCTGTAGAATTAATAGACAACTCCTCACTCCTCCTCGTTTGCCATAATAACTACGTTCGAGGGGGAAATCATGGCGGACTTTACAGACTCCTCCTACCCTGCTGTGATGGAGCATGTTCATAAAAAGGGCGGGATCTTCACTCTAATGTTAACGGCCTGTCAATCAAAGTCCGGCCCTCATTAGTATCTAGCTGTAGAAAGTTTCTGAAAATTAGGCACCAGGCTTTAAAGTTCAAGTTGTTTATGGAAAACTAGCTTGTTTTGCCGCCCCTGTGTGGAGGTACAGCAATGGAGGGCAATGGCGACACTCCACAGTTTTAGCTAGTTTCCTCCTTTAACATCTCAAAAAAGACAAAACCCCGTACGACGCTTATTTTATGATGTTTTGTCGTTAGCGAGGCGGAGATTTCCCGGAAGTAGCTCCAACATCGAGGTATTCATTCACAAATATTGACCGTTTTTACATCCACGTGTCCGGCGAGGGGTCAGGGAGATCACGCTATAATCCAAATATGGGATTTTTCCTTCAGCGAGACACTCGGTACGGAAGAAAACCTTAGGGCTGGTTTTCTCTCATGCAACAACATCTCCACTTAAGCAGCTCCTGTAGACTCCGAACTATCCTGTCTTCAAGATTTTTCAGGGGGATTTTTTTTATATCAAATTCCCAGCTTGATTTATTCAAAACACCCAAAAAAAAACAAGGCTTAATTCGAGTTTTTACAGATTTTTTCACATATGATTAACTTATTCAAAAACTACTCTGAAAAAATCTTTGTTACTATACACATTATAAAACTATTAACATTTGAATCTAGGTTTATCCATTATTTAGATTTTGTTTCTGTAAATATTCCTATGCAGAAAATGAAAACAGAAAATGACAGAAAACTTGCAATACATTTTTTTCCCTCATATGTATATCAGTAATGTTCAGCAGAAGTTTCAAATTGATATCTCTACATTAACTTTTTGTCCCAATTCACCTTAAAGAGGGGGTATTATGCTTTTTTCAATCCCATAGCCCCAGTCTATAGCACTACAATGATGACGTAATCTTCTGTTGGTCTGTATATGCAGTAAATTAAAATAACTGCCTTGAATAAAATTGCTCTCTCAAAATGGCTGTACTGAACGTCTTGAAATAGGCCTCTGTCTCTTTAAGAAGCTTTCCGACACGCCCCCTTCAGCACACTACTGTGGCATTGAAACAACAACACTGTGCGGGGAGGGGGCTCTGCTGAGCTGAGGAGCAGTGGTTGGGGGCTCGGCTGGTGACGAAAGGTCCAGAGGCGTCTCCAGGAGGTGGGGGCGTTCCTAGGAGGACTGAGGCATAGCTACACCTAAAATGGCCGCCGTCTAAGTGTTTACTGATTACTCAAAAATATGTGAATGAGCCGAGGCAACACTCCAGGCATGTGTTTAATGAGGGAACGACATAATAACATGATATAAAGCTTGAAAAAGTCGATTTTACATAATACCCCCCTTTAAGTGATTAAGGTGTAGAATAATCCTGAACTTTTAACCATTTACAGGCACAAGCGACGGAAATAAAAGTAAAAACCCCAAATGAGACGAACTCCGAGCACGAGGAGCAGGAGGAGGCCGCCCCGAGCCCCGTCGCCAACACGCCCCTGCCCACGCACAGCAGCAGGGGGCGCCCTCTGAAGAGGAAGGTGTTCCCAGACGAAGAGGAGAGCCCCACGAAGAGAGTGCGGAGTCCTGACCCGGATCCGGTCACGGGCCTTCGCCCCAAACCTGTGGTGATTCTGCACAGACTGCAGACAGAGGAGGTCAGAGAGAAGAGGACGACTGGCAGGTACACGAATACTATCCATGGTTTTCACTGACGAGGTGTGAGTTTATTTTCACAATAATGTTTTAGCAAATGAGCAAATACTAGTGGAAGAATAATATCATATAAGTAAGAGTGGCTAATAAATCAATATAAATTAAAAGGCAAAGAGATCCATTTTAAACAAGCGGTCGCTGATTAATAATGTGCGGGTGATTCCAAAAAGCGCATTGCAATAGTCAAGTTTGCAAAGTGAGGAGAGAGAGAGTGAAATCTGAGTAAAGAATTTGAGTAAAAGTAAACAATCAAATTCCTCCCTCTTGAACCAGAAAGCCCTTCTTAGTTTGCAAACGGAGGAGAGCAGGAACAGAATTTTCAAAACAATCCAGCTCCTCCCCCTCCCTCCTGATTGGACCTGACAGGCTGGTTCACAGGAAAAGCTCGCCTCATTGGTCGACGTGGGAGGATACTAGACTCTGATTAGTCGCTGAGATCCAGGAAGGAGGGACAAAAAAATCAAAATGCAAGACCTGTAATGTATAGAATTTGTAAAACATTTAGACTTCCAGACTATCACTTTAAATCAGTGTTGAGTCGATTCAGATTCTGTGAAACCAAATCTTGTTTCTAATGTCTGTAAGGGGGTTGGGTCATAAAAACTATTAGATATTTGCTCTTGTTTGTATCTGATTGGTTGGTTGTTCCAGTGCGCCTGAAGCCAGTGTGCGCCCCCTGGAGGCTCGCGTGGTAGTGCAGCAGTGCAGTCGAGCCAAAGTGAAGACCTGGGACGGAGTCAACGGAGCGGAGCCGCAGTACGCAGAGGTCTGTGGGCTTTGTTCGTAACAGATTATCTTATTATCAGAGGTTGAACTGTTTCCTGTTTCAGATCGGAGCGGGGCTGGTGGTTTACGTGTGTTTCTTTGAAGGAGCCACTGAGGACACCGCGCACAGAATCGGTGAGATGTTGATAGAGATGGAGATATTTTCTGCTTTCTGATTAGTGGATTCATTTATCTTAATCTGATGGTACTGTGAGAGTGTGTGTTGCATCAGTAGCACAAACCAAAGCTGTTTGAAGAATCTAGGGCTGGGTACCGTTAAATGAGACCAGTATGGTATAAGCTCCGTTCAGTAAGTTTAATATTCCTCTCCCCCTCAGCGGCCGCGGTGATGAACACTCAGTTCTTCCACGGCTGTCTCTCTCGGAGCAGACGGCCGGTGTCGGTGCTGGAGCTGCCCGGGGGAGTTCTGCTGTTGCCTCAGGAGTCTCTGGGCTGGGAGCGGGGCCCGAACAGGAGCATGAGGAGCCGCGGGGTCAGCGAGGCCTGGCGAGGCTCACAGCTCTTCTCCAGCCTGGCGTCCCGCTGCAGAGAGACGCTGTTACAGAGCGGGCCCACAGGGGGCGCCGTGGAGCAGGGCGTGTACGGACAGAGGCAGGAGGTCGAAATGAGCTCCTCTGAACCAATGAGCCACGTGCTGGAGTTTTAATCTGTTTACAGCGATCAGGAGAAACATTCATGAACCCTAACAGGGATTAGAATAACAGGCTCTTCATCAGTGAACAGAAGCTCCTCATGAGAGACCAACAGGCCCGGTTAGAACCTTCTGTAGACCCACCACCTGCAGGAGGAGCCATAGGGGCTGGTGCAATGTGATTTGACGACCCGGCAACGGACAAGTGGAAGAAAATGGATGGATGGATGAACAGAGAAAATATATGTTTTAGAGCCCGAGATCATGGAATACTTTGTGCAATCTCTGAAAAATGTCTTGCTGATGACCTGTTCAAGTCAGTAACTGTCGTCTTATAATAACCTTATCCTCTTTCATTCTTCTTGATGTATATTTTTATTTGTTTCCTTGAAAACAATCTAAAATGTATATTATTTAAAAACAAAACTTGGCAGTGTGTCTGTTTCACATTAAAGGAACTTTCTACCGTGTTATAATGTTCTCACATCAACAAAAAGTTGTTGCTTTTTCAACATCCTTTAGTTGTGCTTTTGTTGTGTTATCGTTGCTTTTCCTCGCATTTTTGCCGCGTTGTCACGTTTTAAAAAGACATTTTTTTATTGCTTTTTTGTTGCGTCTTCGTCACATATTTTTGTCACTTTTCTGTTGCTCTTTTGTGGCTTTTTTTGGGTACGTTTTCATCACATCTTTGTCGCTCTTCTCTTTTTTTTTTCACTTTTTCAACACTTTCTCATTGCTTTTTGTCGCTCCTTTGTTGCTTTTTCATCGTTTTCGTCTCACTTTCATCGCTATTTTGACGCTTTTAGATTTGGGTAAAGCACATGGAGAACACGTGATCGGTTCAGGTGGGGGTTAAAGGGACATTTCAGGATTTTTGACATAGGGCCTCATTTCCTAGTTATCCAGAGTGTTGTTGATGTCTGGACATATTTTGGTTCTTAAATTCATGCAGTTCTTATATTTGAAGAGCTTTGTGGCGCTAGGCTAATGCTAGGCTAACGCATGTCTATGGTATCAGCCACCCTGCATTAAAAACAATATGGCCCCCTCCACAGTGCACCTGAGGCAAATCACGTATAACGCCAGACTACCCATATAAATGTCTGTGTTAATAGAATATTTTTTGAAATATAACTGACCTTGTACCACATGAATTACCGCATTTTGAGGGACTATTTTCTCGCAGATCACTCCTCCACTGCGTAGCTTACAACCACGAAGCGGATGCTGCTCAAATATATATTTGCTGCAAAATGGTAATAATTATTCTATCGACACAGACATTTCTATCGTTAGGCTGGCGTTATAAGTGATTGCACTGTGGAGCGGGTCAGACTGTTTTTAACGCAGGGTTGCTGATACCATAGAAATGCGTTAGCCTAGCATTAGCCTAGCGCCACTAAGCTCTTCAAATATAAGAACTGCATGAATTTAAGAAAAATAAATATCTCCAGACATCAACAACACTCTGGATAACTAGGAAATGAGGCCCTATGTCAGAAATCCTGAAATATCCCCTGAAATCAGTTGCCCGTTCCGGCAACACTCTCCGGAGCGCCAGGGGGCGGTAGCGCTGCACTAAACCCGCTCAGCCCCGGAAGAAGCCGCGGACCCGGTAGTGTTGGTGTCGGTGCCTGATGGAGGAGCTGCCGCCTGAAGTCGTGGTCCACATCTTCGGCTTCTTGAACACGGCGGACAAACACTCGGTCCGCTGCTGCTGCCGTTCGCTCCAGCTGCTCACGGACCACCCGGCCCTGTGGCGGGGCTACACGGTGTTCCTGACCGACCTGAGGCGCTACACCTACGGCTTCTGGGACACGCTGTGCCGCCGCAGGATCACCCGGGTCTCGGTGAGAGAAGGGCGTCCCTGGGTTTCCCTCGCTTTGAAAACGGGGGTCCGGGGAGTCCGGCATTGTATCTATTGTGTGTGTATATTTCTCACACTTTCCAAACAACTGTCGGAGAAGAACCGTTAGTAACGTTTTTAACGGTCCTCCACTTTGCGGGACAACTGTAACTGTTAACTGTTGTTTTTTTTAAAGAAATGTCTAAAAGAGTGAATCGTTAACCTTCCCCCGTGTATCATTGTTTATCTCGGATGCCCTCCCATTCCTCCTTTTTACTCTTACACTGAGTAACCTCTTAACCCCCACCTGAACCGAGCATCATTATCCTCCCGTTTGGTGTAACACATCTAAAGTCTTCTTGGAAAAAGCATTTAGCGACACTAATGTGACAAAAAAGAGCCAAAAAATACAACAAAAAAGTGACGACACATGGAAAGATCTTAGATGAGTTTTGTCGGTCTTAGCTTTCAAATGAGGCGTTACTCTGGCCTGTTGCTGGGTTGCAGGTTCTAGACTGTGATGATGTCGACTGCAGTTTTTAGTCGTAGCTAAAAAGAAAATCTATGAAGGATCATTAGTATCAGTCACTGGGTCCATGATCTCTCTGTACAAGACATGACATTTCCCCAAAAACAAAATAATTTTACCTCTATATAATATTATAGGCCTTTGGAACGCTGTGATGTGACCTGAAACCCAGCAATCGGCTGTGAGCTCCAGTCGAGAAGCTTTTAGATGATGGTTAAGTTGGGGGTTAAGAGGTTAAAGGCGTACTGTGTAACATTTTGGACTATACTCGACACGGATAATGCGATTTCTACGGTGAGTAATCAAAGAATGGATTTTTTGGATAATAACCAAACCTGTTTAAATCTCATTCTACCGACTTTAGTCACATCTCCATGGAGACGAGCTGGAGACGGTCCCAGTCCCAGTACAGATACAGACATGTCTTAGGGGAGCTGAGCCGGGGCATTTTCATCCTCATTTTGTCTCGTTTCTGTTGCTATTTTTGACACTTTCTTCAAGGAGCTTTTAGATTTGGGTAAAGCCAGTAGTAATTCCCGTTGCCGCTCTGTCTCAGGTTCAGTTGGACATTATTTGCATCAGAAACATTATCCAAAATGGCGGCAGGTATTGTTGTCGTCACCTGACTCACAAAAAGGATTATTTGCGATATGTTACTAAATCATTTCAACGCTGTATGTTCCCTTCAGTTTAAACCTCATGTTATCATTAGCCCCGACTGCAGCAGGTTTAACTAGGGGGGGGCGATATGGCAAAAAATAGAATATCACGATTTTTGAATTATAAACTTACGATTTCGATTTTATCACGATTTTTTATAATGACAAAATTACTTAAATTTCACACTGAAGAAGAAAAATACTACACTAATTTATTCAGCTTAGTGATAATCAACAAAGCAATAATAGCCTTGGACCTAAAGCGAAGTCACTTTATAAATGAAAAACACAATAAAACTCCAGATAATAAAATGAATTGGCAAATGCTTGTTGTTAGTGTCTGTTGCTGCTTGGCATTTTTTCTGAGACGTCGAGCTGCTGTAAATATAACGCTCTGTCGCTGTCGACCCTTTCACAATAAGAGTCTTATTAAAGCGATAACATGCAGTGACTTTTATTGTGTAAAACTCAAACAGGAAGAAGTCACTGTTAGGCGAATTTACAATAATGAACTCAGACTGATGGTGTTTTTGGGGAACCTTTATATTTTCAAAGACATGGATAAACGGCGCATTTGTGAACACGGTCCAGGATTTAAATTAAACAAATGAGAAGGATCTGACAGAACTGTGAGGACGAAGGACACGCTCGCTTCTTCACACGTGTGCCGCCAGGTAAATAAATAAACACACGCTGAGCAGAGCGGCGGCGTTAGGGGGGAAAGACACATAAACACCTCTGAAATAGAGACGCTGGGTTTAAAAGCTCCAGATTGAGGAGCCTGGTCCTGTATTCGCACTGTAGAGGAGCCAAACGCTCGCATTAGCGTCCGACATTAGCATAGCAGAACGTTAGCGGCTTGGGTTCACGTCACTGACTGTGAAAGAGTCAACTTTGCTGAAGTGCATAAAACCTTGATAAAACGATCCCACAAAAATATCAGATCGTCAGCTCTGGAGATCGTGAGACGGTCTAATATCGTCAGATCGCCCAGGCCTAGGTTTGACCATAATGAACTCTTTGCCGTCTCTCGTCCCAGGTGCGTCATCTGCGGCGTAAGGAGTGGCGGCGCCTGATCACCTTCCTGCCTTCGCTCACCGCCATCGTGTTCGTGGACGGGGGGAGACTTTACCGGGAGAAGTACCTGGTCAACCTGTCGCATTTCCCCGAGCTGCGGGAGCTGGGGATCCGCAACGCCACGTGGCAGGAGCGCATGATCAGCTGGGACCTGGCCGACCACCTGCAGGAGGTGAGTGTCCCGTTTGGGGAGTAAAGGGGGAATAATGTGGGGTCACCGTTCAATATTCAGTCGGCGGCTAATCCAGACCCTTTGAGACTATTGGATGGTCCTGAATTTGAAGTCGTGGATCTTTACCACAGCCCCTCATGTCTTCTCACTTCTCCTGCTTTGGTGCTTGTTTTTCCTGCCTCTGCGAGTGTCTTGTCTGACTTTTATTTTTCATCTCGGACCACCTGCTCGCTGTCCTCCCGACCCGCTAAGCTATGGAATTGATTAACAGGAATCTCAGCGCAATTGATACGTTTTTTTTTTCTTCACAAAGTGAGGCCACGGAGGAGGTCGTCTTCCCTGACCGGATTGTCACAGCGCGGTTTGCGATGGAGGTCGTTTGCCTCGCGGTCCTGTCGGTCGGAGACATCAACGATATTTACTTGATAACAGGATACCTGCTTATGGGATGGACTGCCCTGGATGATCGGAAATTTGGAATGACGGCAGCTCAATTGAAATGAACAAGCACTTCGGAGCAGGGAGTGATGGAATTACACCGGCACAAACACGATGGACTGTTGTATTCGACCTGGCAGCTCGCTGTGGAGACGGACAATTGTCAAAAGACTATATTTTGGAAGGAAAAGGGTTGAACTGTGAAGAAAGCTACCTGCTCTGGAGAACTGAACTAATGCTGAGACCAAGAAAAAAGCTAATTCATTATAAATGTATGAACTATTACTGGACCGCTTATCTCTCCTACACGGTCAACACTTCCCTTCAAGGCCAAGCCACGGAGCTAAACCTGACTGAGCTCTCTGGGTCATATTTTGCAAAACACTGACTTTCAGACGGTTGGTAAAAATGCACCTGGAATAAAGTTAACAGATTTTTACCACGAGTATAACGAACAGAGAGAATCAGAGAAAAATGGAACAAGAAGTCAAAACAAAGATGGAGAGACAAACTGTGCCAAGTGGTGCTTGGAGACGGAGCCATATCCGGATGTATCAACAAGAAATTCACTTCGGCACGTGACCTCGTGTGCTGTGTATTTCCCATGTCTTGATGTTTCTGTATGTGCTTTGCCTTAACTTAACCTCATTGTAATTTTGCATATATATATATTTTTTAAGGCGCGTTGAGTTGCCTTGTGTACGAAATGCACGGTATAAAACAAGTTGCCGTGCTAATGCTATCGCTAAGTTACTGTTTTTTTTTAAAGACGGTATTTATGATTTATATTCTTTAGATTTTTTACTTGGGCACATCAGAATCAGAATAGGTTTTATTGCCATTGTTATGAACAGGTTCACAACTAGGAATTTTACTCGGTACATTCGCGCAGATGCGCTAAACGCACCAGGGCAGCCGTACAAGGCGCCCCTTAAGGACCGAATGTGTTTCTGGCATGTTGGAATGACAAAGTACCTTAAACCTCAAACCTTCATTGACATGGACACGTGATACATCTGTGGCTCCAGCTCGCTGCCTTTCCCCTGGCGGCTCCGCTCCTCCTGCAGCCTGGAGCTGCTGCAGATCCATGACAGCAGCAGATATACGTGCGCTCTCCGTGAAGGAAGCGCCTTTTAACTTATTACATCGAAGTCACTTCAACATTTCCACCGTTTAACACTCGGGTCCTAAACCGATGAATTATCTTTTGTATTTCTGAGAAAGTAAAGACGAAGCGCTATGAACGAGAGACGTTTTCCACTGATAACGATAAAGCGCAAATATATATATAATAAATATATTGGGTGTCATTATGGGTATCGGTTCAAATCCATTATCGGGCATCCCTAACAAAAAGTGTTTAACTTTTGACTGATATGGATGGATTTTAAAGTAACACGATTTTGATTCTTTGCCTGTGCTTTAGGCGTGATAGAATTAAACATTAAAACCTAATTGAATTAATCGAATATTCTTCAGTGCAATTTCTATTTGACTTAATCCGAAGTCTCCGGGTTAATGAACTTCTTCCCTGACCTGGTCCTGATGTGTATCGTGCGCTGCTTATATAATAACCTGAGTTTCACGCTCTGCCCTCAGCGTCTGACCCACCTGAGCGTTTGTAACGTGCGTCTGCCGTGGCCGGTGGAGTTCGTCTCTGCCGCCTCTCGCCTGGTGAACCTGCGCTCGCTGCTCTTCCACCAACACGCCGAGGGCCTGGGGGGCAGCACCATCCGGCCCGTGCCCTGCCATGCCTTCCACAGCCTCCTGCAGAAGCTCACCCGCCTGGAGACGCTGTCCTGGGGCATGAAGGGAGAGCCGCCTGAGCCGCTGGAGGAGGACTACTTCAGCCCGCCCGACCCCAGCCTCACAGGTAAGCACCTCGCACCTCCCCCCGGGCGCTGGCTGCTCCCGGCAGGGTCAACCCAGAGACATCGAAGCCTCTGAGGATTTTCAAATTGTACTCATTCAAGGTTCAGAATGCTGTACAGATGTGTCTTCCCTTTCACTAGAATATACTTCGTTCATATAACCTGGTTCTCTGCAGACGCTGAGGAGTTCCGGTACGGCGGCCCGGCGCTCACGTCTCTGGAGCTGGTGGATTACCCCGAGGCCATCCTCCCTGAGACGGCCCTGGAGAACTTCTCCTCTCTGCGCTCGCTCACCGTCCGATACAAGTCCATCCACCAGGGGCTGGAGTGCAGGTTAAAACGCTGGCTGTCCCCGCTGCACCAGCTGGAGCACCTCACCATCGCAGGTCAGGACGACCATTTCATCTCTTTTTGAGTTTTCAAAAAGACAAACGCGAAATTCGGGTTTCACTTATTACTAAAATCGTGTTGCGCCGCACCTCAGTCACTTCCTTAAGAACTCGACAATAAACTGTGTTTCAGAATCAGAATCGGTTTTATTGCCATGGTGTGAGAACAGGTTCACAAACGTGCGACATAAAACATATAATACAGAGTTAAGATAAAAATAAGATGAAGAACTTTAATAATCCGGTGTGATGCTGTTCGGCCGCACTGGTTCCCGGCGCTCTGAGCGTATCGGCCGCGGCGGCGCTGCCCTCCATATTGTAAAACATGGTCTCGCTTTTTTCCCAGGAGGCCACTCGATCTCGAGCTACGCCTGCGCCATCCCCCCCTCGGTGACGCGGCTGACCCTGCGCCTCACGCTGACCCTGAAGGACATGGAGAGCATCGCGCCCCGAGTGCCCGGCCTCACGCACCTCGACATCGAGCAGAACCGCTCCAACGTGTCGCTGTGCCGGCGGCTCCCGGCGCTGTTCCCCAACCTCAGGAAGCTGCGCATACGGTAACGCTCCTTCAGCTCCAGGAAACGCAGCTCATTTTATTTACTGCTCGTTGTAAATAATGCAGCACGAATCCCCAAAGTGTCTGAAGGTGCGTCTGGTTTCAGGTTCCTGCGCCGCGAGCCGGAGAAGGACCTCCTGAACCTCCACCGGCTGCAGCAGCTGGAGCGCCTGGACCTGTTCGTGGACCGCTGGTGTCTGAACGGGAAAACGTGGCCCACGCCGTTCGTCTTGAGCCTCATCAAGCAGCTGCAGGAGCTGACGGCCAACCGGCTGCAAGTGTGCACGCAGGCGCCCCCTAGAGACCTGCTGCGGGAGTGCGACTGCGTGTACGACGAGCACTGACTCTCGGACGCTCGCCGGACGCCAGATTCGGTTTGGAATTCCTGAGTTCAGTGACGAACGGACGGTGCTGATGGGAATTACACGTCCCAGACCAAGAAGGGGCGGGACGGGGGCTCGGGCTGCACGATCCGAGAAGGTTTTATTATTCCCGCTACTGAAGGCGAGACGCTGCAGGTGTAAATATCAATTTGTCACGTGGTCAATGTTCAGATTTTTACCGAGGTTTCTTCATCTTTAGTTTTAATGTCAATGGAAAAAAAAAACATCCCAAACTCTCTTTCCGATGTTTATTCTGACGCTTTGAGCCGGAGATTTATCCAGGAAGTGACTCCAACATGGCGTTAATTCATGTTTGGTATCCACGTGTAGCAGGAAAGACTGTGACCGAGATGACGCTGCGATCCAAATATGGTCGTTTCCTTTGTGGGAGACAGCAGCGGCTAAAGACGGGAGGAATATAAACAGAAACGGACTAAACTTTTGTCCAAATTCGTTGTTTTACAGAGGGATTTTTCTGAATCAAATTCCTTATTGAGCTTCGAACCCAAGATGAAATTTTTATTTTTTTAATTTATGAACTAAAAAAAAAAAGATTCAAAATCCCTCAAATCTTTGTAACTAATATGTCACAAAATAAAAACATTAATTTAAACCTTGCTCAGATTTTTATGCATAAAATGAATAAAATAAAAAAAAAATTTCCCCTCATTTTTATGTAATTTATCTACAGCAAACGCTTCAAATTGAAATCGCCTCATTCGATTTATTTTTTTTCCCCTGTTCACCTGCAGCGTCTGTTTTTTTTTTTTTTTATCAAATCGTGCCAAAATGAGTCTTAAAAACAGGATTTAAAGGCACACGTTCAGCTGCAGTTTTGGAGGAACTTCTCGATCACGATGGTGAGATATCGTGCAGCCCGAGCAGAAGCCGCTGAGACGGGATTCAGACGTGGTTTCCCTCAAGGACTGAACGACTCTGGCTAATGAGCCTCACTTTGCAACGCTGACAAACACGTCTGCAGAGGGAATGCAGATGATGTCACAGGACGGCAAACCAAATGAGTGGCCATTTATTTACAGCTTGGATTTTAGTTTTTTTCTTACTAACAAATGAAGTAAATAAAGAGTCGGATGCTGCTGTTCAGAGTTGGTTTCCCTCGAGGCGAGATACTGCAGGTCACGTGACTCCAACACGTCCACTGGTCCCACTCTTCATTCCCAAATACTGACATGTTTGGTATCCAAGTGTAGCACGAAAGGCTGTAATCCAAATATGGTCATTTCGGTTTTTCAAAACTTTTCCAAAATGTTCAAAAGTTAGAAAAATGTTAAAAGTGTTGAATTTTTGAAACCGTTATATATGTATGTGTATATGTTTATGTTTTGAGAATTTTGAAAAAAGAATTGTTGAACATTTTAGAGAAATTAAATTTTTGAATAAAATGTGAACATTTTGGAACAGATTGGAAAAGTTTTAACAATATTGGAAACGTTGTGAAAATGTTTACAAAAACTTGAAATTTGGGACCGTCCATCTTCAGTCGCTCCTACAGACTCCACACTTCACAGGCTCCCACTCAACGACATGGAAGATTTTTTTCACAGGGATTTTTTAAATATTTCATTCCTTTTTGAATTTTCAAAAAGACAAACGTGAAATTTGGGTTTAACTTATTACTAGTTTATTCAAAAACTAAACGAGATCCAAAATCCCTCTGAGCAAATCTAATGTGTCACAAAATAAAACCACACATTCAAACCTGGTCTTCCTCCATTGTTTGGATTTGGTCCATTTCTATGCATGAAAGGCCTCCATTCACCTGCAGCTTCTCGCCTTAACAGAACCTGTTTTGTTTTGTTTTTGATACAACTGAAAGCACTTGTGGTAAAGTTTGTGAAAGTTGCAGTTGATGATCTAAGACACTGACGCCTGTTCTGTCGTCTAGTCTGATTATTTTTGAAAGTGATCATCTGAAAACACACTTCATTCGTAGAAGGAAACGTTTGGGAGCGGTCAGACTTATGAACTCATGAACTGCTCCTATTTTAATTTTTTTTCCATAAACGTGGTAGATTTTTCTGTCTTCTAAATCCTCGCCCGCTGTGTAAATGTGACTGCCACGTCTATTTTTTTACGTTCCATGTTCAGTCCTGTAAAGTTGTGCGTTGGCCAAATGTCGGCTGTTTCATTTTGCAAAATGGACAAACATTTCTTTTTCTTTTTTGTAGCTTGAGAAATGTGTCTTAGACCGATCTGCAAACGTCTCTTTGACGGGAAGAGCGAACACTAAAGTTGTATTTACCAGTGTTTCGTGTAATGTGGTTTCTGAAATAATGTCACACTTCTGTGCAGGGATGCCAGAGGTTTAATGGTTCTCGAAACTTAAAGGTTTGATTCTCACGAGGCCAAAAGTTCCTCCAGTTTAAAGTAAGAAACGGTGGAAAACTGGGACAAATCAATGGAGGAATCCAAGGGGACAGAGGCTTCCAAACTGGGACTGTCCCACCTAAACTGGGACATCCGGTCACCCTAATGAGGATGGCCCTTCCTTCAACCACAAAGCCAGATACGTTCTAGAATGTGAAGTCATAATCTCAGATGGAGGGCAGGGATCAAAACAACTCTACGGAGCACCACGTTGGTGACCCCTGATTTACGCTGACCGCCTACGGTCTCACGCCAGGCGCTCTGAGCGCCCGCACTTTCCCTGCACTCAGTATATGAAACAATCATGAATAATAATGAATGATTCTTCCGTCTCGTGCGCCGGGTCAGAAACGGCCAGTTTGTCCAACGTTCTTGATCTTTTTGCAACTGTTATCAGGAAACGGCAGAGCAAGAACGTGGCGCGTCAGTGAGCGCAGGATTAAAACGCTCCCATGTCGGCCAACTCAACTTTAACATTTCCAATAACACAATAATCATTATAAATCATACAATAAATGAATGAATCCCTTCATTGTATATCATTTATTACATAAAGTAATTGATTTTGTGACGTCATGTTTTATTGTTCACACTTTTGAGGCCAACATACATTTTGGCCAGATGATGGCGCTAATACCCTGCTTGTGTCATTCACATTGCCCATTGGTGTTGGACTCCACGAAGAAGAAACATGGCTTGCGCTCAGTCTACGGACCAGGCTCAGTTCTGACTATATTCCCATAATAACTGAGCCTGACCCAGAGGGAGCCTGGTTTATGAAACTGCCCAGAAACATCTGAAGAACCGCCCGGAAACATCTGAAGAACCGCCCAGACGTTCAGCTGCAGCGTGTTCTCCTTCTGTTACTGAGCTTTGGATTTGAGATTTTGTCATTTGAAATGTACTTTTCTAATTTACCTATTTTGGACCTGGCAACAAACAGAACAGCTTTGATTTGTTACTTTTTATTAAACTTAAATCATCATAAATTATCTATAAACATTCCCCGCCCTGCGCTGCGATTGGTCATTCCTCCCCGAACCGTTTACAAAAATATTTAAATGCTTTGGAATTCAGGCCGAGCTTTGTGATGGAAAATCAGCTACAAAATCACGTGTCCCGTTCTCGTGAGCATTTGGAGCCGCAGACGGGGGGTGAGGTTTTGCTTTAAAGGAGACTCCTGATCTTCAGCGGGACAGTGTCGGGGTGCTCTCACGCCTCTTAACCCCCGCCTTAACCAAGTGCATTTGCTCTGGTTCGGCTTTACCCAAATCTAAAAAGGTCACAGTGTAATGCCTCATTTGAAAGCGAAGACCTACAAAACTCATCAAAACGGATCTTTTTCTCTCGCGTTGTGCAACCTTTTCGTCGCTTTTTTTTGTAGCTCTTTTTAATCGCACATTTTTGTCACTTTTTTCCAAGAAGCTTTTAGATTTGGGTAAAGCCAAACTGACAAATCCACGGCAAAAAAAAAAAAAAAAAGCTTCAAAAAATGTGACTAAAAAGTTACAATACATTTTGCAGGCCTTAGCTTTCAAATAAGACATTACACGGTTGCTCTCCAGTCGGGAAGCTTTTAGATTTGGGTAAAGCCGATCTGCAGGTGACGCACTCAGGTGGGGGTTAAGAGGTTTTCGTGGGTGCTCTGCCCGACTCCGACACAGTGGAAACAGCCCTTTAATAAATGAGTCAAAATAATATACTATCCCGGGACGTGGACGCAGTACTTTTACTACATTCCCACGTATCCGACCCCTCCCTCACCTGCGACTCCAAAGCCGAGCGATTTCAAAATAAGAGCTTTAGAAGAATCCTCAATGATCAGCCCAGGAAGACATTCATAGAACTTTGTGCATATTTACATGTGTTTTTTCTTTTTTTTTTTTACGACTCCTCCACAAGTGTAAACATTCCAACAAACACCAGCGAAACGGGCAAAGCCACAGCGCCCCCTGGTGTCCATCCGGGGTCAGTAGTCATTCAAAGGCAGATCGGGTAAAAAAAAAAGAAAGCCAAATCATCTTTTTCTCCCCGTTTAACCTTGTTCTATTATAGGGTAAGAGTTTGAGTGACGTCCCTAAGCCTCGAGTCGCACCTGATGATGTCACGAGGTGGGCGCCATTACAAAAAGCCCCGAAAACTGGCTTTTATTTTGTCTTTGCGGGGTTTTGTTCACGGGGAAAACGTCAGTATGATCCACCCGATGACGAAGTAGAAGAGGAACACGGGGTAGACCACCAGCGCCTTGCGGTTGGGCGGCTGGCTGTCGGCGAGGAAGGCCGTGGACGCGAAGGTGGACCAGCCGAACGAGGCGGCCACCACCAGGAGGCGCACGGCGAAGCTCACGGAGTTGTTGGCGAGGAACAGGACGAGGCGGCACACGACCAGCGCCACGGTCAGCGGCATGATGCAGTAGCCCAGCACGCACAGGCTCTGGAAGAACGAGATGGTGCCGCCCAGGAGCTTGGAGTTCAGCGTGATGACGAAGGAGCCGACCCACACGATCACGAACACCTGAGGAGGAAGAGCAGAGAGGAGCCTCAGATCACAGGACATCCAGAACGCTGCTGCTCGAGTCCTGACAAGAACCAGGGAATACGACCATATTAGTCCAGTGCTCCGGTCCCTGCACTGGCTTCCTGTCGCTCAGAGAATAGAATTTAAAACAGCTCTGCTTGTGTACAAGTCTTTTCATGGTTTAGCACCAAAGTCCATCTCTGACATGTTAGAGCCGTATGAACCATCTCGGGCCCTGAGAACTTCAGGGAGGGGTCCCCTGGTGGTTCCCAGAGTCAGGACTAAACACGCTGAGGCTAAAGCTAAAATCTGGACCAGTCTTCATGAGGATGTGAGACAGGCCTCGACTCTGACAATGTTCAAATCCAGGCAGAAAACAGCTCTTTTTACCCGAGCAGATGAAAACTGAAAGTATTTTATCTGCACTCTGGCCTTTTACTGTAACTGATTAACTTTATGTTGATGTTTTATTGATTTGATCTGTTTATTGTAATTTTATGCAACTGTGAAGCACTTTGAATTGTGCTCTAAAATAAACTTTCACTGCATTTCCACTTGTGCTTCACAGCAAGAAGGTCCCGGGTTCGATTCCCATCTGGACGGGGCCTTTCTGTGTGGAGTTTGCTTGTTCTAACCGTGTTTGCACAGGTTCCCTCCGGTTTCCCCTACCACTAAAAACATGTACAATAGGTAAATCCTCCAGCCGGGTGATTCTGACCATCAGCCTGGCTCCACATCTGCAGATGGGTCCCTGGGGGGCATTACTGGAGATACAACGACTCTCGGTGATATACAAATACGTTTGATATGAAGCTAAGAAATATTGCAGATGTGCCGCTAGTGTTTCAGTTTTACATTAGAAGTTCTTAAAGTGCATTAAAGGACAGGTTGAAAATACGACTTATTTCGATGGATCACATCAGTTACATAATTGTCATTTTATTTCAGTGAAACAGCAATTTTAATGAAGAAATGTTGGGCAGAAAAGTCATTTTTTATTAGAATTGTTAAGCTACTGACAGGAAGTGACATAGATAAAGGTAAAGTTCAGAGCACTACAACTGTTTCATCTAGGGCTTCCTGTCGGGGTCCAATAAGGAAGTACAACTATAAACATCGCAATTTTTAGCAAAATCTTAACCTCTTAACCCTGACCTGAACCGAGCACATTTTCTTTCAGTCTGGCTTTACCCGAATCTAAAAGCTTGTTGAAAAAAAAGTGTCAAAATGGTTAAAAAAATGAGACAAAAACGAGGATGAAAGAGCGACAAAAATGTGATAAGAAAGCGACGGGGAAAAAAAACATCAAAATGGCGACGACGACGCTAAGAAAAAGATCCATTTAAATCAGTTTTGTAGGTCTTAGCTTTCAAATGAGGCGTTACACTGGCCTTTAGGCTGTGAGCTTACGGATTTGGGTAAAACTGAACTGGAGAAAATGCACTCGGTTAAGGTGGGGGTGAAGAGGTTAAATATTAAATTGTGTTAACTATGTTTTAGCAAAATGTTTTACACTTAACAATACCGTGAGGTCATGTGAACGCATAAAAAAAGTGATTTAGGGCATTTAAGTAAATTCCAGAACCAGGAAGAGGGTGAAGTGTCTTGCCCAAGGACACAACGGTTGAGTATTTTCACAATACCAGACACAACTAGTCCAGAATAAACTAGAACCTCATCCCTGCCCCGTGGGTTTACCTCTGCGAACTGCGGGCCCCCCTGGTCCTGGCGGTCCCCCGCGCCTCCCTGCAGCAGAAGGGCCAGGGTCACGCAGAGCAGCAGCGGCCCCCACAGGTCCCAGTCCCGCAGCAGCGCGGAGCTCCTCTTCGGATACAGCACATGCACGAACTTGTTCCCCACGGCCCGGAGATCCCGCAGCACCGTCTCCTTCACGGGCTCGTCCAGCGTGGACAGCTCGTCGTCCCGCCTGGAGGGCCCCACGGGCACCGAGATGTCCCCCTCCACCGTGATGTCCTCCGATATGGACACGTCCGCGAGCCCTGCGAACTGTCTGCTAGCGTCGTCCGCCATCTTTAACTGACTGTTTCTGACCGTTGCACCGTCCACAAAGCCAAGTCCGGTAAATGTGACGTGTTTATTGGTTATATCTTCGAGTAATAATTACGATCGAAGTCAGAAATGTTGAATAAAAGCGGATAAACTCGTAGAACCACTGACAGCTCCACGTCAGCGGTGCAGGCTGTTGTTTACTGCCGCAGGAGACGAGGGCACATCCGGCTGCGCGTTTAAGGACACACGGGAATAAACGTATGTTCTAACTAACTATAATAATAACAATAATAATAATACAATTATGATTATATTCGTTCATATATTTCATGAAATATAAAATATTTTATATTTATAATTTATATACAAATTTTCTCCAGTTTGGCATTAGCCAAATCTAAAAGCTATGAGGATGAAGATCTCTCCTTTCTGAGGTTAATGTATATTGTACACTGTCCCTTTTCAAATAAAAAAAACAATTTTAAAATAAACAACAAAAAAATGCAACAAAGAAGCAATAAAAATTCTACAAAAAAATTACAAAAATGCAGCATAAAAAAGCATCCAAAAAGCGACAAAACGTGATAAACAGTTACTAAAACGTAACAAAATGTGACAAAAAGTGGCGAAAAATAATTATTAAAATATGACGACACCTGACAACAACGTGTGAGGAAAAAAAAATCTGTTTAGTAGGTCTTAGCTTTCAAATGACTGGCTTTAAGCTCCAGTTGAGAAGCTTTTAGATTTGGGTAAAACCGAACTGGAGAACCTGTGCTTGGTTAATTGAAACTTAAACAACGCTATAAAGTTCAAAATTAAAAACTAAGGAATGATACCGGTAATACAAGTAAAAGTGATAATAATATAAAACGTTTATTTGTATATTTACAATTTAAAACATTAAAGTCATAAAGTGCAGAAAGCTATTTAATGAATCAGATATCGTACAAGCCATACATCGTTAATATATAAAAATGTATTTTATATATTCTCATCTTATCTTATCAAAAAAAATACACGTATTGTTTTTTTATTTTTTTTCCGGCTTTTTTTCTGCCTCGTTATTGTGTATGTAAATTAGCATTCAATTAAAAATATATACATATCATGCACCGTAATTAACGGAAAAATATGAAAAATATATTAGTTTTATCACGTTTTTGCTGTGCACTTGAAGAACTCCTTGTCGTTTGGTGATGACGCACAAATCCCGCGTCGGTGTCGAGTCCATCGTTTGTTTACATCATGGTTTCACGCAGCTCATCCCCTATCACATGAATTATAGGCACATTTATTCCTATAATGTGCATTAAAGTACTCGGTCCAAAGCCAAACTCCACCCCGGACGTGCTGCTCCGACTCTGCGGGGATTTTAGAGCTTTAAATCAGTGAAACGATGAGGGGTTTTCGGCAAGTGGTGAAGGTGGACTGCGACCAGCTCCTGAACCGCTTCCAACTGAGCGAGTCCGTGCGCTTCGAGGCGTTCAGCCAAATCTGGAGGGACATGAAGTTTGACCAGATCTTCTAGTAAGTTTTTATGATACTTAATTGCCCACACATTCATAAACAAAGGGTGTTAAGGACGAGCAATGAGTGCAATGTGGTGGTACTGTCACCTTGGGTATAACGATAACTTCCTATTATTATGGGCCTTATTAAACAGGCTAAACTCAAATGTAATGACACGCCACTAACTCTTTTTATAAAGCGTTTAATACAACGTAACACAAGCATAATAGCCAGGGGCACATAAGCTACATAATACACAAATAAACATAAAATAACATATAATAATTTTTTTTTAACAAAATAAGCTATATTTCCCACCCGTGTTACAAAAGCACAATACAAGTGTTGTTATTTTTAATAGTAGTTTTGTCATGTCAATAGCGAGTACAGCAGCGGACATAGCACACGACCTTGGGGGACACCTGCAATGACAATGGTGTTGATATTTTATGATATTTTCATAAGAAATACTAATGTGCCCTGACGCTGTAGGTGAAAACATACATTTAATGGCGGATGTTGAGATTTTTCACTAGTTTTCTCCATTAACTTAGTAAGTAATATGCTGTAATCCAAATAGCTCACCATCACCGAGTTTGGCGTGAGTGAATAATGACTGCAGTCAGTGTAGTGCTTTGAGAAACTCTGTAACAGGCATGTAAAGCGCAATATGTGTGTAAGCCATTATTATTATAAGCAGTTGTATAATATTCTTATTGGGACAGACGGCCAAAGTCAAATACTGTCAAAACGGGACTAACAACTTAAAGACTCTGCCAGGTATGACGAACACAGGACAAATAAACAAACAAGACGCCTAACACTGGCGCTTCACCAATTCACCAGGATTAACTACGTAATATATGACCCTGTTACATTATGGTACACAATAAATATAGGTCCACTGCCAGAAAAGTTTGATTTGTGGATGATGACATTTTGCAAGCAGCAATAGCAGATCCCCCCCCCCAAAAAAATAAAATTAAATTAAAAAACTCCTTATCTTTAATGAAGGTACTTGATTCATCTTCTGTACTCAGTAATCTTATCTTTATCATTTATTCTATTAGAGCAACATCCAGACATAATGTTCTCATACAATAGGTTGAGGTTAAGTTGCAGCTGGTCATAATTGTATTGTTATCGTTTCTGTGTGGCCCGTAACAAACTTGACATGATGTATCTTTACTCGTCAGTCGTCCATTTCAGATTTTAACGCCATCATTATGTCATTCCACCTTGTCTTGTCTCGCAGTGGCACGGGGAACCACGAGAGCAGGTCGTTCAGTCGGCTGGTTTTAGACACGGCCTACGAGTTCCTGCTGCCGCCGTTCACTTTCCAGATCCGAGTGGGAGCGCTCTACCTCCTGTACGCGCTGTTCCACCGTCAGACTGCGGAGCCACCGGAAAAGGTCTGAAAACACCAACTAACTTCACGCTCTATTTACCCATTAGTTTCCCCTTTGGTCTACAAGCCCAGTGGAAAGACCCCCTAAAATGACCATGTGAACGACCTGGGTTAAAGGTTATTGCACCTTGTAATCATTTCAAGGAACAAAACATTCAAAATTTAACTTAATAATGTGTGTTTAAAGCAGCACTAAGTAACGCGTTTACCTAAATAAATCCTTTCCGTAGTCAGTCTGGGGGTAATACAAGTGTTAATGGGGGGTCTTTCATCTCCCCCTGGTGTCTCTGGCCAGAAAACCCATTTGCAACTTGACTGCCACCGGGCCGGAGTCACCAATACACACTAATAGAATCACGACAAAGAAGCTAACAGGCTAACGGGAAAAGCTAACTGAGGGCTAGCGCCACTTTCAACAGTATTTACAGCCAAATTTAAGTGAAAAAAAAAAGTTTCCATTGTATAACTCGCCTTTTCTGTCAGCGTAGGATTTACTCTCCAAGACATTTAATAAGTAAAAAAATCGTAACTTGCTACGACACCTGCAGTTGTGCTTATGGCCTCTAGGGGCAAGAGTTACTTAGTGGTTAAAGGCCCTAATTTATTTTCTATTAGTCATACATTATTTTCAAATTTCTCGTTCCGTCTTTCGTTTCAGGTATACAGGATTTCTACACGTAGCAGCAAGTCAGTTTTAATCCTTTTTAATGCCACAAATCCCACAGATCTTGGCATAAATAATTGTGTATGATTTGTAAACATTCAATCAAACGGAGTAATGACGGGAAATGTTGATATTCAATACCAACATTGAGTCAAAACCATGGTGTATTTGTCTTAGAACACAGCTTTTGTGTTTTTGATGAATGTATGCAGTGGAAATAGTTGAGCAATGTCACTGAGTGGGTTTATCTGTCTCTAAGGAAAAATTATATTTTCTGAGAAATGTAGCTCGAATGCCAGTTTGAATCTGATTGAATGACTTTTAAGGCCTTAACTTCCGCCTTAACCGAGTGCATTTTCTCTAGTTCAGCTTTACCCAAATCCATAAGGTCAAAGCCAGGCCAGTGTAACACCTCATTTGAAAGCTAAGACCTACAAAACTGATCTAAATGGATCTTTTTTGTTGGATTTTCGTCACATTTTTGCCACATTTTCATAACTTTTTCTTAACATTTTTGTCACATCTTGTTGCATTTTCATTTTCAGATTTGGGTAAAGCCAAACTAGAGATAATGTGCTCAGGTGGGGGTTAAATCAATGCACCGTGAAAACCCCTTTAATTTTGTCATTGAATCCCAATTCACAAATATATGCCCTCTTAAAGTAAAATTATATTATGAACAGTGTTCTTTAAAGATGGTTATATTATAAGAAACCATCTTGGGACCTGTAGGGCGTCACCGGCCTACGGGAGGTCCCAACCCCCACTTTGGAAACCCCAGAACCATGACCCTCATCACTCCATTATCCCTCCTTCATCCATCCATCTTCTTCCACTTGTCCGTTGCCGGGTCGTGGGGGCAACTGTTGGAGCTGCCCAAATCACATTGCACCAGCCCCTATGGCTCCTCCTGCAGGTGGTGGGTCCACAGAAGGACCATTATCCCTCCTCTGTAGCATATTATAATTTTAAACTAACTTCCTTCCTCTTCAAGATCAAAAAGAATCCAAATCGACCCTTTATTACTCTATTTATTCATATCTGCACAGATCCGTTTGGCTCTGAAGGACTGGGACGAGGTGCTGAAGTTGGAGAAAGATTCTTTCGAAGCTCAACACTTCGACGTGGTTTATGTTTTGAGGAAACTTCTGCACGAGAAAGCCTTTGTCTTCACGGCGATGCCTCGACTGGTGAGTCTCCGGGCTTGTAGTTGAACACATCGTAGTTCATTGTATCGTTTAAAGGGAGGCCATGTTGTGTTTTGCAAACGTAGTTCTGTTTCACGATGACACTCCACAGATCAAAAGTGAGCTGTGTTGATTCACTTGATTGGATTTGATGAAACGGGTTCAATGTATTCCTATAAATCCAAACATATTTCCCTTCTCGTCGTTGTGAAGCTGCTGTTCGAGAGGAAGAAGGTTCCCCATCGCGCTCCGGTTTGTGAGAGCTTCGTGGAGAAACCGTCAGCTCCTCAGACGCTCATTAACAACAGCCTGCTGGAGGTAAAAGCTCGGACACTTCGTTATGGACATAAGTATGAAGAACGTTCACTTTAAAATAGTACAAATGAAAGAGTCCAAATATTTAGTCAAGTAAAGCATCATGATCGTTTCTGCTCCTCATGTCCTGGTAAGTCCATGAGCCGTTTCGAAAGTGTCTTCAGTGGCTAAACAAACCCCGCGGTCACATGACGTGCTCCCGTGTGACCTCAGCTGCAGAGCGGCTCATGCATCACTCAGCCTCACTACATGGCAAACCTCTCAAAGCACATTAGGCAAAAACAAGTACATAAAAACAAAGCTTCTCAAATGTAATTCATTATTTATCTATTTGTGAATTTGAAAATGATCTTTGTTAAGCATTTTTATATTTTTAAATATAACTTAACTTTAATTTTTAAAACATATCATTGCTTTTATAACAGTCCCGCTTCAGTAAGTGGAACAACAGTGTCTGAACTTTGCACTTCACTTAAACTTACTAAGAAAGAAATATTTACAGGAGAGAAATGTTAAAACAATAAAGGCTCATTCGTACTTCATAACCAATGTTTGACTGGTAACCATGGAAACATGGTCAGTTACAAGATGTGTTCATGTTTTCAAGGCAAAACTGACTTAATTTTGTTCTTGCAGCTCTCAGTGTAAGAACAAAGTTCTTGCATCTTATGACGCATGAATGAGCCGTAAGCCTCTGTGTACAGCTTGTGTCCGAGTGAGCGGGCAGACGTTAAAGCGCAGGAACAGCCTGTGGTTTGGAGCCTCACGTTTGGAGCCTCACGTTTGGAGCCTCACGTTTGGAGCCTCACGTTTGGAGCCTCACGTTTGGAGCCTCACGTCTGGAGCCTCACGTCTGGGGCCTCACGTCTGGAGCCTCACGTTTGGAGCCTCACGTTTGGAGCCTCACGTTTGGAGCCTCACGTCTGGAGCCTCACGTCTGGAGCCTCACGTCTGGAGCCTCACGTCTGGAGCCTCACGTCTGGAGCCTCACGTTTGGAGCCTCACGTTTGGAGCCTCACGTTTGGAGCCTCACGTTTGGAGCCTCACGTTTGGAGCCTCACGTTTGGAGCCTCACGTCTGGAGCCTCACGTCTGGGGCCTCACGTCTGGAGCCTCACGTTTGGAGCCTCACGTTTGGAGCCTCACGTTTGGAGCCTCACGTCTGGAGCCTCACGTCTGGAGCCTCACGTCTGGAGCCTCACGTCTGGAGCCTCACGTCTGGAGCCTCACGTTTGGAGCCTCACGTTTGGAGCCTCACGTTTGGAGCCTCACGTTTGGAGCCTCACGTTTGGAGCCTCACGTTTGGAGCCTCACGTTTGAAGCCTCACGTTTGGAGCCTCACGTTTGGAGCCGGTGAAGCCGTATTTCCAGTCGCTTCAGTTGGATCTGGTTTGAGGAGAGTTCGGCCGCTTGGTTTTGAACGCTCTGGTCTTTCAGGGCTTTTCTGCTCATGGATGACCACATCCAGGAGGCTTCTCCTCATGACTTTGTTTATGTCGTTTCAAATTTCCCGGCAGACCAAATGCTTTCCCACACTCATCACAGACGTGCTTCCTCTCGTGTGTGCACTAGTTGGTGCGTTTTCAAATGTCCTGACTGAGAGAAAGCTGTTCCACAGAGGTCACAGGTGAAGGGCTTCTCTCCAGTGTGGACACGGTGGTGAATCTTCAGGGTCTTCTTACATATAAACTCTTTCCCACACTGGTCACAGGAGAACTGTTTCCCTGTGTGAAGGTTCTGATGAACTTTCAGATGAGCTTTACGGGTAAAAGACCTGCCACACTGCTCACACTGGTACCTTATATTCTCAAGGGAGGCTTGCTCGTGTCTTCTGAGAGCATTGTTACTTTTGAATTTTTTCCCACATAATGTTTTACAAAAGAACACATGCTGTCCTCCTGCTGTCCTCTTGTGTGAACGACTGCGTGTGCTCTAAGTGCTTTCTTTTCTTTAAACGATGAGCCACACAGGTCACGTGTGAACGGCCGCTCTCCGTGGACTCTCATGTGTTCAGTGAGCAGTGATTTTGCAGTAAACCTTTTATCGCACACAGGGCAGCAGAGGAGATTTCCCCCGGTGTAGAATCTCTGACGTCTTTGTTAGATTTGATTTGTGGCTGAACAACTTCCCGCACTCATCACAGCGGTGTCGTTTCTCTGATATTCTGTTGCCAGAGGCAGGTAGTACTTAGTTACATTTACTCAAGTATTACTCAAGTACTCAAGTAATTAATTAATGTGCTATAAGGACACAACATTTCAATCCAAAATATGCTCAATAATAGGTTTTATGCATTTACTTTTCTTCTTCTCATAAAATGTGTTTGCATTAATCGCCTCCATTCTCCTTGATGAAAAACATAAAGTCACTGAAGCTCCGTCACAAATGTCTATGACGCTACAGGAGTGAATTCAGTTGTGTGTATTGGGTGAGAGATATTCAGGTTTAGAAAACTACAAATAAAGTCACACCTAAAGTGTCAATACATTGGGCCGACACCAACCAGAGGGTTATTGTTTAAAATAACAAAGTGATAAAGTAAACTAACTAAAATAAACAGCGACCAGCACTGAGCCAACAGTAAATATGGCAAATAAAGCACTAAAAAGCTTACCTTTAATCTGGACTGTTCGGATCCTTAAACACAAATATACAGAATCAGAGTTTTCTTTATATAAATTACAATATAAAAAAACCTAAATCTACACAGTTCTCCTGCTCACCAGAAAGCAGCATGTGCACAGGCCTGTTCAGGAAGAGGAAGTCGGTCTTTGTGGCTCTTTCCTTTACAGACGCTGTGACGCGATCACATGACCAGTGTCGGACTCCAACACAATAAGTAAAATACTGGGAAAACGTGCACAAGTGAAAACCGGTCTGTTTTCAGGAGCTGTCCAACGTCCACGGCCTTTACGAGAACCTGAAGTCGTCGGTCTGTCCTCAGTCCGACTCCAGTCTGAATTTGACCCATCAGAACCTGGTCCCGACCCTGCGGGGCACCGTCCTGGACTTCTACAGGTGGCAGCAGGACAAGGTGGGCGAGTAAACCGAGTAAACCTGGAGCACACGGGGCTAACTTCATCTGAGAACCGTTTCCTCTTTTCCCCCTCAGTTTGTTCAGGCTGGATCGAGTCGCGGTGAAGACGGCGGAGAAGGGACGTCCACAAAACAGGAGGTGAGATCATGAACTTACCAGAACAACGAGGAAACGAGTAGATTAGGGTTTCCTTTGGGGAGCATGGCGCCTTTACTTCCATGTGAACGTTCACGGCGGTTTGTTTGCTTTGTGCAGAGCTCCAGGCGAGCGGACCTCTTGGCCTCCATCAAGACGCGAGCGTACGGCGAGGCGGCCGAGGTGAGCGCGACCCCCGTCTCAAGGTCTCTCTGAAGTCGCCTCGTTTTTCCCAAAGTTAAACCCGCGCTCGTCCCTTTCCAGGTGTCCAAGTCCCGGCGGCATCGCGCGGTGGAGGTGGATCACGTGACCAAACGCGAGCCGAACCCCGCCCACCCGTCGAGATACGAGAAACGGAAACAGAAAAGTCTGAAATACAGAACCACCGCCAACGTCTGCGCGTCGGGTGAGAAAATGTGTTTTTCTTGTGAGGAGATTCATCTGCACCTCTGGGTGCCTCACGATTCGATACGATACGCGATACATGGCTCACGATAACGATTATCTCACGATACGCCGATACTGCGATAATCGATATATTGCTCAAAAATAATCTACGATACATCACGATTTAAAAAAGAAAAAATGCTACTTTTAACCTTTATTTTAACATACTACATATTATTCATCATTTACATTTCTTTTCATGTGTTTTGTACCACTTTTATAAATGATCCCTGACTTACTCAATGGGTCATAGATCTGTCAGCGACTTATTTACATTTAAATAAACAAGAAACCACAGTCCTATTTAAAAAGTAATAAATCAACCCCAAATGTATCTTCTTTATAATCATAAAAACTATCATTAAAAGTTTATTTGTGTGACAGTGTTTGTTCCAAGTGCTTAAAACTGTAGTGCTGCCCCCTGCTGTCCGGACTGAATTCTTGATCATTGTTGGCCTCTATTGACTGAAAACAGTGGAGCACGGCTGCCTCATTAGTATGCATGACGTTGCTTATTAATATGCATGACGTCATAAAAAGTATCGATATCGGAATAAAAAGTATTGGTGTCGTATCATCCCGCAAAATATCGCGATATATCGGAAATATATTGTCACATTCCTACTACACGATATTGTCCAACACGCAAAGGGTAACGAACACAAGCCACGCCCATCCACCTCGTCCAGTCTCCAAAAGTCAAAATGTTTTGAGACATAGGTCAGTGGTGAACAGTGGGCGACCGCAGAACCTCAGGGATCCATCTCCAGACGTGGAGCCAGGCGGGCGCTCAGAAACACCTGGCTGGAGGATTCACCTATTGTACATGTTTTTAGTGTAGTGTGCAGCCTGGAGACCAAGGCCAGACGATGACGCACTATTGGACAGACGGAAGCTCGTAGTTTATTTACGGATCCAACATGGCGGCAGCAGACGCCATCTTTCCATCGAGCTTTAGACTAACGAGCTTTGTGTAATGCCCTCCCCGACCACCGGAGGGCGCCACAGCCTTTTGAGGTTTTTAAAAATAAACTAAAGACCTACTTATTCTGTGCTGCATTTTCTTAGATATTCTGGGTGGACAGTGTGTGGAGTTTTTCACATCTTTAAACCCTTTTATTCTTTAGAGCCGTTTGTTTCTGTTTTCCAGGAGACATTTGGAAGGACGCCTCCGTCACCAACATCACTCGTCTCACCACTCTGACCTCCGACGGTAAAAACCTCTCATTGAAATTCACTCAAATGATTTATGTGTTTGGTTTTTCAGCTCGACGAAATTGAGGCGAGACCCGTTTTTTTCTGCTCTGGTCATTAAGATGTTTAGCTCGTTTTCTTTTCTTATCTTTGTTGAGACGAGTTTTGTCGCTTTCTTGTCTTTCCCACGATTATTCATTCACAAATACTGACATGTTTGGTATCCACGTGTAGCAGGAAAGGCTGTGACCGAGATGACGCTGTAATCCAAATATGGTCATTTCCTTTGTGGGAGACAGAGCGGCTAAAGACGGGAGGAATATACACATGTGCGGACAAAGAGACTCAACATTAGCAGCTCTTTAACATCTGCACTTTTCACAAACTCCTGAACAATAACAGCATTTTTTATTATTTACATTATTCATTGTCGGATTCAGATTAATTTTAGTTTTGAATGCGGGTTTGTGGATCCTAAACCTCCTCGTACTGACGTGAGAAGGATCGGCTCTGATTCTGAGTCGATGTGGGCAGATCAATAATGTCCAGCAGGGGGCGGTAGGAGTGGATAACCCCATAACCATTACTCATAACGGAGTCTGATCATCTGTGTTTTGTATTTTACAGTCAGGTTTGTTTCTCTTTTTGCTTCAGAAAAACCTCCTCGAAGCTTCAAGAAATTCAAATGGAAGATGGAATCCAGCTGAGTTTTATCTTCTTTTTTTTTAAGTCCAAACATACTTTTTAACTTCTGAAAATGTGACCTTGTATTTAAAACTTGAGTGAATGACGAGAGATGAACGTGATTTTAAAATGTGCTATTTGTAAACTATTAAACTTTCTTTATTGTTGTCGACGCCTCAATGTCACTATTTCATGTTTTTGAACTTCTGAGCAAACAAACATTCGTAAAGTGATTTGGCAGTGGAGGTAATTTGAGAGCTGGACACCACGACGGCATCACCTCGTGACATCAGCAGGTGGAGCGTTGGGAGTTCTTATGGTTCTTGATGAGCAGGATTTCTCAAACACAGGAATTTTATTTTATTTTAATCCAGCTTCAATAAACGTATGAAAACATGGACACGGACGCCGGATTAGAAACGTGCTTTAAAGAGGGGGTATTATGCTTTTTTCAGTCACATAGCCCCAGTCTATAGCACTACAATGATGACGTAACCTTCTGTTGGTCTGTATATGCAGTCAATTAAAATAACGGCCTTGAATAAAATTGCTCTCTCAAAATGGCCGCACTGAACGTCTTGAAATAGGCCTCTGTCTCTTTAAGAAGCTTTCCGACACGCCCCCTTCAGCACACTACTGTGGCATTGAAACAACAACACTGTGCGGGGAGGGGGCTCTGCTGAGCTGAGGAGCAGTGGTTGGGGGCTCGGCTGGTGACGAAAGGTCCAGAGGCGTCTCCAGGAGGTGGGGGCGTTCCTAGGAGGACTGAGGCATAGCTACACCTAAAATGGCCGCCGTCTAAGTTTTTACTGATTACTCAAAAATATGTGAATGAGCCGAGGCAACACTCCAGGCACGTGTTTAATGAGGGAACGACATAATAACAGGATGTAAAGCTTGAAGAAGTCGATTTTACAGAATACCCCCCCCCCCTTTAAAGGGGATTTCATCGTGATCGCTGGACAGTCGGGTACTACACACTCAACACACGCATATTTAAATTTCCCACTTTTCTGAATTATTGAACAGGGACCAAGAGAAATGAGAAGCAGTTTCTGGCCTTTGTTGCTCTTTCGGACCAGGCCCGTTCTCACTGTCGGACTCCAACATAAGTGAAATACTATTTGAGCTCCGAGGAACTGAAAACAGGATCAAACATGTGAGTACAACTACAGGTCTTTGTACTCAGTTACATTTACTCAAGTACTGTTACTGTGCGCGCTACACATTTCTACAAAAACGTGCAAGTGAGTAACTTTTATCTGTGGGGAAACCTGTTTTTGTGTCGCTGTCACGGACGACCCCGCACTTTAGCGACATCTGGTGGTCACAGGAGGAACGGGCTTCAGAGTCGTCAGAGTCGTTTTTCATTGTTGAACGCCCCGAATAGACAAACATAATCTCGACTGGACCTCGAGCGGATTATTCGCAGCAACCCAACTTGTTTTGTCATGTCTTTGGTAACTTTTTCATCGCTCTTTTGTGGCTCTTTTTTTGTGGATGTTTTTGTCACTTTCAGTTACGCTAAAGAGGTTCCACAGAACTAGGGGAAATTTAAAGTAAGTCAGACACAACTCCCAATGTTTTAATCCTTTTTTTTAATGAGGAAACGGTACATTTGGCAAAAACAAGTACAAAATCTGTGACGATTAAAAAATGTAAAAATGTTTAACTTCCATTTGCAAAACATATCATTGCTTTCATAACATACTAAGAAAGAAATATTTACAGTAGAGACGTGTTTAAACAAGAAGCCTCTAACAATTGAAACGTTGTGCTGATTGTTGGGGTTTGGAGCCTCACGTTTGGAGCCTCACGTCTGGAGCCTCACGTCTGGAGCCTCACGTCTGGAGCCTCACGTTTGGAGCCTCACGCTTGGAGCCGGTGAAGCCGTATTTCCAGTCGCTTCAGTGGGATCTGGTTTGTGGAGAGTTCGGCCGCTCGGTTTTGAGCGCTCTGGTGTTTCCGGGAGCTTCTGCTCTGACCACGCGCACGAGGCTTCTTCGTGTGAATTTGTTTATGTTGTTTCAAAAGTCCCGAGCGACCGAACACCCTCCCACACTCATCACAGACGTGCATCCTGTCCCGTGTGTGCACGAGCTGGTGCCTTTTCAAATGTGACGACTGGGTGAACGCCGTCCCGCAGAGGTCACAGGTGAAGGGCTTCTCCCCGGTGTGGACGCGCTGGTGCATCCTCAGGCTGTATTTATCAAAATACTCTTTCTCACACTGGTCACAGGAGAACCGTTTCCCCGTGTGGACGTTCTGATGAACTTTCAGATAAGATTTACTGGCAAAAGATTCACCACACTGCTCACACCGGTACCTTATATTCTCATGGTAGACTTTCTCGTGCTTTATAAGAGCGTCTTTACATTTGAACGTTTTCCCACAGGAGGTTTTACAGACGAACACGTGCTGTCCGCCTGCGTGCATCCGCTTATGTCGCTCTAAGGAGGATTTTCTGGAGAGGTGTCTTCCACACTCGTCACAGGGAAAGGTCGTTTCACCGTGAGTGAGTGCGTGTCGCGTCAATGCGTTTTTGCGTAGAAAGGCTTTCCCGCACTGGTCACAGCGATGTCTCCTTACTTTGGTGTGAATGAGGCGGTGCTCTCGTAAAGTCGATAAACGTGCGAAACATTTCCCGCACTTGTCGCAGCTGAAGTCTCGCGTTCTCGTGTGTACGATTGCGTGTAGCCTTAACCCTCCCGTGTCTTTAAACGATGAGCCGCACAGGTCACATGTGAACGGCCGCTCTCCGTGGACTCTCATGTGTTCAGTGAGCACGGATTTTGCAGTAAACCTTTTATCACACATGGGGCAGCAGAGGAGATTTCCCCCGGTGTGGAATCTCTGATGCTTTGTTAGATTGGATTTGTGCTTGAACAACTTCCCACACTCATCACAGCGGTGTCGTTTCTTTACAGCAGCTTTGGCTTTAGGGGCATCGTCAGCATCTGCCTGTCAAAACAAACAGTTATTCATTAGAAGTAAGGATCTCTCCTTCCCGAGGTTTCTCTTTCCGCCCACTGTATGGATCGTTTCCCTATCATTAAGCCTTTACTCTAATTAACAGCTTTAACTTCTTAACCCCCATATGAACCGGGCTCATTTTCTCAAGTTTACCTAAATCTAAAAGCAAAAACTATTCTAGCCCTAACCCTGTTGGTCTCTCTGGGGTTCGACCACAGAGCTCCCAGGATCAAACCCCTCCACACGTTAAGGAGGCCTTTACCTTTATTTAAAGGAACAGGCCCCCCTCCTGGAACCGCCATCTTAACGTGGGGGAGGGTTTGACCTGAATGATCCTGGAGCTCTGGTGTCGGGGGCTTCGTGCCCCTGGTAGGGTCTCCCAGGGCAAACAGGTCCTAGGTGACGGGTCAGACAAAGAGCGGTTCAGAAGCCCCTTATGAGAGACCGACAGGCCCGGTTAGAACCATGAGGCCGTCCTTCTGTGGACCCACCACCTGCAGGGGGCGCTATAGGGGCTGGTGCAGCTCCAACATCTGCCCCCACGACCCGGCAACGGACAAGTGGAAGAAGATGGATGGATAAAGGAACAGGCCACCGTTTTCACACACTGAGAGCTGTTCTTACCCGAGCTTAGACGGGTTGATCATACCTGTCCGGTCTTTTTGCGTGGCCTCAGTCACGCAAAAAGACCAAAGATGTTGTTAGCATTTGGCCTCTCCCAGCATATTCCCATAGCTCCGAAGCGACAAAGCTCTTCCACGGACCAGACCGGTGCGTACCAACTCGTCTAAGCTCAGGTAAGAACAGATCTCGGCCTGTTCCTTTAACCAGGAACGTCCCACTGAGATTAAGAATCTCTTTTTCAGGGGAGTCCTGGCCCCAGAGGGTAACCTATTGTACATGTTTTAGTGGTAGGGGCAACCTACGCAGACACGGGGAGAACATGCAAACTCCCCGTCCAGGTGGGAATCGAACCTGGGACCTTCTAGCTGTGAAGCACAAGCGCTAGCCACTGTGCTACCGTGCTACCAAAGGGCCAAGGAGGGGCTAGAGAAGAGCTTATTATATTATTATTATACTCTTGGCCTAATTACCATATACCACACACTTCATCATTGGCTTTTATCATAACATAAAAATGCTGAAATGTTTGAGCTGTTTGTAGCATTGTACATTTGAAAAATAGCGTGTTAGCAAAAAGAGCGTGTTAGCAAAAAGAGCGTGTTAGCAAAAAGAGCGTGTTAGCAAAAGTAGCGTGTTAGCAAAAAGAGCGTGTTAGCAAAAATAGCGTGTTAGCAAAAATAGCGTGTTAGCAAAAATAGCGTGTTAGCAAAAGTAGCGTGTTAGCAAAAATAGCGTGTTAGCAAAAATAGCGTGTTAGCAAAAGTAGCGTGTTAGCAAAAAGAGCGTGTTAGCAAAAAGAGCGTGTTAGCAAAAGTAGCGTGTTAGCAAAAAGAGCGTGTTAGCAAAAATAGCGTGTTAGCAAAAAGAGCGTGTTAGCAAAAAGAGCGTGTTAGCAAAAATAGCGTGTTAGCAAAAGTAGCGTGTTAGCAAAAATAGCGTGTTAGCAAAAATAGCGTGTTAGCAAAAATAGCGTGTTAGCAAAAGTAGCGTGTTAGCAAAAATAGCGTGTTAGCAAAAATAGCGTGTTAGCAAAAATAGCGTGTTAGCAAAAGTAGCGTGTTAGCAAAAATAGCGTGTTAGCAAAAAAAGCGTGTTAGCAAAAATAGCGTGTTAGCGAAAATAGCGTTTTAGCAAAAAGAGCGTACCATTTTCCCCGAGGTCGTCTTCGTCTCCACAAACTGCAAGAGAACATTCATTCATGAATTAGGATCGTGGATCTGATGTTCGGAAACCGATCCAGGCGTTTTGAGAGTATCTTAATGACTGGATCACCGGCGCCACCTGCAGGTTTAAGGCAGGGCGCAGTGGGAGGAGCCACAGCCGATTCCAGACTGTGCTAAGCTAGGCTACTATCGCTAACACCCGCTGAAGACAAACAGCAGCCGGTCATAATAATGGCAGAGAAACGTTCCCTCTGCAGTTTGGCATTTACAGAGGAGTCAGAAACTCAGGCTGAGGGGCGTAAGTAGCCATGTGCTCCTAGTGCTTCTGGCTTTTACAGGCAGTCAGTTATTATGTGTCCATAATTCAACTGTAAAGATTGCACTTTAATCATTAGCTAACAGGAAATGACTCACCCGTAAAAAGAACCGGGTTATGGGTTGAACCTGAAAGGAGGACGTGACATATTAAAGACGAGTAACAGAAAAACAAATAAACAGAAACGGTAAAAGTGTAAAGTGTTTTCGATTAAAGACTTCAGGGACAAAGCGGTCAGAGTGAGTCCAGCAGCCCGGAGGCAAAGCTCATTTACAATCACATAAAACACAAACACTGGATGTAGCTGCGGCTTTGAGGGAGACAATTAGTGACAAACACACATTATTTTCAAACCCTCCCGTCTGTGTGAGTAAGAACAAGTTTAACGTCCACGTAATGAATAACTTGTCTCTCTTCTTGGAAACACACAGGTTTTATCTTCATCTGCATCGCTCTGATACATGTTCAGTTCATCTCAGGAAGGAGGAGGCCACGACGTGTCTCAGAGCTTCCGCCTCTGATGTGGGTCTGTAGTTATTTCCTCCAGAGTCCACCACAGAAGACACGTTAAACCCTTAAACACTGAATGAGTTTATCAAAATATACAACATTTCAATCCAAAATATGCTCAATAATAACTTTGACGCATTTACTTTTCTTCTTCTGTGTTTGCTTTAATCCGTCACATTTGCTCTAAATGTCTCTGTAGACGTGGAGGTAATTCAAGTGTGTTTTGGGAGAGAGATGTTCAGGTTTAGGAATGTGGAGGAAACACATGTTCCGCCAAAACGACAAATAAAGTAATAAGTAAACTAACTAAAATAAACAGCGACCAGCACTGAGTCAACAGTAAAGCTCAAATAAAGCACTAAAAAGCTTACCTTTAAACTGTTGGGATCCTTAAACACAAATATACAGAATCAGTGTTTTCGTTATATAAATTACAATATAAAAACACCTAAAGCTACACAGTTCTCCTGCTCAGCAGAAAGCCGCGTGTGCACAGGAAGAGGAAGTCGGTCTGTGTTGGAGATGTTGTTGATATGACGTGATCACATGACCTGTCAGTTTCCTGAGCAGGACAGAAACGGCTTTAACGCCACAAAACAATACAAATGTTATAAGTAATATTAGCCTCTTCCTCTCTCTCTCCCTCCTCCCCTCCCCCTCTTTTTCTCCCTCCTCCCCTCCCCTCTCCCTCTCTCCTCTCCCCCTCTCCCCTCTCTCTCCTCCCCTCTCTCTCTCCCCTCTCTCTCTCCCCTCTCTCTCTCTCCTCTCTCTCCCTCTCCCCTCTCTCTCTCTCCTCTCTCTCCCTCCTCCCCTCCCCCTCTCTCTCTCCCTCTCCCCTCTCTCTCTCCCTCCTCCCCTCTCTCTCTCCTCCCCTCTCTCTCTCTCCTCTCTCTCCCTCCTCCCCTCCCCCTCTCTCTCTCCCTCCTCCCCTCCCCTCTCTCCCCCTCTCCCTCCTCCCCCTCCTCCCTCCTCCCCTCCTCCTCTCTCTCCCCCTCCCCTCTCTCCCTCTCTCCCTCCTCCCCTCTCTTCCTCTCTCCCCTCCCTCTCTCCCTCCCCCTCCTCCTCTCTCTCCCCCTCCCCTCTCTCCCTCCTCCCCCTCCTCCTCTCTCTCCCCCTCCCCTCTCTCTCCCCCTCCCCTCTCTCCCCCTCTCCTCCTCTCCCCCTCCCCTCCCCCTCCTCCCTCCTCTCCCCGTCTCCAGCGCGCACTGACAGGCGGAGCGACGCGGAGGCTGCAGCGGGAGCTGACCGGGATGCTACACCGCTCCAGAGCCGCTGTGTTCGGCCGTGAGAGCAGCCATGGCCTCGGACAGTAAGTACCGCGTGCGCCGCATCTCAGCACAACCATTTCAACTCAAACTTAATAACCACATGACAACACTCAAAATGTCCGAGAACGCGTTCCCAGCGTCTCTCACTTTGTTGACGCATCACAGTCGCGCTGCGTAACGGCCTCTTTCCATAATGATGCAGCAGGTTATCACGAAGCTAGCGCGACTTCAGCCGTGATTCCAGAACGTTTTCTCGGTGGGATCGTTTGTTTCCTCGGTTCATCTTGAGCTGCAGGTGCGGATGCGGAGCCACCGGTGTCTCTGGTGTTTGGCCTGGTTGGGCTCGATTCTTCTTCTAGTCTTGGGTTCAGTTAGACCGTGATTAGCCCGGGTTATGTTTCAGCCTCAGTTTAGGTTTTACTGAGGTTTATCGATTATTGAGTTTAGTTTCTGTTTTGAAACAGGTTTAGTCCTGGGGGTTAAACTCCTCAGGGCAGGGGTTCAAACATTCCAGGCGGCGACCCTCAAAATTACGCATTAATAATGATAATAATAATAATAAGGGTTAGATACAAAATAAAAATAAGCAACAAACTCTATTAAAATGTGGTTTCATAATACGTTTTATTACTTAAACAATACATGGTAATATATTAGTCAACAATTCAAGTCATTCCAAGTCAATACAAGTGCATTTAACCCGTGTTACTTTAACATTGTAACATATTTTATATTATTAGTTACAGTTTAAAAATATAATATGTTTGTACTACGGTTTAAATGTAGTTGAGTTGTACTACTTTGAGTTACTTTTGGTAAAATAAAAACTGAAAATAGTAATAATGCCACAGAGCAGAAGTGCAGTCAAAGATTTATTTTCCTTCGCTCTCCCTGTGCTCTTTATTCTCTTTATTCTCTTTATTCTCTTTATTCTCTTTACGCAGTTGCCGGTTTTATGCACCAGTGTTCAACGTGGTTATATTTTGGGGGTGTTTTTACAAACTTTAAATGCACTTGTAACTTGAGTTATTTAAATTGTAATGACTAATATATCCCAGTATTTTGTTGCAGTAAAATGTTATACATATATTTTTGTATTTCCATACGTTTGTAATGCGTTACCCCAACTCTGCTTTTCATAGTTTCTGAAACGATGAGGTCTTAGCTTTCACGTGAGGCTGTAAACAAAAACGTGACAAAATCCCAACGAAAAAAGTGTGAAAAAGCGGCAACGCAACAAAAAAAGTTCCGATCAGTTTCGTAGTTCTTAGCTTTCAAATTAGGCGTTACACTGGCCTATAGGCTGTAATCTCTCCAGTCAAGACGTTTTTAGATTTGGGAGATTATGTGCTCAGTTAAAGCAGCACTAAGTAACTCGTGCCCCTAGAGGCCGTAAGTGCCACTGCAGGTGTCGTAGCACGTTGTGTTTTTTACTCGTTAATCGTCCGTGAGAGTAAATACTACGCTGACGGAAAAGAAAAGGGACAGAGGGACATTGAACATCAGAGCCGTGGGAAGAACTTTTAATTAGGGGGCGCTGAGGGATAAAGTTTACCCCAAAAACACTTTTTCTGTGCATATCTCCTATTTAATAATATTGCCTGCAATTTGCAAACTATCCACCAGGGGGTGCTGCAGCGCCCTCAGCACCCTGGGTTCCCACGGCCTTGTTGTTCATCCAGTTACACAATGGAGGTCATTTATTTCACTCAGACTTGGCTGTAAATACTGTTTAAGTGGCGCTAGCCCGCAGTTAGCTTTGCCCGTTAGCCTGTTAGCTTCTTCTTCGTGATCCCATTAGTGTGTATTGGTGACTCTGACCCGGCGGCAGGAAAGTTGCAATTGTGGTTTTCCGGCCAGAGACACCAGGGGGAGATGAAAGACCCCCCGATCATCCCATTAACACTCGTATCACCCCCAGAGGGACGACGGGGGGGATTTCTTACGGTAAACACGTTACTTAGTGCTGCTTTAAGGTGGGGGCTTGTTCCACTTTGAGTAAATCCTTAAGCGGCGGGATGAGGAGCAGAACGGCCTTGTGGGTAACGTAGTCCTGTAGAGTTTATGTAACATCCCGGTTCAGCCTGAGGCCAAAGCGTGACGTGTTCCTGTCCCGTCCGATCAGGTCGAGCGGGACTCGGCTCCGAGAGGCGCCGGCGCCGAAAGCACAGCGCTCTTTATTTTATGGCTGAGCAGTTTCGGGGAAAGATATCGCGCCCTCGTGAGCAGCCTGTGACTCCTATTGTGGTAACCATGGCAACAGTCAAACCGCTGAAGTATGGACTTGGGTTTATGGTTAATGCCCGTGTAACGGCGGGACCAATCCACGTGGAACAAAACACGCCACGAAGGTCACATGACTGTCCGGGCGCCGGTAAACCAGTCTGGTATCGAGAAAGAAAGGTTTAGGCATTACTGGTGTGGAGCAGGAACCGAAAAGAAATATAGAATCTTTACATTTAAGTTTTGACGCAGTTGTTCATCAACGTTTAAAAGACAAAGGTGAACACTGCAAAAAGTAATTAACTAGATTAGTATAAATGTTTCAATTTGAGCATAATAATCAAAATGTGAGTTGTTTTGACTCGGTAAGATGTACTTGGCCATTTGACCTGGATTATTTCACTTGTTTTGAGATGTTTCTGACTCGTTTCAATACATTTTGTCTCTATTTCAAGTAACTTTCTTCGCCAATGGGGCAAGAAAATCGGTCTCATCTCATTGGCAATTTTACTTTCTTATTTAGAGCGAGAGATTTAACTTAGAACCTGAATCTGAAATGTCCTCAAACTAGCAAAGTAAACTTGGTCAGACCAGGAACAAAGTCTAAATGAGTGAAAACCGCTCAAAACTAGATACATTTCCTCAATTCAAGACATTTAAGCCAAATGCTTGATATTTACTTTTTGCAGTGAAAAAATGTGTTAAAAAATTAGGGGGGAAAATAATAAAAATGTGGAAAGTGTTTTTCCTCTTTTGTAGTTAAAGGCTTTTGAAATGAACCAAACGGACAAATGGACTTCGAAGCCTTTACTGAGCTGTAGTGGAGCAGAAAGGGTTCCGTTTATCTCGTAAATGTTGTGGAAGACCCCTCTTTCTGCACTGGGTGTGGCCTCCTGATTGATGGGAACCACCTGGGCTGGTCCACTCCACACACACTTGGGTTTAAAGAAGAAAAAAGAAAGATCTGATGAAGGCTAACGCCCAAACGTGATCACTATCATTACAAATGTGGATGTTGTTTTTGATGGATGAAGATGTTCCTCAACATCTGCACCTCGAAGACTCCTCCTGGCGCTGCTTCTCTTTTCTCATTGTTTTTTGGATCCATGTGGAAGACCCCTCTGTCGTGAAGTGAATGCTGGATTTGAAAGTTTGAGCCCCTCCCCTTCCGGCCTCCGGCGTTTGGATTCGGAGCCAGCCGGGCCCCCCCTTCTGTAAACAGGAACAAAAAGTCGTCTGAAACAAACGGGCGCCGAGTGACACCCGCCCCGGCCCGGACAGAGCGCCTGAGCTCAGAGACCCGCCCCGGCCCGGACAGAGCGCCTGAGCTCAGAGACCCGCCCCGGACCGGACAGAGCGCCTGAGCTCAGACAAACCCGCCCCGGCCCGGACAGAGCGCCTGAGCTCAGAGACCCGCCATGGGCCCGGACAGAGCGCCTGAGCTAAGTGACCCGCCCCGGCCCGGACAGAGCGCCTGAGCTCAGAGACCCGCCCCGGCCCGGACAGAGCGCCTGAGCTCAGAGACGCTCCCCGGACCGGACAGAGCGCCTGAGCTCAGACAAACCCACCCCCGGCCCGGACAGAGCGCCTGAGCTCAGAGACCCGCCATGGGCCCGGACAGAGCGCCTGAGCTAAGTGACCCGCCCCGGCCCGGACAGAGCGCCTGAGCTCAGAGACGCTCCCCGGACCGGACAGAGCGCCTGAGCTCAGAGACCCGCCCCGGACCGGACAGAGCGCCTGAGCTCAGACAAACCCACCCCCGGCCCGGACAGAGCGCCTGAGCTCAGAGACCCGCCCCGGCCCGGACAGAGCGCCTGAGCTCAGAGACCCGCCCCGGACCGGACAGAGCGCCTGAGCTCAGAGACGCTCCCCGGACCGGACAGAGCGCCTGAGCTCAGAGACCCGCCCCGGACCGGACGGAGCGCCTGAGCTCAGAGACGCTCCCCGGACCGGACAGAGCGCCTGAGCTCAGAGACCCGCCCCGGCCCGGACAGAGCGCCTGAGCTCAGAGACCCGCCCCGGACCGGACAGAGCGCCTGAGCTCAGAGACGCTCCCCGGACCGGACAGAGCGCCTGAGCTAAGTGACCCGCCCCGGCCCGGACAGAGCGCCTGAGCTCAGAGACCCGCCCCGGACCGGACAGAGCGCCTGAGCTCAGAGACCCGCCCCGGACCGGACAGAGCGCCTGAGCTCAGACAAACCCACCCCCGGCCCGGACAGAGCGCCTGAGCTCAGAGACCCGCCCCGGCCCGGACAGAGCGCCTGAGCTCAGAGACCCGCCATGGACCCGGGAGTCAGGGACCGAGACCACTGAGTGATGGAGGCCGGGGAGGAAGTAGGTCTCACACTTGACTAGTTCATGGACTCGAACATTAGATCTGAGTTTCTTTTAAAATAACGACTCTCTCTCTGCGTCGCTTCGGGCTGCGAGAAACAAAAGTGAGGAAATCTGTCTCTGAGGCCAGTTTGTTTTACACTTACATTGAGAACAAAGATCTGAAAACTGAATCTTAGCCTCTCACTTTGCACCGTAACCGAGAACATTTTCTCCAGTTCAGCTTTACCCCAATCTTGAAATCTTCAAGGATGTGTGTTTACCACTAAAGTACTCGACAAACAATTTCAGTCGGAAACGAGTTCTACCGGTATCGAAAAAACTGAAAGTATCAAAAACTGGAACCGAGAATTTTTTGTTAAATCATTATTAATTTAGATCAAAGTTTTGATGCTGTTGATCTAGGGCTTTGTTTGTTTCAGCTCAAATTAATTATTTCCTCCCCCCATTTTTTGTTTTAATATTTTTGAGTTTGCCCCATTTTTCTCAAATTGTTTAAACATTTTTTCTTAATTTTGTCAGAATATTTTCTCATTTTCCCAATTTGTTTCCATCATTTTTGCTCATTTTTTATTCCTATATTTTCCCTCAATTTCCACCTATTTATTTACTATTTTATTTTGTCACATTTTGTCCCAGTATTATTCTCTAGTTCTAGATGACACGTATTTTAGCATCGAAAACCGAGTATTGTGGAATCAAAGTGAAAAATCCATCTGTCCACGCGTTTGGCTCGTATTAAAAGCCTAAAAATGTGTTTTTGAAGCCGCAAAGTTTTTCTTCCTGAAACAGATTTGAACTGACTTTGAAAACAGCGAATACTTCAGGTCACTCTTTTACTTCTTTACTCTAATATTCGTTTTGTTAAAGTAACTGCGTGTCCTGCTGGTCGTGCACCTGTAATTCTGACCACAGCCACAAGAGAGCGCTGCGAGTTCTTCATACTGGGATCCGTCCAGCTACAATCCCATTAAATAAAAACATGTTCAGACTTTATTGTCCTTTATTGTCCTGGACTGAAGTACATTTGTGTTGGAAACATGTTTAATGATATTTTCTCCCACAGTGGATCTAAACCAGACTCTCGTGTTTTCTTCTTCTTTTACTTTTAGTGTTTGAGTCAAAATATCCAGAGATTTTAGTCACAGTTTTAGTTTCATTCCCTCTGGACCGAGTGCATTTTCTCCAGTTCAGCTTTACCCAAATCTAAAGGTTTACAGCCTTAACGCCTCATTTGAAAGCCCAACAAAAGTGTTGTCACATTGTCACCGCTTTTTTGTTTATTTTTTGTCACTTATTTGTCACATTTTTGTTGTTGTGTTTGTCAGTTTTGTGTCACTTTTGTATCACTTTTTTGTCACTTTTGTGTCACTTTTTGTTGCTTTTCCGGCACCTATTTGTCGTTATTTTGACACTTGAAGCTTCTGGATCTAAGGTAAAGCCAAAGTGGAGGAAATGTGCTGAGTTCATGGGGGGGTTTAGTCCTCCTGGCCCCCCCCGCCCCCTGACATGTTTAACCTGTGACTCCTTTCTCACTGCTCTTGTGCCTGATCTTTTCCAGGGGGGGGGGGTTAGCCTCAGTAATAGTCCTCCCGCCCCCCCCCCCCCCCTGACATGTTTAACCTGTGATCTGCTCCAGGGGGGGGGGGTTAGCCTCAGTAATAGTCCTCCCGCCCCCCCCCCCTGACATGTTTAACCTGTGATCTGCTCCGGGGGGGGGGGGGGGGTTAGCCTCAGTAATAGTCCTCCTGCCCCCCCCCCCCGACATGTTTAACCTGTGATCTGCTCCAGGGGGGGGGTTAGCCTCAGTAATAGTCCTCCCACCCCCCCCCCCTGACATGTTTAACCTGTGATCTGCTCCAGGGGGGGGGGGGGGGGGGGGGTTAGCCTCAGTAATAGTCCTCCTGCCCCCCCCCCCCCCCCGACATGTTTAACCTGTGATCTGCTCCAGGGGGGGGGTTAGCCTCAGTAATAGTCCTCCCACCCCCCCCCCCTGACATGTTTAACCTGTGATCTGCTCCAGGGGGGGGGGGGGGGGGGGGGGTTAGCCTCAGTAATAGTCCTCCTGCCCCCCCCCCCCCCCCGACATGTTTAACCTGTGATCTGCTCCAGGGGGGGGGGGGGGTTAGCCTCAGTAATAGTCCTCCCACCCCCCCCCCTGACATGTTTAACCTGTGATCTGCTCCAGTGTATTAAGTCTCCCTGGTCTCTCCTCGTCCTCTGCGTCCCCTCCATTCGTCCCGTGTCTCCATGGTCTCTCCCTGGTCTCTCCTCGTCCTCTGCGTCCCCTCCATTCGTCCCGTGTCTCCCTGGTCTCTCCTCATCCTCTGCGTCCCCTCCATTCGTCCCGTGTCTCCCTGGTCTCTCCCTGGTCTCTCCTCGTCCCCTCCATTCGTCCCGTGTCTTGTCCTCGTGTCTTCGAGGCTGTCTGCTGGTGTGGTCGGGTCACTGTGTTGTCCTGTGTCCTCTCGTGTTGCCAGTCACGCCGGAGGCCGTCGGGTTCCTGTCCGCCGTGGGGATCTTCATCGTGGCCCTGGCGCTGCTCTTCCTCTTCATCAATAAGAAGCTGTGTTTCTCCGAGGTGGGGGGGCTGCCCTGCCTCGAGCCCCGCGGACAGAGGAGGCGGAGGAATCGCACCGGCAACCGCGCCGGGCTGGGTGAGTGCTCCAGGGTTTATTCAACCATGAGATGTATATTTCAGTATTTTTGGAAATTTTTAATACTTTTTTCCTCCTCATCTTTTCCTCCCGATTTCCCCCCAATCCTATGTTTGTTTATTTTTTCCATATTATTTTTTCTCGATAAGATTAGACTTTATTGATCTCACAATAGAGCGATTCACTTGTTCCATCAGCTCTCAAGAAACACTAAACCAGGGGGGCCCAAACTTTTTGCCACCGAGGGCAAAAATGAAAAAGTGCGAAACACATTTAACTGCAAATAATATTTTATTTTTCCGTTTACATTTGCATTTGATTATATCTATGCAAATAACATGCTATATTAAAACAAATATTAACTAAAAGCCTAGTTTTAGTAGAACAAAATCAACCATTGTAGCAATATGTAAAATGTAAAAAACAACAACACCTGCATCTACAGTACGTGCAGTGACTTTACCTCATTCATTTGTTAACTCAAAGAAAATGCCGTATTAGATCATTTTGAAAGTGTCAGTTCAGCATAAATTCTTTTATAAGTCTGTTTTCAACATGACCTATGTTGATGTCAACAAACTTTGCCATAAAAGTTGGAAAACTGGGAAAGTTGATGCTACAACGCTCTGTGATAAACACCAAGACCCCACAACAGTGTTTCCTTAACTTTGCGAAAGGAGTGAAACAGCGCCCCCAATTTGACGCTGGTGGCCAAAAAGTGTACTGCATCCATATTAACCATTCATTACCAGAATGAATGGGAGAGAGTTGGTATTAACCAAGTAGGTCATTCTATGGCGGGCCAACAGAATTGTTTCGGCGGGCCACATTTGGTCCGCGGGCCACATTTGGTCCGTTTTGTATCATCTCAGAAGCCCCTTTACTGCACAAGATTACATTTATACCATTCCATGTCAAAGTACTAAAGTATATGCCTGAAGCCACATATTTAGGTCTGTCGTTCGAACCCGTATACACTGCATTTAAACACTTTAAAGTTGTAGTATTTAAAGAGGATCTGGATAGTATTTGACTGTTATTGTAGGAGTATTTGGACGTCGCTCACGGCTCTGTTTACTTTCTGTGTTTGACTAAAGTGTGTCTTTGTGGGAGGAGCCTCATATTTACAGACATTACTCTGCAAACACTCGCCACTCTGAGCCCTGACAAGGTAAGGCCTGGTTTAGTCCTGGTTTAGTTCCTTTTTAGTCCTGGTTTAGTCCTTGTAATCTTTGAGAAACATCTTCGTAAATATCTGGTAATGTATACTGTTACACTTTTAAATACTTTTGGACTTTGTGTTTTTTTTTTTTCTGAGCCCTTTTGCTTTGACAGAGTGAATTTGCACAACTCCAGGTCTGGTTCTCGTGAGAAACAACATTAGGTTAAAAAAAAGAAGGGCCATTTAAAGCCACACTACGGAACATTTCAGGTTTTACGATACATACGATAATATATAAATAATATAATATATTATATGAAACATGGAGTATTCCTGAAGTTTTAACATCAGGGTATTTGGGATGTTTATTCTCTGACGTTTTGTGTCTTTGAGCCGGATATTTATCCAGGAAGTGACTCCAACATGTCTGTGTGGCTCCCTGGTCTTTCCCACGCTTATTCATTCACAAATACTGACCTGTTTGGTATCCACGTGTAGCAGGAAAGGCTGTGACCGAGATGACACAATAATCCAAATATGGTCATTTCCTTTGTGGGAGACGGTCTGGATTTTTCATTTTTATTTTAGGACATTTCAAAAAATTAAAAATTCAATTAAATCTAATAATAATAATAATAATAAAGTGTTGAAAATATTGGAACAGTTTGGGAAATAAAAAAAATAAAAAAAAGTTGAAATGTTTTGAATAAAGCTTTGAAAAATGTGGGAGAAAAATGAAAATGTTGGAACATTTTTGAAAATTATGGAACCACTTATTCATTCATAAATACTGACACGTTTTGGTATCCACGTGTAGCAGGAAAGGCTGTGACCGAGATGACGCTATAATCCAAATATGGTCATTTTCTTTGTGGGAGACAGCAGTGGCTAAAGGCGGCTTCATTTAAATGAAAATGAAAAAAATGACAGAAAACTTGCACTACATTTTTTTTCTCATATTCATGTCAGTGATCTACAGCAGAAGTTTCAAATTGATATCTCTACATTGTATTTTTTTTGCCTATTCACCTGCAGTGTCTCGCCATAAAGGGATATTGCAGTATTTTTGACATAGGGCCTCATTTCTTAGTTATCCAGAGTGTTGCTCATTTCTGGAGTTTTACATTTTTTATTTTTATTCATGCAGTCCTTATAGTTGAAGAGTTTAGCGGTGCTAGGCTAGTGCTAGGCTAGTGCATGTCTATGGTAACTAGTAGCCTGCATTAAAAACCTCTTCAAAATCATGGGCTCGTCCTCCAAACGTTGCCAGATCTGATTTGTAGAAAGCTCCTTAGTGAATTCCACGTGTAGTAACGCCGGCCGCAGGTAAACAAACTACCGTAGATCCGGTAACCGAGCAGATCACTCCGCCGCTGCGTAGCTACAACCAGGAAGCTGATGCTGCTCAAATATAAGTTATTTTAAATGCAAAATGGTGATATTTAAAACATTATTCAGTAAACACAGGTAGTCTGGTGTTATCAGTGATTTGCCTCAGGTGCAATGTGCATGGGTCAGACTGTTTTTAACGCAGGCTACTAGTTACCATAGACATGCACTAGCCTAGCACTAGCCTAGAAACACTAAACTCTTCAAATATAAGAACTGCATGACTTAAAACAAAAGGAAAAGAAATCAACAACACTCTGGATAACTAGGAAATGAGGCCCTATGCCATAAATCCTGAACTATCCCTTTAAACTGACTCCGTGGTTGATGTTCCTCGTCTGTGTCGCTCCTGACCTCGTTCCCGGTCACTCCGTGTGTCTCAGCCCTCACCGCTCCCTGCTTCTCTCCTCTTCCCTCTCTGTCCCGCAGCCAAGAGTTTCGGTAACGAGGAGGACGACTATGGCTCGAGTTCGTCCGACAGCGAGGCGGAGATCCTGAAGCAGTTCGAGATCTCCGTGTCCCGGTCGCAGAGCTTCAAGAACACGCCGACGCCGGCGACGAGCAGCGCGACCGCCGAGGCTAACGCTGCCGGGCCGGGGAAGGCGGGGAAGGCGGGGCCCGCTCACTCACAGTCCTCCAGGTCTTTGAATAAGAGGCACAAGTTCTCCAGGCTGTCGGACCACGAGGAGGCGTGCACCGAGCCCTCAGACATGGAAGGTGAGGGACATTTGACCGATCCAGAGATACAGAGTCATTTGTAACGCGTCACTCAAAAACACAAATACACTTTACTCAAGTTTAGCTGTTCTGTTGTTTTGGCAGAAGATGGCGCTGTTTCTCTACCTACAACGCTGCGTTTCCTAAACTGAATCCACGGATGTTTTATTTTTAGGGTTTGGTTGATGTGGACCTAAAGTCAGGAAACGTTTCACAGCTATTAACGAAACACTGACGTCTGCAGGTTTCTGTACGTTGGCTTTGCCGCGGACTTGGATTATTTGTTGTAATCTCGTGTAAAGGGAGAGTTTAGACGGTCATGAAACTGACCCGAGAGGACGAGACGATTGTGGGCTTTGAGAAGTGGGTAAATCTGTGCCAAAGTTGACGAGGCTTGGACCAGCCTCTCTATGAGACACATTCTTATCATGGGGAATATTTCTACCGGTATAGTTGAATTATCGCCCAACCCTAATTATTTTATGAGCTGCTTGTGCACAAATATCGAACAAGGATAAAAAGGCTAAGGGAGACTTTGAATGACAGCTTCAGATACAGCACTATCGAACCAGCTGAGTGTCCGACAGTGATAAAGATGTGTCTGAATTAAACGTCCCCTCGCCTCGTCTCTTCTCTCAGACTCCGCGGCTCCGGCCCAGGATCCTCTGTCCGCTGCCGCAGCTGAAGAACCTCCGACCAGGGCCAGCTCCAGGTCCGGGGCGTCGAAGCGGAGCCGAGGGTCCGCGCAGGAGGACCAGACCAGCCTGAGCCGCCCCGGGCCGGTCCAAACCAGCCTGAGCCAGTCCAGATCCAGCCTGAACCGCTCCGTCCCGAGTCCCAGCCCGAGCGCCGTGAGGCAGGCGGCCGACGGCAGCGAGGACCTGGAGGCTCTGGCCGTGGTGGACGACGACAGCTCCTCCACCTGGAGCCCAGAGGTACTGCAGCCAGAGGAGACGTGTCTAAAATCTGCAGAATAAAAGTCTTTGAGTTGGACCAGTGGTTCTCAACTGGTGGCTTGGGACCCAAAAGTCAGTCGTGGAACCATTTTCAGTGGGTCACTACATTGATAAGATAAAATAATCCTTTATTGATCTCACAATAAGATCCCTCAGGGTGTGCAAATGGACAGGAAATGTGCAAATAGAGGTCTCTTATGCACAATGAGTAAAAGCAAAAATCTTAAAGGGACAGAAATACAAACAATAAGAAAAAAAGATAAAATTAGAACAGACTATAAAAAGTAGAATATCAAGGTCAGAATTGGCAGTGCAAAGGTTCTAGTTTACAGATCAAATGTTTGCAAATCTTAAGAAATTCCTTTTGCATTTGTAGCATTGGTGTGGTTTGTTTTTTATATAGGTTGATGTTATAACTGGGGCCGGGACTTTTTTCGATTAATCGCGATTAACTAATTACATGAGGTTTAGTGCGATTAAAAATATTAATCGAAATTAATCACACTTTGCTTTCCACACTTCAGTTTCCTTTTTTCCTGCAGACGCACAATTAATGGAAATATTGCACCGGTCTGTTGGACTTGGTTGAACAAAAATAAACAATCTTGTGTATTCAGTCATTATTCAATGGTCTACTAAAAATCCTTATGAAAAAACTTACTTCTCACTGTTCTCGGGTCAAATATTTATATGCGATTCATTTCGATTAATTAATTACAAAGCCTTTTAATCGAGTCCCGGCCCTATAGTTATAACACAAAACTCTAAATTTGGATGAGTGCGTGACGATGGATTAATACTTTTTAACATCATCATTTACAAGGCAAGTTTATTTGTAGAGCACAATTCACACACAAGGCAATTCAAAGTGCTTCACAGTTGCATAAAATTACAACAGATCAAATTAATCATTAAAACATCAACATGAAAAATGAATCAATTACAGTAAAAGGCAAGAGTGCAGATAAAACGCAGATACCTCATCATCGTTTTCAAGAAACGTCCCAAAAATATCTCCCAGCACTGGTTCCACTGACCCACTGACTGACTTCTCTGCAAATAGATCGAGTTAATTCAAAATATAGTAACATTTAACCTCTTAACCCCCACCTTAACTGAGCACATTTCTCCCAGTTTGGCACTACCCAAATTAAAAGGCTTATTGGCCAGTGCAACGGCTCATTTGAAAGCTAAGACCTGCACCTTTATCACACGTTTGAAGCGTTTTTTGGGAATCGAACCCGGGACCCTAATCTCCCCCTCCTCCCCCCTCGCAGCAGGAGCAGCCCCCGGTCCTGGACGCCCCGTCGGACCCCTCGTCTCCGCACCTCCCCGTGTCCAAGTGCGCGGACCTGGGCCTGAGCCTGGACTACAGCCCGGAGCAGGAGCGTATCTCGGTCACGGTCCTCGCCGTCCGGGACCTGCCCGACAAGTCCCGCAGCGGCATGGACTCCTGGCAGATCCACATGGTGCTGCTGCCCGCCAGGAAGCAGCGGCAGAAGACCAGCGTGCAGAGAGGGGACAGTCCCGAGTTCAACGAGACCTTCAGGTGAGAAACTACGAGCGCAGCATTTATGTCCCGAGTCCCGAGGTAGAGGTATTAATTTCAAACGTTTGCCGTACATCACTGATATGCTGTAAAATTTAGAAAAAAAGATTGCGACATTTTATTCGTTAAAATGGCCAAAAGTCCCAGTGTTTTCAGCGACACAATCTAATGGATAGAGGCAGGTTTTATTTTCTCAGATGGATTTTGGATCTTGTTTAGTTTTTGAATAAACTGGACTAAATGCAAGTTTTGCCTTTTTTACTCACTACTGCCCCCTCAGGTCTTACGCGTAACTGCAGTCTCTATATTAAGCTTTCTGAGTGGCCGTTGTGGTGAACAGGTCTGGGCTCATTCTACACATTAGGACATGGCTGGAACATGTAGGGGGAGGAAAATACTTAATTTTAACATTTATAAACTCTGTATCGTCCCTTTCATAATAAAAGAATCATGTTTGCCTTACACTTGTATTGTGCTTTACAAGCCTGTGATACCAAGTTTCTCAAAGCGCTACAGTTGAGTCATTATTCATTTGCTCCATAGTCTATGGTTGTAAGGTACTATTGTAGCCACAGCTGCCCCGGGGTAGACTGACGGAAGCGAGGCAACCAGTCTCCCACCACCACTCACTCACTCACCCACTCACTACAATCATTCTGGCCTATTGTACATGTTTTTAGTGGTAGGGGAAACCAGAGGAAACCTATGCAGGCACGAGAACATGCAAACTCCACAGAAAGACCCCGTTCAGGTGGGAATCGAACCCGAGACCTTCTAGTGAAGCACGAGCGCTCTCCTTGTTTTTTGGGTTCAAAGCTCAATACCTGAGACAGGATTAAGACACTGAAACATCTCTTCCCAGCCTGTGGAGCTGTAGGGACGAGGGCTCAGCGATAAATAAAATTAATTCTAATAATTCATGCATTTGAAAACAGACAATCGTAAATCGTAAAATCCCCCTCTCGTTCAGCAGCGTTTCCGATGCTCCACGGCGACTGTTTTCAGGAACAACACGAGAGGAGAAACCAGCGACTTCCTGACGATCTCTGCTGCTTCACAAACGCTGCGTGTGGAGATTCAGGAGTTTTCTTCTGTTAAAACGGACTTTTAGTTGAAGAAACGGAGATCCCCTCCTGACCTACTCTTGAGCCGAGGCTTAACCCCGCCCCCTTTCTGTGAGTCGCCATAGAGACGGCTGATAATGTACAACGCATGGCTTATTATGAAGTTTTACCTTTAAGAGCTGATGAGGCGTATTTAAAACAGAAATAACAATTTAAAATGATTGTGTAATGAATCTAAATACAGTTTAACCTCTTAACCCCGACCTGCACCGATCACGTGTTCTCCGGGTGCTTTACCCAAATCTAAAAGCGTCAAAATAGCAATGCAAAGTGAGATGAAAAAAGCGATAAAAAAAGTGTCAAAGGAGCGACAAAAATGTGACAAAAAGTGTGCCGTCAGTTTTGTAGGTCTTAGCTTTCAAATGAGGCGTTACCCCTACAGTGCAGTGAGCTCCAGTCGAGAAGCCTCCAGATTTGGGTAAAGCCGAACTGGAGAAATGCACTCGGTTAAGGCGGGGGGTAAGAGGATAAATGAGCTGGACTCTGAGCTGTTTTCTTCAGATGAAAGATCAGTAGTTTACTTTAAAGTTTATACGTTTATATTCAATCAAATCGATTAAAATTGCCCATGACACTTTAGTAGGAACGACTGAAGTGGAGATGAAACCGGCCCTAAGTTTAGTCACTTTGCACACGTATAGTTCTCCCGTCTTTAGCCGCTGCTGTCTCCCACAAAGGAAGACATTTCAAGTCAAACAGTAAAGATGCACATTTGTTCATATTTAGTCCCACACTTGTCATAACTCTTCCAGGTTCAGCCGCATCGAGCCCAGCGACCTCCACGTGTCGGCGCTGCGCTTCCGGCTCTACGCTCTAGGGGGCAGGATACAGCGGGAGAGGATGATGGGGGAGAAGATCCTCAGGCTGTCGGAGCTGGACCCGCAGGGAGGGGCTCTGTCCACCACTCTGCTGCTGCAGCCGAGGAGCAACATCAAGGTAAACCCAGGACCGGAGCGAGTCCGAGGAGCTGGAGCCGCCCGTGTCACTTCGCCCGTGTGTTTTTGCAGAGTGTGGGCTCGCAGATGTCTCTCTCCCCGGACAGCGCCTCGTCCACCCAGTCCCTGACACACGGGGGCGCTCCGGAGCTGCTGCTGGGCCTGTCGTACAACGCCACCACGGGACGCATGTCTGTGGAGCTCGTCAAAGGGAGCCACTTCCGAAACCTGGCCCTCAATCGGCCCCCGGGTACGACCACACTGTATTATCCTTTATCCAAACTTAAACTCGGAGAAAACACGGGGAGAACATCCAAACTCCTTTCAATGACGAGTACGGCGAGACGTTTATGACTTTAAGTTGAGAAGAGGAAAAAGCATAATAAAAATAATGTTAACTTAATTTAAATTGAATCTCATTTTATTTTTATTTACGTAAAAACTGGAGATAAGATGTTTCATACAAGGGTGCGTGGCCTAGATGAGGCGGAAGGAAGTTTGTTTTGGAATCAGCGTTTTTTTTATTTGAGCTGTTTTCTGGTGGACTATAAAAATTACATTAAAATAAAGTCAAGTCAAAATCGGGCCCATGTGGATGTTTTATTCAGCAATCGTAGTTAGCGTTAGAATGTAGCATGAAGTTAACGTTAACTTCCTGGTTAGCATGCTCAGTTTTTGTATATATTTATAGGTTGTTGACCCACTTTGCTCCTCTCAATGTGTCTGTATCTTTATTTAGCAGAAAAATCTATTCATAATTCAGCATTTGTTAAAGGAATAGGCCACCGTTTTTACGTACATATGTTCTTACCTTAGCTCAGACGAGTTGATGTGTAGCTCCAAATTGGGGTGAAGTTAGAAGCGACCAAGCTGTTCCATTTTTTTTTTTCCTATTTAAATACAGTTATGTACACGTCTAGTTACACAACATTTAACATGTAGATTTTCTAAGCCGATAAAAAGGGGAACTATAGTGTAAGGCGTAATAACGTAGTAGCACTTCGACGTCCGCGCAGTAATATCACGCACAAAGACCAGACAGTTACACATCAACTCGTCTAAGCTAAGGTGAGAACATATCTCAGTGTGGAAAAATGGTGGCCTGTTCTTTTATAGTAATGGTGGAGAAATAGGAGAAAGTTTATTTTTTCTCTTCTTTGTTTTCCCTCTGGTGCATTTAACATTCCAAAGCTGTTTCTATAGTAGCACAAGCTCAGCTTCAACATTCCGTGCACAGTCTACTTCCTGTATTCTGACAGTGTTGCCAGGAGCAACGATGAGGTCATTATTCTCACAGTATTCTATGTGACATCACCATACACATTTGGAAGTCTTAACACAGCCTAGAAAGCGTCAGTTCGAATTAGCTTCTTGTTAGAGACACTGCTTTCAAAGGAGCTCTCGCGTTTTCCGAAACGTTCTCAGCTAAAGACATTCTTTGCTCATTTTGCCTTGTTCATACTTTAACATGGAAACAGGCCGAAGCTTCATTGCCCTCATTGCACGGGCAAAAGAGTGCAATCTTACCCTGCACTTAAACGAGTCCTATGAGACTCCCCACGACCCCGAGAACCTCTTCTCTCGTATTGAGGCCGGGGATTTCTGCGTAGAGGCACGAGGGACAAGCCTAACGGCTGCCCGGGACAAAGCCTCCATCCAGATGTTGGAGAAATTGGAGAGTTTAGCTCCCAACTCTAACAAAAACACTGTACCTGTCGACAAAAGCCCTACAGAGCTGAGGAACGACATGGTTAACACTAAGCCTCATGATCGTCCAGATTTCGGTTTAGGAAAGGACCCTACGATGCGTCTGTCCGAGCTACAGATGGTTCGTAAACGGCCGTACGCTACGTACCGCCAGCTCCATGGGGAAATCAAAGGAGCAGAATTGCTCTTCTCCATCGAGGCCGCCTTAGACCAGTTCACCGCTGTCGGCACTGGCTACACCAAGAAGCAAGCAAAGAGACGAGCGTCCACAGCTCTGCTCCAGAAGATGGGCTACCAGGTCCCAGAAACAGACCTTCTGGACTTGACTGCCCCACAAACCAGCTGTCCTCTTCTCCAGACGCTCGGAGAGGAGCCAACTCCAGTGGCCAGGTCCCAAACAACCACCCCACCAACTTCCAAGAGGAACAAGACGCCTGAGCACATCAGGCCGGACTTTGGTTTGGGAAAAGATTCCTGTTCTCGCCTGTCAGAGCTTCAGATGCTCCGGAGGGAGAAGTACGCCGTGTACCGCACACTGGAGGAGAAAGTGGTGAACAACAACTATATGTTCACCATTGAGGCGTCACTGAACCAGTTCACAGCGACGGGAAACAGCCGCACAAAGAAAGAGGCGAAAAAAAGAGCGTCCACAGCCCTGCTAATCAAAATGGGCTTCACAGTCCCAGAGGAGGACCTGCTTATGGAGAACGCTCTCCAAACACCTCAGGTCACATCTGAATGCCACTCCAGAGAGGAGCAGCATTCAGGAGACACATCTCCTTCACAAGAGCGAGCAGAGAACCTCGACTGTTCAGAGATGAACTCCCAGGACCCCCAGGCTTTAGCTGAACACAGCGAGAGCCAGGCAGACGAAGAGCAGAGTCTTCTACACGATTCAGAGTCTCAGACTGAACAGCAAACTCCTGAAGAAGAAACATGCTCCCCTGAGAACAGACTGGATGACATTACAGCACATGAGAAACCAGAGGTCAAAACTCCAGAGGGACCCAGAGACCTCAAGGCAGAGAAACCACATGTAGCTCCACTGTCCACTGCAGAACCAGACACTCCCACAGACTCAGACACTTCAGAAGACTCTCAGACTATAATCCTCGACCAGGGTCCAGAGGAGACCAGTCCTGGAGTAGTCCAGACTTTGGGAGACCGTTTGAAGGACGCTGAATATCCTGACCAAAGTCTGCTGCTCTGGTCAGACTCTGAGACCAGCCCAACCTCAGAGGAGCTCAGTTCAGCAGATTTCTCTCGTTACCAAGACAGTTCAAGCTGCACCAACCATCTCTGGTTAGACGGGATTTCCAAGCTCTTCCAAAGCCCAGAGGGGAGCCAAACATCTGAACAACTACAGATTTTGACCTCGTCAGAATCTCGCTGGTTAGACGGCCTGTCCGACATCTTCCAAAGCCCAGTGGAGGTCCAAGACGGCGAGAGTGTGGAGAAAATACGTCAGACGTCAGATAACAACAGTTCTGAGTGCCACCAAAATCCATCAGAGACTCAAAGTGCAGAGGAACAAGAGAGTCTGGATGAAAACACACACATCGCAAAGGACGCTAAGATCCCAGAGAAAACCCAACTTCCAGAAAACTCCACAGAGCTACGAGGTCAGGAGGAAGTCTTAACAGATGAACTTTGCAAAGTCACAGAGACCACTGAAGCTGGAGAGATTCTCCCAGACCAATCAGTGAAGACGGACCCTGATTCTTCAGTAGACTCGGAAACTGGACCCAAAATCGAAAGTCCAGAGAACAGTCAGGAAGATCTCTCATGTCCAAGAAACACCATCTCTGACGGCCACCAGATTCTGGAGGAAATCTTTAACCTGGCATTAAACAGTCCACTGTGGGCTGAAACTGTAAAAGATGTGAATGAAGATCTAGCCACAGAGCACATTGATTCAGAGATCCCTGAACTCTCCCACACAAATGAGTCAGTGGACAACATCTCTGACATCTATGAAGACTCTTTCGAGAGTCCAGAGGAGCCTTCATGCCCTGATGACATCTTCTCTGAGGGCCACCAAAACCTGGATGGGAGCCAAGATCCAGCACCAGAAAATCCAATTGAGTCCAAAATCCTACATGATCCCAGAGACAAACTGCGTGAAGAACACTCAAAACTTCACGCAGTCCCAGAGTCCACTAAAGCTCCTGAGACTGTCTCCGACCGCACTTTGGAGAGCTTCGTGATCTGGGTCATGGGGAAAAAAATCCTCAAGAATCGTCCGGCCCACCTGAGGTCCTACCAGGACATGCTGGTGAACCTGCTGGAGAAGGCCGCCCTGGACCGCTTCAAAGTCCCTGAAGGAGTCCATCTCAAAGCAAAGAACGTGCAGAAGCTGGGCAAAGCCGCCGCCCGGGACCTTATGCACGAGTACGGAGGTTCCCTGGAGGTTCTGTTTACCGCCATGGAAACAAAGACCGTGGAGTTCCAGGAGGACGCCGTGAAACACCTGAACATCCGCCTCAACGCCTTCAAGAACCGGCCAAAGTCTGGACTGAAACGATTTTTCTCCAAATGGGACAAGCCGTATTATTAGACAGCGGCTCCGAGCTTATTTTCATTTGGTTTGGTTCATCTCAGCAGAAGTCTTCTTTATTATTAGACATTTTTAGACATGTCTGCTCTGTGTTAGGTTTACGTTTAGTGTAGTTTTTCTTAATTTAGTTCTAGTTTGTTTGGTTAAGTTTATTTCAGCAGATCCAGGGACCTTCTTCTATGTTACTGACTTTGGAGGAGACTTAACCCTGTGTTCTCTGAGTTTTAACACTTTATAATTAACCGTAACCTTATTTAGCCTTAATGAATGATGAGTTAACACTTAATTCATCATGAACATTCATTCATCATTCATTAGTTAAGTGTGACAGCACTTCATAAATACTTAACAATACATTTGTAAAGTATGTGGAGAACTATTCATTATTAGTTAGGCATGAACTGCATTAACTGTAGTGGTTTAGTTATTGTTAGTCATACTTCACTAATGAATGATGAATGAATGTTTTTGATGAATTAAGTGTTAATTTGTCATTTATTAAGGCTAAATAAAGTGTAGGTGTTATAAAGTGTTACTGTTTTCTTAGTTTATTTGGTTACGTTTAAGTTTAGTGTAGTTTTTTATATCGTTATATAGTATAGGACCTTAATTATTTATGAACATTGAATAATTATCACTTTACGTTTATTTACCTGATCTTTAACAAAATAAAAAATTCATAAATGCCATTTGTGTTGTTGTTTTTTTCCCTGGATTAATAATTTAACACGGGCGTTTTTCGGTGTGGTCGTTACAGACACGTACGGGCGACTCTCGCTCCTGAACTCCATGGGGCAAGAGATCTCTCGCTGTAAGACGTCAGTGCGACGCGGACAACCCAACCCCGTTTACAAAGAGACCTTCATGTTCCAGGTACTGAATCCTTCCATCCATCCATCCATCCATTCATTCATCCATCCATTCATCCATCCATCCATCCATCCATTCATCCATCCATTCATTCATCCATCTAGGCCTGGGCGATCTGACGATATTAGACCGTCTTACGATCTCCAGAGCTGACGATCTGTCATTTTTGTGTGATGGTTTTATCAAGGTTCCAAGCACTTCTGCACAGTTGTTTCTTTTCACCATTAGCGACGTAAACCCAAGCCGCTAACGTTCTGCTACGCTAATGTCGGACGCTAATGTCGGATGCTAATGTCAGACGCTAATGTCGGACATTAATGTCAGACGCTAATGTTGGACGCTAATGTCGGACGCTAATGTCAGAGGCTAATGTCGGACGCTAATGTCAGACGCTAATGTCAGACGCTAATGTCAGACGCTAATGTCGGACGCTAATGTCAGACGCTAATGTCGGACGCTAATGTCAGACGCTAATGTAGGACGCTAATGTCGAACGCTAATGTCAGACGCTAATGTCAGACGCTAATGTCGGACGCTAATGTCAGACGCTAATGTTGGACGCTAATGTCGGACGCTAATGTCAGAGGCTAATGTCGGACGCTAATGTCAGACGCTAATGTCGGACTAATGTCGGACGCTAATGTCAGACGCTAATGTCGGACGCTAATGTCGGACGCTAATGTCAGACGCTAATGTAGGACGCTAATGGCAGACGCTAATGTCAGAGGCTAATGTCAGACGCTAATGTCAGACGCTAATGTCGGACGCTAATGTCGGACGCTAATGTCGGACGCTAATGTCGGACGCTAATGTCGGACGCTAATGTCGGACGCTAATGTCGGACGCTAATAGCGTTTAGCAGCGAGCCGCTCCTCTACAGTCACATACAGGACCAGGCTCCTCAATCTGGAGCTTTTAAACCCAGCGTCTCTATTTCAGAGGTATTTATGTGTCTTTCCCCCGTAACGCCGCTGCTCTGCTCAGCGTGTGTTTATTTATTTACCTGGCGACACATGTGTGAAGAAGCGAGCGTGTCCTTCGTCCTCACAGTTCTGTAGGCGCCGCATCTTCTCATTTGTTTAATTTAAATCCCGGACCGTGTTCACAAATGCGTTGTTTATCCAGGTCTTTGAAAATATAAGACTTGTCCAAATTTGGTGAATTACTCGGTCAAGTAATAACTTATGGTAATGAACTTCTTCCTTTGCCTTTTACACAATAAAAGACACAGTATGTTATCGCTTTAGTAAGACTCTTATTGTGAAAGGGTCAGACAGCAACAGACACGAACAACAAGCCTTTACCAAACTTAGTGTTACTATTTTACTTTTACTGTCTGGAGTTTTATTGTGTTTTTTAATGTATAGAGTTAGTTCTAAGTCTATTTTTGCTGTGTTGATTATCACAAAGTTGAATAAATTATCATATTCATTCAATCTGTTTCTTCTTCAGTGTGTAATTTAAGTTATTTTAGTTACTATAAATTTTTTTTGATAAAATCGAAATCGGGAGATTATAATAAAAAAATCGTGATATTCTATTTGTGTCATATCGCCCACCCCTCCATCCATCCAGTCAACCAACAATCAATCAGTACAAATTACGAAAAGATTGAAGGAAGAAAACGTTAATTCTAAAGTTTAATAATGAAAGTAAAGCTTTGAGCGAAACAACTTCATCTTAAAATGTCCCACAATAAACATGAAATCCAATAAAACAGAACTTACTAGAACAATGGGAAAGAATGTCCATGGACACGAGTTCGAGACGACCCACTCCCAGTCAAGTTAATCAGGTCTGAGGAGCTGAGCTGAATCTTCCCTTTGAATATTTGGGGACTAAAACTAAACCAAAAAGAATTCTTGACTAAAGCAAAATCAAAACGTGTCTAAATTAGCGCCTCGACCTTTTGCGCTGCAGGTGGCGCTGTTCCAGCTGTCGGACGTGACGCTGCTCGTCTCCATCTTCAGCCGCCGCAGCATGAAGCGGAAGGAGATGGTGGGCTGGGTGGCTCTGGGCCAGAACAGCAGCGGCGAGGAGGAGCAGAACCACTGGGCCGACATGAGGGACGCCAAGGGGCAGCAGGTCTGCCGCTGGCACGCTCTGCTGGAGGGCTAAGCCGGATGCCCCGCCGCAACGCCAGGCACAAAGGAGGAGGCAGCGAAATGAGTGCAGTACAGGCAGTTTCTCTTTTGGGCATTTTTGTCTTCTGAGGGGCGCTAGAACCAAACGTTTACATCTTTAGGGCGAGACGCTGCAGGTGAAAACATGGATTTAAAGCGACTATACAGAGTTTAAAATGTTAAAACTAAGTATTTTCCTCCCCCTACACGTTCCAGCCGTGTCCTAATGTGTAGAATGAGCCCAGACCCGTTCGCCACAACGGCCTCTAAAATCCTGCACCGTCTCTCAGAAAGTGCCGTCATGCATGAGCTTAATATAGAGACTGCAGTTACACCTACGACCTGAGGTGGCAGTAGTGAGCATAACATGACCAACTTGCAATCTGGTCTCTTTAACGTCCTAGTTTTAATGTCAGAGCATAAACGTTTTGATGCAAGAAAGTTTTCCAGTAAATCGCTCCCAACAAAATCGGGCCCGGCCTGATTTTCGGCAGGTTTTTTCTGCAGAAACACACAAACACAGCCGTTTTCTCCAAATGAGGTTTTTATTCCACTCTTTAACGACGATCTACACTTCAGTCGCTCCCACAGACTCCACACTTTGTTTGAAAAAGTCAAAGGGATTTAATTTTTACAAATGTTTTCACTAATGACCAGTTTATTCGAAAGCTAAACAAGATCCAACATCCCCTCTGAAATAATCTTTGCAATTAATATATCAACAAAATAAAACCACACATTTAAACCTGGCTCCATCCGTTACTTAGATTTAGTTTTTTACCCTATTCACCTGCAGCGTCGCCCTAAGTGACACAGTTATTGCACATCGTTCAATCAGATGCCCTCCCAGACGTCGAGGCTCGGGACAAAGGGGGTCGGACCGAAACTGAATGCTCAAAGACGGCGGCGATGAATACACACATCTGAGGCGTATCTTTTGAGGAAAACTCTTCTTCTTCTTCTTCTTCCGTTTTAAAGATGCCCTTCCATTTCAACTTGTGATTTCAACTTTGACCTCGCACATATTAAGCTGCACAGATGTTTATGTATAAAGTATCGAGTCATCACGGCACAGAAGTCTTTATGCATGAAGTCTGTACATAACGGGTACATTTATATTTTTAGTAGATGATTTATGGATGTTACAAACGTTTGACATCGGACGAACGGCGCATGCGGTAAAAGTGCCTGTAAAAAAAAACTGCGGACTCCACCTTCCCACGTTTGGCGGAAACGGAATCGTCCGAAGTTCCCGGAGTCGTTGCATGAATCTGTCTCTGCTGCTGTTCCACTGCATGAACCACCGGCTCCACGAGGACTCACGGGCCGGACCCGGACTAGGGTTTAACAGGAGAAGTGGCGTTCGTTAGCAAGGCGGCTAGCCCGTTAGCCCGCTCAATGTATTTTCCTATAGCCGTTAGCATTAGCCGACAAAACTCCGCCAATAATGAACGATCCAGATGTTCCCAGCTGTTGTCAGCCATTTAGGCTAACTTAAGCCCCGCCTTAACCCGGTGCATTTCGCCCAGTTCAGCTTTACCCAAACGTGAAAAGCCTCTCGACTGGACAAAGGACAAAATGTAAATCAAAAAAACATTTAGCAAAATTGGGAAATTTATTATTAAAATTTGAGGAGAAATTTGAAAAATGTGGAAAGTGTTTTTTCTGCCCTTTTGTGGTTAAAGGAAGTTTCTTGGTTGTTTCAAAATGAAGCAAATGCAAAAGAAATGAAAAGGAATAGATTAAAACTATAATTAATCTGTTTTATGGTTCCATATGACAAATAATTTAGCATATGGTAAGTATCAAGAATAAATTAAAGTACTGGAATGGAAAATCAGCCAAGGGGTTCCCAAACCTTTCTGGCTGGGAACAACTTGGGCCCCCCATTGTATAAAGTTATTGCCTCTTATGTTACTTTAGGCCAGAAACACATTTAAAAATCAAGTTAATATGTTTTAAAACTGTTTATTTTGAATAATTGAATAGCTTTCACAAATTGTAGGCTGTTTAACACTGAAAATATGCACAAAAACCCCCCAGCATTTTTCATCTTGAAAACATCTGTGGACCCCCACCCAAGGTCTTGTGATCCTCTGAGGGGTCCCGACCCCCGCGTTGGGAACCACTGCTGTACATGGAATTTAGCACAGAGTCCTGGTTTCAGCCCCTGAGTCCTGTGGTCCAACGGAAAGCACCTTTTGTACCGAGTTGTTGTTGCAAATAAAGATTCTACTGACTTTACAGCAGTTTTCACATCATTTTCTATTTATTTTTTTATTTCTATCTACTTTTTATCTCCGAGGGCCAAAATGAAAAAGTGCCTGTGGGTCACGGAACCAAACGTGGCGATGTCAAGCGTGAAACATATAACTACAAATAATATTAGTTACTTTATTATATATTTCGGTATACATTTGCATTTTATTATAACTATGCAAATAACATGCTATATTAAAACAAACGTTAACTCTGGCAAAATACTAGTTTTAGTAAAACAAAACCAACAATTGTAGCAATAAAGTGCAAAATGTAAACAACACCTGTATCCACATCACTTACAGTGACTTTATCTCATTCATGTGTTAACTCAAAGAAAATGCCACATTAGATCACTTTGAAAGTGTCAGTTCAGCATCAACTCTTTTATAAGTCAATTTTTAACATCTACCTTTGTTGATGTCAACAACCTTTGCAATAAAACTTAGAAAAGTGGGAAAGTTGATGCTATAACTCTCTGTGATAAACACCAAGACCCCACAACAGTGTTTCCTTAACTTTGTGAAAGGAGTGAAACAGCGCCTCCAATTTGACGCTGGTGGCCAAAACGTGTACTGCATCCATATTTACCATTGAGAATGTATGGGAGAGAGTTAATATTAACCATACGCAGTGCAAAAGTAGGTCACTCTCTGGCGGGCCAACAGAATTGTTTCGGCGGGCCCCACTTTGGGCACCTCTGGTTTCGATTTTTTTTTTTTTTTAGAGATTAAGTAATTTTCCCGTACAAAGTGAAAAGAGATTAAATCTAGCCTGGGAATATAGTCATCATCATTTGCTCTGACGAAGACCCCACAGGTGGAAACGCCTTGGCCATGTCACATCCACAATAAAGGATTTTTGACGCCGCCCCCACAAGACAATGCTAACAGAAGCTAATCCAAGCTAACCGTACACCTGACCCTAACCCTAACCTCAAGGATAGAGAAGTTTACGAAAGGTGTCTCGCAGGCATGAGCACAACTTTGACCAATCCTGGGAAAATAAATTGCGGCCTGGGCCGTGGGGACGCTCGCCTAACAGGGTAGAGCCGGCACTGGGCTGGGTCGGACCTGCCAGTGGAAAAACATCATGACTACGTCTACATGCAGTCGAAAACCCTTTCATGACCGGAATATTTGCAGTAACCTGAATATGCTCCGTTTGTTAAAAACCCGTAGAAGACCCTTCATGTACCCTTTTTCAAACCCGAATATTTGGTCATGTGGTCAGAATATCCCCTTCCAATATTCTCAATATTTGGTCATATCCCTTTCAATGGGGATATCGGAATATCTCCATTGAAAGGAACTTTAATTTGTGTTCTGCACATGTTCTACCCGCAAAGATCTTGGTCTTTTGAGTTCAGGAAGTCCTTGAATGCGGCGTCTCTGTCTGGGGAACAGCCGACCGGTTTGTACCAGCACTAAAGAGCAACTAAAGGCGACGGACTGGTCACTGTCCCACGTGCTGTTTCTGCTGTTGTCCTTGGATACAGGAAGAAGCGGAAATGAAGTATATTTACATTATGATCGTGGTTTGGATCGGGATATCCCGACGTAACAGGAGTAACTCTGTGAACACATGTAAACGGGTCATTCCAAATGTTTCAGAAACCGGAACATTGACAGTATCAATTCAAAGTTGTCCTCTCCTCATGTCTTCAGTCCAAATGAGAAAATGATTATTGGAAGAGAAGACGAATCCCAATACAAATGGTTTCAACATAAATCAGCTCACAAAACCGAGACACCAAATTAGTTATAAACCAGTGTTATCAGTGTTGCCAGAGGTGGAAGCGGAAACTTTTGAAGAAACAGAGCAATGTGGCGAGATTACATTTAGCAAAACTGGTAATAAGATTATAAGGACTTTGTAAATTATCTATTGATCACTTTTTCTAATATAATGGAATAAAAAACCTCTGCCACGAACCTCAGCAGCCCTGTATGTAAAACAGCCTCGCTTTAACTCATTTCCACATGCAAATAAAGGCACAGGTCATTTTTCCATCCTGCTCATAATGATGACCTATTAAAACCTATTTGCACCGGATTAGACCGACTAAGGACCTCCGGTAAGAAATAGAAATGACTGACCTCCACAGAGTTTCTGGAGGAAACGTACAATGTTTTATTGTTAAGATACAGGTTATACTGAATGTCTAAAGTCTGAGGAGGTGCTGCCCCGAGGGTACAGGCTGGTGGAGCCGAGCAGCCACGACAGGTGTCAGTGATCATCTCTTAAAGGGGCAGCACGCACACCTGCAGAGGAGAGCAGAGGGAGGAGCAACCACAGACATACGTTTCCCCCCCAGCCCCAACGGCCCAGGCTGTCACACCGTCTGTCCTTCACTCATGAACAAAACCCTGAGACCTTTGAGCTCCTCCACCTGAGACGAGGACTCTCCACCGACTTGAAGAGGGCGCCACCTTTTTGTCCCTTTTTCCAGGTAGAAAATCCGAGGCACCTCCAAACCATGGCCTCAGATTCTGGAGGTGCTGATCCTCATCCCGGTCGCTTCACACTCGGCTGCAAACCGCCCCAAAGCAGCTGAAGGTCCAACAGAACAACATCGTCTGCAAACAGAAATTCTGTTCATGAAGATAATGAACAGAACTGGTGACAAAGGGCATGCACTGTGGTCGCTCACTGCTCCTGACGGGTCTCCCCAGCGGCCTCAAAGGATGGAGCAGATGCTTAGGACAAATTTCCGTACGGGGGCAATAAAGTTCACCTTCACCCTAAACTCAGCTCTCGATTTCACATGCAAATAAAAACATACAATTTACTTTGTCTCAGAAAAAAATTCCATGACCTGTGGAGTCCCCCAGGGGTCAATCTTGGGACCCCTCTTATTCAACTTGTACATGCTTCCATTGGGTCGGCTAATAAACAGCAACAATGTGTCGTACCACAACTACGCAGATGACACTCAGATCTACGTGTCTCTGATACAGGTGAACATGGGTCTGTAGATACTCTCTGTCACTGATACAGGTGAACGTGGGTCTGTAGATACTCTCTGTCACTGATACAGGTGAACGTGGGCCTGTAGATACTCTCTGTCACTGATACAGGTGAACACGGGCCTGTAGATACTCTCTGTCTCTGATACAGGTGAACATGGGCCTGTGGACACTCTCTGTCACTGATACAGGTGAACATGGGCCTGTAGATACTCTCTGTCACTGATACAGGTGAACATGGGCCTGTAGATACTCTCTGTCACTGATACAGGTGAACATGGGCCTGTAGATACTCTCTGTCACTGATACAGGTGAACATGAGTCTGTAGATACTCTCTGTCACTGATACAGGTGAACGTGGGCCTGTAGATACTCTCTGTACTGATACAGGTGAACACGGGCCTGTAGATACTCTCTGTCACTGATACAGGTGAACATGGGCCTGTAGATACTCTCTGTACTGATACAGGTGAACAGGGGCCTGTAGATACTCTCTGTCCCTGATACAGGTGAACATGGGCCTGTAGATACTCTCTGTACTGATACAGGTGAACAGGGGCCTGTAGATACTCTCTGTCACTGATACAGGTGAACATGGGTCTGTAGATACTCTCATCTGTCACTGACACAGGTGAACATGGGTCTGTAGATACTCTCTGTCACTGATACAGGTGAACATGGGTCTGTAGATACTCTCATCTGTCACTGATACAGGTGAACATGGGTCTGTAGATACTCTCTGTCACTGACACAGGTGAACATGGGTCTGTAGATACTCTCTGTCACTGATACAGGTGAACATGGGCCTGTAGATACTCTCTGTCACTGATATAGGTGAACACGGGCCTGTAGATACTCTCTGTCACTGATACAGGTGAACATGGGCCTCTCTGTCACTGATACAGGTGAACACGGGCCTGTAGATACTCTCTGTCACTGATACAGGTGAACAGGGGCCTGTAGATACTCTCTGTCACCGATACAGGTGAACACAGGCCTGTAGATACTCTCTGTCACTGATACAGGTGAACAGGGGCCTGTAGATACTCTCTGTCACTGATACAGGTGAACACGGCCTGTAGATACTCTCTGTCACTGATACAGGTGAACACGGCCTGTAGATACTCTCTGTCACTGACACAGGTGAACACGGCCTGTAGATACTCTCTGTCACTGATACAGGTGAACATGGGCCTGTAGATACTCTCTGTCACTGATACAGGTGAACATGGGCCTGTAGATACTCTCTGTCACTGATACAGGTGAACATGGGCCTGTAGATACTCTCTGTCACTGATACAGGTGAACATGGGCCTGTAGATACTCTCTGTCACTGATACAGGTGAACATGGGCCTGTAGATACTCTCTGTCACTGATACAGGTGAACAGGGGTCAGAGGTGGAAGCGGAAACTTTTGAAGAAACAGAGCAATGTGACGACATTACATTTAGTAAAACTGGTAATAAGATTATAAGGACTTTGTAAAGTATTTATTGATCACTTTTTCTGATATTTCGACAGCTGAAAACGTCTTATTTTCATACGATATCAGACAATTTACCACAACTACAAAGTCTGACATTATTTATAGTTTATTGGGGTTCATTGTCAGTTCTTTGAGAAACAACAGTGTGAGTAAAGCAGGAATAAAAAACACTCTGTCAGGAACCTCAGCAGCCCTGTATGTAAAACAGCCTCTCATGAACTCATTTCCACATGCAAATAAAGGCACAGGCCAGTTTTCCAAAGAAACATCCAGCACATAATGAGGAAATATTAAGACCTATTGGCACAGGATTAGACCGACTATAAGGACCTCTGGTAAGAAATAGAAATGACTGACCTCCACAAAGTTTCTGCCCATGTGAATTACGCCTCCAAAGCAAAACCTCGACACAAAGGTGTTTTTAATGTATTTAATAAGATTAAAACCAAATGACAAAGTTACAGTGTGGGGCGACCCCATTGTGGCAACACTAGACAAAACAAGCGCACTGATCCATCTGAGGTACTTGAGCTCCTCCACGTGAGACGAGGACTCTCCACCGACCTGGAGAGGGCGCCACCTTTTTCCTGTGGACAACCATGGCCTCGGATTTGGAGGTGCTGATCCTCATCCCAGTCTTCTTCGACTTCACACTCGGCTGCAAACGGCCCCAGAGCAGCTGAAGGTCCAACACCATCTGCAAACAGCAACTGCAGGCGCCCACTGCTCCTGACGGGTCGCCCACTGCTCCTGACGGGTCGCCCACTGCTCCTGACGGGTCGCCCACTGCTCCTGACGGGTCGCCCACTGCTCCTGACGGGTCGCCCCAGCGGCATCAAAGGATGGAGCTGATGCATCGGACACATTTCCCTACGTGGACAATACAGGTGGAACTCGGGAAATTAGAATATCATGAAAAAGTGAATTAATTTCTGTTGCTCAACTTAAACTGTGAAACTAATATATGATACAGACTCATGACATGCAAAGCGACACATGTCAAGCCTTCATTTGTTATCATTTAGATTATTATGGCTCAGCCTGTAATAACCCCAAGAAAAAAGTCTCATAAAATCATCCAAATGATAACAAATGAAGGCTTGACATGTGTCGCTTTGCATGTCATGAGTCTGTATCATATATTAGTTTCACAGTTTAAGTTGAATTACAGAAATAAAGGAAGTTTTGAACGATATTCTAATTTTCAGAGTTTCGTAGTGAAGTTCACCTTCACCTTAAACCTCCGTCCCCAAAAACGCCTAAAGCTCTGTATGTAAAACAGCCTCGCACAAACTCAGCTCCTGATTTCACATTCAGAAACATGTTTCTGAGGGAACATGCTGGACTTCATGATTTCACTGGTGCTTCAATTTAGTCGACTCTGAGTCTGACATATTGACTAATGGTATCAATAATATTTTTTCGTGGCCTCTTTGAGCAAACGTCCAAAACACCTGCTCCTGGGAAGTAGAGTTTATTTTCAAATAATAACGCCAGTATTTTTTTTTAACATTGATGTAAAAGTATTTTGTAGATCTACTTTGGTGCAGTGGTTACATCATCTTTCCATGGCCTCAAACTCCATATAGGACATATCCAAATGAGGTTTTGATCATTCCGATGAAGTCTTTCAGGAAGTGTATTTGTTTATTCACTTCCTTCTTCGGTTTGACAGTTGGAGCCGACACCGATCCTTTAACATTAGGATCTCTGAGGACACGGGAGCGTAGGTCCTGCTCCGAGTCTCTGCTGAAATGTGGGTCCGAACGCTGCTCGCTCTGCTGCTCTGTGGTAAGTGCCTTTGTTCAAACTTTAAACTCAACATTGATCCTAACGCTTAAGCCCCACACTTTGAGAATGGCTGAGTTAAAATAAATCTGCAGGTCTGTGACGTCCACCTCAAGAGCAGCACTTTAGTGTCAGCGTATCCATGAGCCACAACAGAATCAGAGGAGGATCTGAGGGCCCTAAAGCCTTATAGTTTAAAGTTTTACAGCTTATTTGATCTAAATTCTGTGTTATACGTTTTATGTTGCACGTCCGCATCAAGAAAAATTCCTAGTTTGTGAACCTGTTCTCCGACAATGGCAATAAACCCTATTCTGATTCTGGTGCATTTTAGCCACATGAGAATAACTTCAACTAAACAGATCAGGGGAATAAACAGTATAAATTATGTAAGAAAGGAAAATATATACGTATATATATGTATTATTTTCCGGGAACTTCTATTGCAATGCTCTCTATTCTGGCCTCCCACTCACCGGTTCATCCAGACAAAGTCACATCACTCCCATCCTCTCCTCTCCACTGGCTCCTGGTTCATTTTCAGATTGATTTTATGTTAGTGTTTGTTTTCAAAGCTCTTCATGGTCTCGATTTATTTATCTAAGATGTTGATACTTCGCCCCAGCAGAGTCTGCGGTCTCTGATCTAATGGTTCTGGACGTGCTCAGGTCTCGGTACAAACGGTGATGGTTCTTTTGTGGAACAGCTGCCCCTTAGTCGACGTGTTCTCACAGACCTGTCCCTTTTTAAGTCCACATTAAACACTCGTCTCTTCAAATTAGCTTTTAATACAAAGAACTCTCTGTATTCTGTCAAGAAAGCAATGATTTTTTGTTTTTAAATAGTTGTGTCTTTCTGTGAAGCACTTTGTCTTCCTGGTGTTGTTGTGAAGTGCTATAGAAATAAACTTTGTTTTTTTCTTAGAGTGGAACTTCATCATTATAATTTCATATCACAATAATCCGATGGTGATAAGTTTGTTTCATGTGAAGTGAGTCTCAGCTTTGGTACAAACACAATATTCAAGCAAATGTATGTCATTTAACTAATTTCAGATGATGGTTTTTAAAATAACCAGTTTCCCAAAGAGTAGAGTCGGCGAGTGTTGATCCAGTCTGTGTGTCCCATGTGAGCCTGAAGTCAGATGTGTTTGTGTTCCAGCCGTGAGCTTCAGTCTCTGCTCTGAGACCCCCCTGTGGGGGTACCACTTTGTGGATCAGAATCTGACCTGGAGCGAGGCTCAGCAGTTCTGCAGACAGCACTACCATGACCTGGCCTGTGTGAGCAGCTCTGAGGACAATCTCAGACTGCCCTGCCCTCCAGGCTACAGCGCCCCCGTGTGGATCGGCCTGTACGATGACCCCACAGACCTGAGCCAGTGGAAGTGGTCGGCCACGAACTCCAGCGGATCCTTTCAGAGCTGGTATTCTGGTTCTGATCAACCACGTTACAGGCACGAGCCTCAGCAGTGCGCTCATACCTATGCGTCTATTTGGCGCACCGTCCTGTGCTCCATCCCACGAAAAGCCGTCTGTTATTCTGGTGAGGATTTGGGATTTGTGGCATATACTTGATTGTGGATTTTGATGTGCTGTGGATATATGTGTTTCTTTCATTGAGATAAAACTATGTTTGTTTTTTAGGTTCCAGCCCAAAAGTCTTTCATGTAACACCTGATTATATGACTTGGGCCGATGCTTTGACCTACTGCAGAACTAACTACAAAGACCTGGCTTTGATCGAGAGCGCACAGGAGAACAATGCTGTTTCTGTTGTAGGAGGTGGGTATGTATGGTTTGGTCTGATCAGATCTACAGGGAAGTGGTCGGACAACAGGGCAGTCTCCTTCACAGCCTGGCACCCTACGCTGAGTGGAGATAAAATCTACCGCGAGCCTTTCTGCGTCGCACAGAACGTCCATAACACCTGGGAAGTCTTTTCCTGTCAGGAGAGACGCCCATTCTACTGTCAAGGTAACACACTTTACACTGGTACCTCCTCAGCCCTGCTTTAGTCACTTTGGTGCAAACACTGGGTGGCGCTGTGGCTCAGCAGTTAGATTAAACAACATAACAGACTGGTCTTAACTATGTTGTTTTAGACTGTTTTTTTTTTTTTTACTATTGAAGCACTTGGTGACGTTTGTCTGTGAAAAGTGCTGTACAAAAACAGTTTGCCTAAAAACTTTTTCTTCCTGCTGTTTTGTTCAGAGGAGCCCAAAATCTTCAGATTTGTGAAGATGGAGTTCTTCTCTGGACACGACCTGGAGGATCCAGCGATAAACCAGCAGATTTTAGACGAGGTTGGTTTAAATCTCTGTAACAGTTCGACACATTCCCAGAGCTGGAAACGCTCAGCAGAGGAGCTTTAACGCTAACTTTGTGTTTGTTCAGATCCAGAAACAGTTTGAAGCAGGAGGTCGCACTGACGTCAAGGTGAAGTGGAAGACTGCCCCGAAAAAACAAGAGAAGAAAAACCAAACACCTGACTGTCCTCTGAACGAGTGACCTGTGTGTTCTTCTAATTCACCTACGATACTACTGGAGGAGGACTTAGTTAGAAATAGATAAATAACACATTATTACATTTATATTTTCCTCGTTATAACCAAAATATCTCATCTCTGTAACATCTGTTATCAGTGATGGCGAGTGAGGCCTTGTAACACTTCAAGGCTTTCCTGCAAAACAGTCTGGTAAGGTTCAAAGTCTCAGAGCTGTTTCATTGTGTTTGAACACTGACCTCTTGTGGACAAACTTTATTATTGCGACTTCTCATGAGCACGACTGAAGCACCAACACAATCACGTGGAAGAGAAGTTTCAAACAGACGGCGGTTTCATTATTTGCAGCCTGATGTTGATGTTTGATCAGATCAGTCAGAGGCCGATACATCAGAGTCGTTTTCTTAACGTGGGTCTGAGCTTCACAGAGCTCCAGTGGGCGGAGCCTCCAGTGGGCGGAGCTCAGGCCCAGGGACTGCAGGTGGAAATTAGCACAAGTGCTCTACCCTGGTACAATGCATCTCTCCTTTCTGAGGCTAATGTATATTGTACACTGTCCCTGTTCTAATAAATAAATAAACTCACAGACTGAAGCACTTTGAGACAGTCACATGACCAGCTGTCACCGAAACAGGCTCCAGGTTATTTTGCCATCACTATCTATTATATCATTAACTTTCACGTAGACCTAGTGGTTTATTTGCTGTGTTTTATTGCAAAGAGCGTTGGAGAAGTAAACAGCAGCCGCATAAGAGGTTGTACCAACACCACAGGGGAGCTCAGTCAGCAGCTCATCTCCATCTCAAAACCACTTCTCTTTCCCTGAGGTTCAAATTTGAGCTAAAGTAACAAGACTTGTGTTTGAGAGAGGAGTGAAAGAAGCTGTTTTTGTGGTTTGAAAAGAAAATGGTGAAAACAAAGATCTTTGTGTCTCTGACGAGGCTTTTGGAGGAAACGAGTCCAAACCTTAAATGACGAGTCCAAACCTTAACAAAGTACAGATGACGGTTTAAAAACTTTATCAACGACCTCTTTTTGTTGTAATCTTAATATCTATAAAAGAATGTGTGCATTAGTTCATGTCATTTGGGTCTAGTGTTTTATTAACTGTATTCAGAGGTGGTAGAGTAGCCAAAATATTTACTGCAGTAAGAGTAAAAAAGTACTTGGAGAAAGTTTTACTTGAGTACTGAGTAACTGAGAGTAAAATGCATTTAAGTTTGATTCATGTTTCAGCAGTGACATCAATTATGGGAAACAAAACTTGAAATAATGTGAAAATTGTAATTTTCAAAGAAAATCTGAACATGTGAAAAAGAATCATTATGAAGAATTAAGTCACAAAACATCTTTTACATGTCGAAATGAAGATTTGTCACTTAAAGATTTTACTCAAGTAAGAAACAGATACTTCATTTTAATACTACTCGAGTAGAAGATTTTGTCCCGTATGTACTTTTAAAGTTTGCCTCATTCCTCTGTGAGTGGTTGTGTTTGTAAAAATGATGAAAGTGTAGATTTGTCGTGGGCGTGTCTGACTTTATGCAGCAGCTCGTCACTAAAAACAATATTTTAAAATATTCATCATTGTTTATCTGATTATCGAGTTTGAGTGTGTGCTGTGTTTTCTTCTGTTTATTTTCTAATGCAATGACAAAAAAAAAAACGACTTCCTGTTGCTGTGACTTGTGTGAAAATCTTGTAGAAATAAAGTTTTGAAAAAAGTTGATTCATCTCATTTTGTCTGAATCGAGGAACTGGATTTATTTATCCCTAAAAATACGTTAATATTGAGGTATTTAGTGTTATACTGTGAGATGATGCAGTCACTAAAATATCAGCGTCAGACACATATTACTGATAAAAGTATAACTTGTCCCTTCAGGACTTTTGAATGAACACAAATCGTGTAAAAATAACTTTTGTCATCGACATGTTAAAGCAGTACTAAGTAACTCGTGCCCCTAGAGGCCATAAGCGCAACTGCAGGTGTCACAGCAAGTTTCTTACTTATTAATCGTCCGTGAGAGTAAATACTACGCTGACAGAATAAGCAAAGGGACAGAGGGACATTGTTCATCCAATCACACAATGGAAATGAAAAAATTACAGCTAGAGGGCCTCGGATCCTGTTTTCACAGCAGTGAAAGAATGTTTTTTTGTCGTCTGAATAGAAAATGCTTTGTCATTAGAGCCTCAGTGCGTCAATAGCCCTGTATGTAAAGTGTCTGATGCAAATAAAGGCAGAGATGTACGGGAAGTCGGTCTGCGAACGAGCTTTTTGATTGGATTTCAGATTGAGACTAGAGGCGGGACTAACAAGCGCTCCTGGGGCCTCTTTCAGAAGGAGAAGAATGTGTAGGTCTTCAGCTCATAATCTAGCTGTTTGTTTACTTTTAAAACGCCGGGTCCTTCATGGCGAATACGGACTCTGCAGTGAAAACTCTGCTGAACCTCAGAAAAACACAGTACATATGTACAAAAGTATCCAGGAAAACACAGACCCTACTTTGCAGAAAAAGGCTAAAATACCGCTCTACCAAGAAAGAGGGAAGGTGCCTCTTGTTTATGCGTCGCGATGAGAACAAAGTGGACAAATGCCAATGTAAATACTAGAGGAAAGAAGCAGCTAAATGACGGGCTATGAAGATAAGCTACAGGCTAATGTTATGCTAACATACATCAAAAAACAACATCGCACACTCATGAGCCGATGTCCACATTTTTAATATGGGTGATCACGTTTCGGCATTAGCCTTCATCAGATCTTTCTTTTTTTCTTCTTTGAACCAAAGTGTATGTGGAGTGGACCAGCCCAGGTGGCTTAAATCTTCTCCAAAGTGGCCACACCCAGTGCAGAAAGGCCACGTACACAAACAAAAACAGTTAAAATGTATAACAAATATATACAGAAATCTGTAATACATATAGCCTACTGTATCACAAGAAGCATTTGAGATCAAAGTCAATATTTAGTCCATGAGGAGTCAAAGTCTTTAAATGGTGGATCCAATAGTGTTCCCTCCTTGAAAGGAGGAGATCCAAGTTTCCACCTCTAGGGGACAGTTTTAGCTGTTCAATCCCAATGTATCTTAATGATGGTACGGGATGGTTAAATTCAACAAAATGAGCTGCCACAGGATAATCCAAGTTTTTGCACCTTATCGTACTTCTATTCTCTGCAATACGCGTTTTAGGGCTCTACTTGTTTTACCCACATAGGCTTTTCCACAAGGACAAGTAATCAGATAAATTACAGATTTGGTATTGCAAGATATGATCCCTCTGATGGGTATATTTTTACCTGTATGAGGATGTTTAAAGCTGCTACAGCGGTGTGTGTAGTTGCATTGACTACAGGCCCCACAGCGACGGTCACCATCAGGTATAGGAGCTAAAATGGCTTGATTTGATGTAGTTTTAGAGGAAGGAAGGTGTGAGTGCACCAATTTATCTCTAATGTTCCTACCTCTTTTATAAACCACCAGGGGGTGCTCCTTAAAGGTATCACTTAAAAGCGGGTCAGATTGTAAGATATGCCAATGTTTTGTTAAAATGTTCTTAAATTTCTCTGAGCCCTTTGAGTAGACAGTAGAAAATATTGGACGATTACTTGACTTTTGTGTTGGATTGGCCCTAAGAAGGTCCAACCTTGGTGTACATTTTACTTTGGTGGCAGCATCATTAAGAACAGATTTTTTGTAACCCCTTTGTTCAAAGTTTGACATCATAGTGTTCAAATTTGTTTCAAAGTCTTCTTCTTTTTGACATATTCTTTATAATCTACAAAACTGGCTGTATGGAAGACTGTTTTTTAACGGTAATGGATGATTCAGCCCGAAGTAAAGAATTACGAGCTGTGGGTTTTTTGTACAAATCAGTGTAAAGCCAGTTCCCTTCTCTTATAATCCATAGATCCAAAAAACTTAACCGTTGGTGGTGGGGATCCATGGAAAATGATAAAAATGGAGAGAATTCAAATATGTCAAAAAGGACTCTAGTTTTAGTTTAGATCCCTTGAACAAGCAGAATATATCATCCAGATACTTTTTCCATAGACATATGTTTTCTTTAAACTCATTATGATTATAGATCCAGTTCTCCTCAAACAGACCCATGTACAAATTACAGAATGATGGTGAGAAAGGGCTACCCATAGGCACTCCATGTTTCTGAACATAGAATGTGTCTTGAAAAATCCAAAAGTTGTGCTTAAGAATGATCTTTATCATGTCTAAAATAGCATGAATAGATGGATTTTCAAAATCAAATTGAGAGGCATAATGTTTAACAGCCTGAATCCCCTCTTCATGAGGTATAGATGTATACATAGAATTGATATCAAAGGACACTAAATCCCATTCATCCTCACTTGAAATAAAGTCAATAGATTCAATCATATTTACCATGTGACCCGTGTCCTTTACGAAAGATGGCAAAACCTCAGCTGCAGGTCGAATAATGCTATCAATAAAGATAGACAAATTGGATGTAAGAGAGCCTATACTAGCTACAATAGGTCGGCCTGGTGGATTTTCAAGATTCTTGTGTATTTTTGGTAATGTATAAAAGGTTGGAATAATAGGGGAGTCCACTTTTAGAAAGTTATACTCATTTTCAGAAATCTCACCATTCTGTAACCAATGTCTTAATGCTTCATGAATAGAGTCCTTAAAAGCCTCAGTTGGATCATATGGAAGTTTTTCATAGAACATATTATCTGACAATTGTCTAGTACATTCCTTTATATGGTCCACTTTGTTCATCACTACATTTTCTAATGTTATGCTAACACCAGCTAAAGTTGTGCTAACAGTGGCTGGATGCTATCATCGACAAAATCCCCTTTTTCATCAGCGATATGATGGTGTGAAATGTTAAATTCTTATGACCTGCCTGTTTCAGTGAGGGCGGTCCTCTCTCCTCTGGCCAATCAGACGCCAGCAGTCTGTTCACGCCATACAAGTATCAGCTTTGCCCACGGTCTGAGGGCAGGCCCAAAGTGTTGCCAGAGGCGGAAACTTTTGAAGAAACAGAGAAATGTGACGAGATCACATTTAGCAAAACTGGTAATAAGATTATAAGGACTTTGTAAAGTATCTATTGATCACTTTTTCTAATATAATGGAATAAAAAACCTCTGCCACGAACCTCAGCAGCCCTGTATGTAAAACAGCCTCGCTTTAACTCATTTCCACATGCAAATAAAGGCACAGGTCATTTTTCCATCCTGCTCATAATGATGACCTATTAAAACCTATTTGCACCGGATTAGACCGACTAAGGACCTCCGGTAAGAAATAGAAATGACTGACCTCCACAGAGTTTCTGGAGGAAACGTACAATGTTTTATTGTTAAGATACAAGTTATACTGAATGTCTAAAGTCTGAGGAGGTGCTGCCCCGAGGGTACAGGCTGGTGGAGCTGAGCAGCCACGACAGGTGTCAGTGATCATCTCTTAAAGGGGCAGCACGCACACCTGCAGAGGAGAGCAGAGGGAGGAGCAACCACAGACATACGTTTCCCCCCCAGCGGCCTCAAAGGATGGATCTGATGCGTTGGACAAATTTCCATACGGGGCAATAAAGTTCACCTTCACCTTAAACCTCCGTCCCCAAAAACGCCTAAAGCTCTGTATGTAAAACAGCCTCGCACAAACTCAGCTCCTGATTTCACATTCAGAAACATGTTTCTGAGGGAACATGCTGGACTTCATGATTTCACTGGTGCTTCACTTTAGTCGACTCTGAGTCTGAGAACACTTGACTCTTATAGAGTATAACACTTCATATTATTGATATTTCGTGGCCTCAGGGAACTTTGAGCAAACGTCCAAAAGACCTGCTCCTGGGAACTAGAGTTTATTTTAAATAATAACTCCAGTATTTTTTTAAACATTGATGTAAAAGTCTTGCTAAAATCAAAGTCTTTAGATCGTCTTTGGTGCAGTGGTTACATCACCTTTCCGTGCGCAAACAGGCCTCAAACTCCTCAAAGGACATATCCAAATGAGGTTTTGATTATTCCGATGAAGTCCTTCAGGAGGTGCATTTGTTTACGAGCTTCCTTCTTACATGTGACACTTTAAGTGGAGACTGAGGCTGTTCTTTAGGATCTCTGAGGACACGGGAGCGTAGGTCCTGCTCCGAGTCTCTGCTGAAATGTGGGTCCGAACGCTGCTCGCTCTGCTGCTCTGTGGTAAGTGCCTTTGTTCAAACTTTAAACTCAACGTTGATCCTAACGCTTAAGCCCAGTGCAGTGGTGTTTCTGAACACGGCTGTAACTTATGCTGTAAAATCATGAGAACATTCCTTTGAAAAGAGTAAATGAAGTATATTTGCATTATGAGGTTGTCCGTGTGTGGAAGCGGTGTCGGTGTCGTGGTTTGGATCGGGATATCCCGACGTAACAGGAGTAACTCTGTGAACACATGTAAACGGGTCATTCCAAATGTTTCAGAAACCGGAATATTGACAGTATCAATTCATAGTTGTCCTCTCCTCATGGCTTCAGTCCAAATGAGAAAATGATTATTGGAAGAGAAGACGAATCCCAATACAAATGGTTTCAACATAAATCAGCTCACAAAACCGAGACACCAAATTAGTTATAAACCAGTGTTATCAGTGTTGCCAGAGGTGGAAGCGGAAACTTTTGAAGAAACAGAGCAATGTGATGAGATTACATTTAGCAAAACTGGTAATAAGATTATAAGGACTTTGTAAAGTATCTATTGATCACTTTTTCTAATATAATGGAATAAAAAACCTCTGCCACGAACCTCAGCAGCCCTGTATGTAAAACAGCCTCGCTTTAACTCATTTCCACATGCAAATAAAGGCACAGGTCATTTTTCCATCCTGCTCATAATGATGACCTATTAAAACCTATTTGCACCGGATTAGACCGACTAAGGACCTCCGGTAAGAAATAGAAATGACTGACCTCCACAAAGTTTCTGGAGGAAACGTACAATGTTTTATTGTTAAGATCTAGGTACAGGTTATACTGAATGTATAACGTCTGAGGAGGTGCTGCCCCGAGGGTACATTTACCATCTGATGTGTTGGACAAATTTCCATACGGGGGCCATAAAGTTCACCTTCACCTTAAACCTCCGTCCCCAAAAACGCCTAAAGCTCTGTATGTAAAACAGCCTCGCACAAACTCAGCTCCTGATTTCACATTCAGAAACATGTTTCTGAGGGAACATGCTGGACTTCATGATTTCACTGGTGCTTCACTTTAGTCGACTCTGAGTCTGAGAACACTTGACTATTATAGAGTATAACACCTAATATTATTATATTCTGTATTTATTTCTGTATTTCTCTTAATGTATGCAAATCATGGGGCGTGTCTGGATGCCGCTGCTGTAAGGTGATTGGTTAATCTTTCTCCATGCCTCGGCAGTTTGAATCCTGCAGGGGCACACTGTCGTTGTGTGCTTGGGCAAGACACTTCACCCTCCTTGCCCCAAACTGCCGATCCTCCAGTCACAGGATGACCCGCTCTGTGCCCCTGGCAATAAACTGAAGCAGAGCTCGTGTTTGGCAGTGACTATGCTGGACAAGGCATGTGTGCGTGGAGAAAGATTAACCAATCACCTTACAGCAGCGGCATCCAGACCCGCCCCATGATTTGCACACATTAAGAGAAATACAGAAATAAATACATACGTAAATGAATAAATACATAAAAACAAAAATAAATATATAAATAAATAAATGCACTTATTACCATAAATGCATGCATTTCTTTGCAAATAATATCTTTATTTTATTTATTTATATATTTATTTATTGTTTTTGGCAGCCACGGTCCTCCATACTCACTTCCTGTATACATTTTTTTTATTGGAAAAGCTTCAAATGAGTACATTCAGTTGAAATTGAAATGGGGCCTCAAGAGGTACGAGTAGTGATAGAGAAAATAAGTAAGTAAATAAAGAAATAATACCAAACAGAACAAAAAAAAACAAATTAAGTGCAAATAAATAAATCAAGAGTCGTCTCTTCAAAAAATATTAAAAAATGACTGTATTTTTAATTACAAAACGGGAGGTTTTGTAATTTAGCTCTGCGTTGTGGTAACGGTTCCACGCTGTGGCCCTCAGATGCTCCATGTGCAGGGATGGTGTGAGTCTCACTGTCATGGCCTCACACCCGTGTGTTCGATGGTATGTTTGGGGCCGAGCTTCACTATATCCACCAGTAAGGCCGGGCGTTAACAGTCTTAATTATTTACAGGAGATCTGGCCCGCGCTGATGCGATGACGGCGCTGTCCTAAATGTGGTTGCCCTGTCTTTCACGTTGTCTTTTTGGTTCAATCATGGACTCTTGTTTTGGATTTTAAAGGGGGGGTATTATGTAAAATTGACTTTTTCAAGCTTTACATCATGTTATTATGTCATTCCCTCATTAAACACATGCCTGGAGTGTAGCCTTGGCTCATTCACGTATGTTTGAGTTATCTTTAAAAACTTAGACGGCGGCCATTTTAGGTGTAGCTATGCCTCAGTCCTCCTAGAAACACCCCCACCTCCTGGAGACGCCTCTGGACCTTTCGTCACCAGCCGAGTTACCGACCACTGCTCCTCAGCTCAGCAGAGCCCCCTCCCCGCATGTCGAGCGCAGATGTAAACAGTCAGAGTCATGGAGGATTAGCTTCATGTGTTGTAAACCGGAGCTACAGCAGCTCTGAGACTTTTACAAAGACACACATCAGGGTTTCTGTTACCTCGACACCCAGGATTAAAACCGGTGACAAGAAAACGTATTTCCATGACGGGATCTGCGCTGGGAATGCGTTTGGGCCTTGATGATGCCCTGATAGCATTACCTCCGGAGAAAGCTAATATTACAAGCTAAAGCTCTGGTCATCACGTGAAAACGAGAAATATGCACGAAGTCAATAAAACCACCATCTACACAATGAACCGTTTAACAATGATCACACACTGAGACGGGATTGTTGATTTTGAAGTTTATTGCTCACATTTAATCTACAATGGGTCATAGCCGAGTGTTTTCCCCCCGGAGCTAACAAGCTAGCTGCGAGGCTCTAACAGCTAGCTCGGAACGATTCATAGAAAACAAGCAGCATATTATGCATTACGTCAATAAAGCAGGCAACTACTTAAAGCAGCATTTATGATGATCACACAATGAGTAAGGCTTTACACATTTGTGGTTTATTGCAGACTTTTCATCAACAATGAGCTGTAGGCGATTGCTACATGCTAACGGGGGTAATCTCGAATAATTGTCCACCTGCACAGATAATGTCCCTGGGGAGCAGGGTTGCCAAGTCTGGGCAGCCAAACCCGCCCAAAAATATCTGAAAAACCGCGGAAAACCCGTGGCTGGAATTTTCAATATGGTTTACTAGTACCATGTGCGCCAATACCGCTCGTCTGGTCACACATGTGAAACACGTCTCAGCTTTGGTACAAATACTCACATTCAAGCCAATTGTCATTTAATCAATTACAGATGATCATTTTTAAAATAAAGAGTAGAGTCGGCGAGTGTTGATCCAGTCTGTGTGTCCCATGTGAGCCTGAAGTCAGATGTGTTTGTGTTTCAGCCGTGAGCTTCAGTCTCTGCTCTGAGACCCCCCAGTGGGGGTACCACTTTGTGGATCAGAATCTGACCTGGAGCGAGGCTCAGCAGTTCTGCAGACAGCACTACCATGACCTGGCCTGTGTGAGCAGCTCTGAGGACAATCTCAGACTGCCCCGCCCTCCAGGCTACAGCGCCCCCGTGTGGATCGGCCTGTACGATGACCCCACAGACCTGAGCCAGTGGAAGTGGACGGCCACAAACTCCAGCGGATCCTATCAGAACTGGTATTCTCCTAATGATCAACCACATTACGTTCACGAGCCTCAGCAGTGCAGTTACATATACTCTACCTGGCGCACCGCCAGCTGCTCAGACATAGCAGTAGCCCTCTGTTATTCAGGTGAGGATTTGGGATTTGTGGCATATACTTGATTGTGGATTTTGATGTGCTGTGGATATATGTGTTTCTTTCATTGAGATGAAACTATGTTTGTTTTTGTAGGTTCCAGCCCCAAAGTCTTTCATTTACAACCTGTTGGTATGAATTGGACCAATGCTGTGACCTACTGCAGAACTCACCACACTGACCTGGCTTTTATCGAGAGCGCACAGGAGAACACTGATGCTGCTAATGTAGCAGGCAACTATGGTTCATGGATGGGTCTGATCAGATCTACAGGGAAGTGGTCGGACAACAGGACCGTCTCCTTCACAGCCTGGCACCCTGGGCTGAGTGGGACGAAAACCTACCTGGAGCCTTTCTGCGTCGCACAGAACGTGAATAACACCTGGGAAGTCTTTTCCTGTCAGGAGAGACGCCCATTCTACTGTCAAGGTAACACACTTTACACTGGTACCTCCTCAGCCCTGCTTTAGTCACTTTGGTGCAAACACTGGGTGGCGCTGTGGCTCAGCAGTTAGATTCAATAATATAATAGAGTGGACTGCAAGCTGTTAAACTATGATGTTTTAGACTGTTTTATTTTTTTATTTTTTTTACTATTGTGAAGCACTTGGTGACGTTTGTCTGTGAAAAGTGCTGTACAAAAACAGTTTGCCTAAAAACTTTTTCTTCCTGCTGTTTTGTTCAGAGGAGCCCAAAGTCTTCAGATTTGTGAAGATGGAGTTCTTCTCTGGACACGACCTGGAGGATCCAGCGATAAACCAGCAGATTTTAGACGAGGTTGGTTTAAATCTCTGTAACAGTTCGACACATTCCCAGAGCTGGAAACGCTCAGCAGAGGAGCTTTAACGCTAACTTTGTGTTTGTTCAGATCCAGAAACAGTTTGAAGCAGGAGGTCGCACTGACGTCAAGGTGAAGTGGAAGACTGCCCCGAAAAAACAAGAGAAGAAAAACAAAACACCTGACTGTCCTCTGAACGTGTGACCTGTGTGTTCTTCTAATTCACCTACGATACTACTGGAGGAGGACTTAGTTAGAAATAGATAAATAACACATTATTACATTTATATTTTCCTCGTTATAACCAAAATATCTCATCTCTGTAACATCTGTTATCAGTGATGGCGAGTGAGGCCTTGTAACACTTCAAGGCTTTCCTGCAAAACAGTCTGGTAAGGTTCAAAGTCTCAGAGCTGTTTCATTGTGTTTGAACACTGACCTCTTGTGGACAAACTTTATTATTGCGACTTCTCATGAACACGACTGAAGCACCAACACAATCACGTGGAAGAGAAGTTTCAAACAGACGGCGGTTTCATTATTTGCAGCCTGATGTTGATGTTTGATCAGATCAGTCAGAGGCCGATACATCAGAGTCGTTTTCTTAACGTGGGTCTGAGCTTCACAGAGCTCCAGTGGGCGGAGCCTCAGTGGGCGGGGCTCAGGCCCAGGGACTGCAGGTGGAAATTAGCACAAGTGCTCTAACCTGGTACAATGCATCTCTCCTTTCTGAGGCTAATGTATATTGTACACTCCATCCATCCATCCATTTTCTTCCGCTTTATCCGGGGCCGGGTCGCGGGGGCAGCAGTCTCAGCAGAGATGCCCAGACTTCCCGATCCACGCACACCTCTTCCAGCTGTTCTGGGGGGACCCCGAGGCGACACCAGGCCAGCACGGAGACATAGTCCCACCAGCGTGTCCTGGGCCTTCCACGAGGCCTCCTCCCAATAGGACATGCCTGGAACACCTCCCGAGGGAGGCGACCAGGAGGCATCCGATACAGATGCCCTAGCCACCTCAGCTGGCTCCTTTCGACGTGGAGGAGTAGCGGCTCGAGTCCGAGCCCCTCCCGGGTAACTGAGCTCCTCACCCGATCTCGAAGGGTGCGCCCAGCCACCCTGCGAAGGAAACTCATTTCGGCCGCTTGTATTCGCGATCTTGTCCTTTCGGTCATTACCCAAATCTCATGACCATAGGTGAGGGTGGGAACGTAGATCGATCGGTAAATCGAGAGCTTTGCCCCCTGACTCAGCTCCCTCTTCACCACAACGGTCCGATACAGCGACCGCATCACTGCTGACGCCGCACCGATCCGTCTATCGATCTCACGCTCCATCCGTCCCTCACTCGTGAACATGACCCCGAGATACTTGAACTCCTCCACTTGAGGCAAGGACACCCCACCGACCTGAAGCGGGGAAGCCACCTTTTTCCGGTGGAGAACCATGGCCTCAGATTTGGAGGTGCTGATCCTCATCCCGGCCGCTTCACACTCGGCTGCAAACCGCCCCAGTGCGCGCTGGAGGTCCTGATTTGAGGAAGCCAACAGAACAACATCATCTGCAAACAGCAGAGATGAGATTCTGAGGTTCCCAAACCGGACACCCTCCGGCCCCTGGCTGCGCCTAGAAATTCTGTCCATAAAAGTAATGAACAGAACCGGTGACAAAGGGCAGCCCTGGCGGAGCCCAACACGCACCGGGAACAGGTCTGACTTACTGCCGGCAATGCGAACCAAGCTCCTGCTACGGTCATACAGGGAACGGACAGCCCTTAGTAGAGGGCCCCGTACCCCATACTCCCGGAGCACCCCCCACAGGGCACCACGAGGGACACGGTCGAACGCTTTCTCCAGGTCCACAAAGCACATGTGGACTGGTTGGGCAAACTCCCACAAACCCTCGAGCACCCGATGAAGGGTATAGAGCTGGTCCAGTGTTCCACGACCAGGACGAAAACCGCATTGTTCCTCCTGAATCCGAGGTTCGACTATTGGCCGGATCCTCCTCTCCAGCACCCTGGAATAGACCTTACCAGGGAGGCTGAGAAGTGTGATCCCTCTGTAATTGGAGCACACTCTCCGATCCCCCTTCTTGAAGAGAGGGACCACCACCCCGGTCTGCCAATCCAGAGGCACTGTCCCCAACCGCCACGCAATGTTGCAGAGACGTGTCAGCCAAGACAGCCCTACAACATCCAGAGACTTAAGGTACCCGGGACGAATCTCATCCACCCCCGGGGCCTTGCCACCGAGGAGCTTTCTAACCACCTCGGTGACTTCAGCCTGGGTGATGGACGAGCCCCCCTCCGGGTCCCCAGCCTCTGCCTCCTCATCGGGAGACGTGACGGTGGGATTTAGGAGATCCTCGAAGTACTCCTTCCACCGCCCGACCACCTCCCCAGTCGAGGTCAGCAGCCCCCCACCCGCACTGTAAACAGTGTTGGTGAAGCACTGCTTCCCCCTCCTGAGGCGCCGGATGGTTTGCCAGAATCTCTTCGAGGCCGACCGATAGTCCTCCTCCATGGCTTCTCCAAACTCCTCCCAGACCCGAGTTTTTGCCTCTGCGACTGCACGAGCTGCAGCACGCTTGGCCTGCCGGTACCTCTCAGCTGCCTCCGGAGCCCCACAAGCCAACAAGGCCAGATAGGACTCCTTCTTCAGCTTGACGGCATCCCTTACTTCCGGGCGCCACCACCGGGTTCGGGGGTTGCCGCCGCGACAGGCACCAGAGACCTTACGGCCACAACTACGAGCAGCCGCATCGACAATGGAGGAGGAGAACATGGTCCACTCGGACTCCATGTCCCCTACCTCCCTCGGAATCTGGGTGAAGCTCTTCCGGAGGTGGGAGTTAAAGACCCTACTGACAGAGGGATCCACCAGACGTTCCCAACAGACCCTCACAACACGTTTGGGCCTGCCAGGTCTGACCGGCTTCTTCCCCTGCCAGCGGATCCAGCTCACCACCAGGTGGTGATCGGTTGACAGCTCAGCCCCTCTCTTCACCCGAGTGTCCGAGACACGTGGCCGGAGATCAGATGACACAACTACAAAGTCGATCATCGACCTCCTGCCTAGGGTGTCCTGGTGCCACGTGCACTTATGGACATCCTTGTGCTCGAACATGGTGTTCGTTATGGACAAACCGTAACTAGCACAGAAGTCCAATAACAGAACACCACTCGGGTTCCGATCGGGGAGGCCGTTCTTCCCCATCACCCCCACCCAGGTCTCACTGTCGTTACCCACGTGGGCGTTGAAGTCCCCCAGTAGAACAATGGAGTCCCCAGCCGGAGCACTATCTAGTACCCCCCCCAGGGACTCCAAGAAGGCCGGGTACTCTGCACCGATGTTGGGCCCGTAGGCCGAGACAACGGTGAGAGACCTGTCCCCGACCCGAAGGCGTAGGGACGCGACCCTCTCGTTCACCGGGGTGAACTCCAACACGTGACGGCTGAGCTGGGGGGCTATGAGCACACCCACCCCAGCCCGCCGCCTCTCCCCGCGGGCAACTCCAGAAAAATGGAGCGTCCAGCCCCTCTCCAGGAGTTGGGATCCGGAACCCAGGCTGTGCGTGGAGGTGAGCCCGACTATATCTAGCCGGTATCTCTCTACCTCCCGCACAAGCTCAGGCTCCTTCCCCCCCAGCGAAGTGACGTTCCATGTCCCGAACGCCAGAAGCTGCGCACGCGGACCAGGTCGTCGAGGCCCCTGCCTTCGACTGCCACCCAGTCCTCTCTGCACCCGACCCCTACGGATCCCTCTGCGGGTGGTGGGTCCACAGGAAGGCGGGCCCACGTCGTCCGTTCGGGCTGTGCCCGGCCGAGCCCCGTGGGCAGAGGCCCGAACACCAGACGCTCGCATTCGAGCCCCAACCCCAGGCCTGGCTCCAGGGTGGGGCCCCGGCTGCGCCATACCGGGCGACGTCACCGTCCTTGTTAGTATACTGTCCATAGAAGTCTTTGAACTGCTCTTCGTCTGACCCGTCACCTAAGACCTGTTTGCCATGGGAGACCCTACCAGGGGCATAAAGCCCCAGACAACATAGCTCCTCGGATCATTCGGGCACTCAAACAACCCCACCACGTTAAGGTAGCAGTTCACGGAGTTGAACACTGTCCCTGTTCAAATAAATAAATAAACTCACAGACTGAAGCACTTTGAGACAGTCACATGACCAGCTGTCACCGAAACAGGCTCCAGGTTATTTTGCCATCACTATCTATTTTATCATTAACTTTCACGTAGACCTAGTGGTTTATTTGCTGTGTTTTATTGCAAAGAGCGTTGGAGAAGTAAACAGCAGCCGCATAAGAGGTTGTACCAACACCACAGGGGAGCTCAGTCAGCAGCTCATCTCCATCTCAAAACCACTTCTCTTTCCCTGAGGTTCAAATTTGAGCTAAAGTAACAAGACTTGTGTTTGAGAGAGGAGTGAAAGAAGCTGTTTTTGTGGTTTGAAAAGAAAATGGTGAAAACAAAGATCTTTGTGTCTCTGACGAGGCTTTTGGAGGAAACGAGTCCAAACCTTAAATGACGAGTCCAAACCTTAACAAAGTACAGATGACGGTTTAAAAACTTTATCAACGACCTCTTTTTGTTGTAATCTTAATATCTATAAAAGAATGTGTGCATTAGTTCATGTCATTTGGGTCTAGTGTTTTATTAACTGTATTCAGAGGTGGTAGAGTAGCCAAAATATTTACTGCAGTAAGAGTAAAAAAGTACTTGGAGAAAGTTTTACTTGAGTACTGAGTAACTGAGAGTAAAAATCATTTAAGTTTGATTCATGTTTCAGCAGTGACATCAATTATGGGAAACAAAACTTGAAATAATGTGAAAATTGTAATTTTCAAATTAAATCAGAACATATGAAAATTAATCATTATGAAAAATTAAGTCACAAAACATCTTTTACATGTCGAAATGAAGATTTGTCATTTATAGATTTTACTCAAGTAAGAAACAGATACTTCATTTTAATACTACTCGAGTAGAAGATTTTGTCCCGTATGTACTTTTAAAGTTTGCCTCATTCCTCTGTGAGTGGTTGTGTTTGTAAAAATGATGAAAGTGTAGATTTGTCGTGGGCGTGTCTGACTTTATGCAGCAGCTCGTCACTAAAAACAATATTTTAAAATATTCATCATTGTTTATCTGATTATCGAGTTTGAGTGTGTGCTGTGTTTTCTTCTGTTTCTTTTCTAATGCAATGACAAAAAAAAAAACGACTTCCTGTTGCAGTGACTTGTGTGAAAATCTTGTAGAAATAAAGTTTTGAAAAAAGTTGATTCATCTCATTTTGTCTGAATCGAGGAACTGGATTTATTTATCCCTAAAAATACGTTAATATTGAGGTATTTAGTGTTATACTGTGAGATGATGCAGTCACTAAAATATCAGCGTCAGACACATATTACTGATAAAAGTATAACTTGTCCCTTCAGGACTTTTGAATGAACACAAATCGTGTAAAAATAACTTTTGTCATCGACATGTTAAAGCAGTACTAAGTAACTCGTGCCCCTAGAGGCCATAAGCGCAACTGCAGGTGTCACAGCAAGTTTCTTACTTATTAATCGTCCGTGAGAGTAAATACTACGCTGACAGAATAAGCAAAGGGACAGAGGGACATTGTTCATCCAATCACACAATGGAAATGAAAAAATTACAGCTAGAGGGCCTCGGATCCTGTTTTCACAGCAGTGAAAGAATGTTTTTTTGTCGTCTGAATAGAAAATGCTTTGTCATTAGAGCCTCAGAGCGTCAATAGCCCTGTATGTAAAGTGTCTGATGCAAATAAAGGCAGAGATGTACGGGAAGTCGGTCTGCGAACGAGCTTTTTGATTGGATTTCAGATTGAGACTAGAGGCGGGACTAACAAGCGCTCCTGGGGCCTCTTTCAGAAGGAGAAGAATGTGTAGGTCTTCAGCTCATAATCTAGCTGTTTGTTTACTTTTAAAACGCCGGGTCCTTCATGGCGAATACGGACTCTGCAGTGAAAACTCTGCTGAACCTCAGAAAAACACAGTAAATATGTACAAAAGTATCCAGGAAAACACAGACCCTACTTTGCAGAAAAAGGCTAAAATACCGCTCTACCAAGAAAGAGGGAAGGTGCCGCTTGTTTATGCGTCGCGATGAGAACAAAGTGGACAAATGCCAATGTAAACACTAGAGGAAAGAAGCAGCTAAATGACGGGCTATGAAGATAAGCTACAGGCTAATGTTATGCTAACATACATCAAAAAACAACATCGCACACTCATGAGCCGATGTCCACATTTTTAATATGGGTGATCACGTTTCGGCATTAGCCTTCATCAGATCTTTCTTTTTTTCTTCTTTGAACCAAAGTGTATGTGGAGTGGACCAGCCCAGGTGGCTTAAATCTTCTCCAAAGTGGCCACACCCAGTGCAGAAAGGCCACGTACACAAACAAAAACAGTTAAAATATATAACAAATATATACAGAAATCTGTAATACATATAGCCTACTGTATCACAAGAAGCATTTGAGATCAAAGTCAATATTTAGTCCATGAGGAGTCAAAGTCTGGTGGATCCAATAGTGTTCCCTCCTTGAAAGGAGGAGATCCAAGTTTCCACCTCTAGGGGACAGTTTTAGCTGTTCAATCCCAATGTATCTTAATGATGGTACGGGATGGTTAAATTCAACAAAATGAGCTGCCACAGGATAATCCAAGTTTTTGCACCTTATCGTACTTCTATGCTCTGCAATACGCGTTTTTAGGGCTCTACTTGTTTTACCCACATAGGCTTTTCCACAAGGACAAGTAATCAGATAAATTACAGATTTGGTATTGCAAGATATGATCCCTCTGATGGGTATATTTTTACCTGTATGAGGATGTTTAAAGCTGCTACAGCGGTGTGTGTAGTTGCATTGACTACAGGCCCCACAGCGACGGTCACCATCAGGTATAGGAGCTAAAATGGCTTGATTTGATGTAGTTTTAGAGGAAGGAAGGTGTGAGTGCACCAATTTATCTCTAATGTTCCTACCTCTTTTATAAACCACCAGGGGGTGCTCCTTAAAGGTATCACTTAAAAGCGGGTCAGATTGTAAGATATGCCAATGTTTTGTTAAAATGTTCTTAAATTTCTCTGAGCCCTTTGAGTAGACAGTAGAAAATATTGGACGATTACTTGACTTTTGTGTTGGATTGGCCCTAAGAAGGTCCAACCTTGGTGTACATTTTACTTTGGTGGCAGCATCATTAAGAACAGATTTTTTGTAACCCCTTTGTTCAAAGTTTGACATCATAGTGTTCAAATTTGTTTCAAAGTCTTCTTCTTTTTGACATATTCTTTATAATCTACAAAACTGGCTGTATGGAAGACTGTTTTTTAACGGTAATGGATGATTCAGCCCGAAGTAAAGAATTACGAGCTGTGGGTTTTTTGTACAAATCAGTGTAAAGCCAGTTCCCTTCTCTTATAATCCATAGATCCAAAAAACTTAACCGTTGGTGGTGGGGATCCATGGAAAATGATAAAAATGGAGAGAATTCAAATATGTCAAAAAGGACTCTAGTTTTAGTTTAGATCCCTTGAACAAGCAGAATATATCATCCAGATACTTTTTCCATAGACATATGTTTTCTTTAAACTCATTATGATTATAGATCCAGTTCTCCTCAAACAGACCCATGTACAAATTACAGAATGATGGTGAGAAAGGGCTACCCATAGGCACTCCATGTTTCTGAACATAGAATGTGTCTTGAAAAATCCAAAAGTTGTGCTTAAGAATGATCTTTATCATGTCTAAAATAGCATGAATAGATGGATTTTCAAAATCAAATTGAGAGGCATAATGTTTAACAGCCTGAATCCCCTCTTCATGAGGTATAGATGTATACATAGAATTGATATCAAAGGACACTAAATCCCATTCATCCTCACTTGAAATAAAGTCAATAGATTCAATCATATTTACCATGTGACCCGTGTCCTTTACGAAAGATGGCAAAACCTCAGCTGCAGGTCGAATAATGCTATCAATAAAGATAGACAAATTGGATGTAAGAGAGCCTATACTAGCTACAATAGGTCGGCCTGGTGGATTTTCAAGATTCTTGTGTATTTTTGGTAATGTATAAAAGGTTGGAATAATAGGGGAGTCCACTTTTAGAAAGTTATACTCATTTTCAGAAATCTCACCATTCTGTAACCAATGTCTTAATGCTTCATGAATAGAGTCCTTAAAAGCCTCAGTTGGATCATATGGAAGTTTTTCATAGAACATATTATCTGACAATTGTCTAGTACATTCCTTTATATGGTCCACTTTGTTCATCACTACATTTTCTAATGTTATGCTAACACCAGCTAAAGTTGTGCTAACAGTGGCTGGATGCTATCATCGACAAAATCCCCTTTTTCATCAGCGATATGATGGTGTGAAATGTTAAATTCTTATGACCTGCCTGTTTCAGTGAGGGCGGTCCTCTCTCCTCTGGCCAATCAGACGCCAGCAGTCTGTTCACGCCATACAAGTATCAGCTTTGCCCACGGTCTGAGGGCAGGCCCAAAGTGTTGCCAGAGGCGGAAACTTTTGAAGAAACAGAGCAATGTGACGAGATTACATTTAGCAAAACTGGTAATAAGATTATAAGGACTTTGTAAAGTATCTATTGATCACTTTTTCTAATATAATGGAATAAAAAACCTCTGCCACGAACCTCAGCAGCCCTGTATGTAAAACAGCCTCGCTTTAACTCATTTCCACATGCAAATAAAGGCACAGGTCATTTTTCCATCCTGCTCATAATGATGACCTATTAAAACCTATTTGCACCGGATTAGACCGACTAAGGACCTCCGGTAAGAAATAGAAATGACTGACCTCCACAAAGTTTCTGGAGGAAACGTACAATGTTTTATTGTTAAGATACAAGTTATACTGAATGTCTAAAGTCTGAGGAGGTGCTGCCCCGAGGGTACAGGCTGGTGGAGCCGAGCAGCCACGACAGGTGATCATCTCTTAAAGGGGCAGCACGCACACCTGCAGAGGAGAGCAGAGGGAGGAGCAACCACAGACATACGTTTCCCCCCCAGCGGCCTCAAAGGATGGATCTGATGCGTTGGACAAATTTCCATACGGGGCAATAAAGTTCACCTTCACCTTAAACCTCCGTCCCCAAAAACGCCTAAAGCTCTGTATGTAAAACAGCCTCGCACAAACTCAGCTCCTGATTTCACATTCAGAAACATGTTTCTGAGGGAACATGCTGGACTTCATGATTTCACTGGTGCTTCACTTTAGTCGACTCTGAGTCTGAGAACACTTGACTCTTATAGAGTATAACACTTCATATTATTGATATTTCGTGGCCTCAGGGAACTTTGAGCAAACGTCCAAAAGACCTGCTCCTGGGAACTAGAGTTTATTTTAAATAATAACTCCAGTATTTTTTTAAACATTGATGTAAAAGTCTTGCTAAAATCAAAGTCTTTAGATCGTCTTCGGTGCAGTGGTTACATCACCTTTCCGTGCGCAAACAGGCCTCAAACTCCTCAAAGGACATATCCAAATGAGGTTTTGATTATTCCGATGAAGTCCTTCAGGAGGTGCATTTGTTTACGAGCTTCCTTCTTACATGTGACACTTTAAGTGGAGACTGAGGCTGTTCTTTAGGATCTCTGAGGACACGGGAGCGTAGGTCCTGCTCCGAGTCTCTGCTGAAATGTGGGTCCGAACGCTGCTCGCTCTGCTGCTCTGTGGTAAGTGCCTTTGTTCAAACTTTAAACTCAACGTTGATCCTAACGCTTAAGCCCAGTGCAGTGGTGTTTCTGAACACGGCTGTAACTTATGCTGTAAAATCATGAGAACATTCCTTTGAAAAGAGTAAATGAAGTATATTTGCATTATGAGGTTGTCCGTGTGTGGAAGCGGTGTCGGTGTCGTGGTTTGGATCGGGATATCCCGACGTAACAGGAGTAACTCTGTGAACACATGTAAACGGGTCATTCCAAATGTTTCAGAAACCGGAATATTGACAGTATCAATTCAAAGTTGTCCTCTCCTCATGGCTTCAGTCCAAATGAGAAAATGATTATTGGAAGAGAAGACGAATCCCAATACAAATGGTTTCAACATAAATCAGCTCACAAAACCGAGACACCAAATTAGTTATAAACCAGTGTTATCAGTGTTGCCAGAGGTGGAAGCGGAAACTTTTGAAGAAACAGAGCAATGTGGCGAGATTACATTTAGCAAAACTGGTAATAAGATTATAAGGACTTTGTAAAGTATCTGTTGATCACTTTTTCTAATATAATGGAATAAAAAACCTCTGCCACGAACCTCAGCAGCCCTGTATGTAAAACAGCCTCGCTTTAACTCATTTCCACATGCAAATAAAGGCACAGGTCATTTTTCCATCCTGCTCATAATGATGACCTATTAAAACCTATTTGCACCGGATTAGACCGACTAAGGACCTCCGGTAAGAAATAGAAATGACTGACCTCCACAAAGTTTCTGGAGGAAACGTACAATGTTTTATTGTTAAGATCTAGGTACAGGTTATACTGAATGTATAACGTCTGAGGAGGTGCTGCCCCGAGGGTACATTTACCATCTGATGTGTTGGACAAATTTCCATACGGGGGCCATAAAGTTCACCTTCACCTTAAACCTCCGTCCCCAAAAACGCCTAAAGCTCTGTATGTAAAACAGCCTCGCACAAACTCAGCTCCTGATTTCACATTCAGAAACATGTTTCTGAGGGAACATGCTGGACTTCATGATTTCACTGGTGCTTCACTTTAGTCGACTCTGAGTCTGAGAACACTTGACTATTATAGAGTATAACACCTAATATTATTATATTCTGTATTTATTTCTGTATTTCTCTTAATGTATGCAAATCATGGGGCGTGTCTGGATGCCGCTGCTGTAAGGTGATTGGTTAATCTTTCTCCATGCCTCGGCAGTTTGAATCCTGCAGGGGCACACTGCCGTTGTGTGCTTGGGCAAGACACTTCACCCTCCTTGCCCCAAACTGCCGATCCTCCAGTCACAGGATGACCCGCTCTGTGCCCCTGGCAATAAACTGAAGCAGAGCTCGTGTTTGGCAGTGACTATGCTGGACAAGGCATGTGTGCGTGGAGAAAGATGAACCAATCACCTTACAGCAGCGGCATCCAGACCCGCCCCATGATTTGCACACATTAAGAGAAATACAGAAATAAATACATACGTAAATGAATAAATACATAAAAACAAAAATAAATATATAAATGAATAAATGCACTTATTACCATAAATGCATGCCTTTCTTTGCAAATGTTATCCTTATTTTATTTATTTATATATTTATTTATTGTTTTTGGCAGCCACGGTCCTCCATACTCACTTCCTGGTCCATCCGGTGTTTATTTTATTGTATACATTTCTTTTATTGCAAAAGCTTCAAATGAGTACATTCAGTTGAAATTGAAATGGGGCCTCAAGAGGTACGAGTAGTGATAGAGAAAATAAGTAAGTAAATAAAGGAATAATACCAAACAGAACAAAAAAACAAAAAACAAATTAAGTGCAAATAAATAAATCAAGAGTCCTGTCTTCAAAGAATATTAAAAAATTACTGTATTTTTAATTACAAAACTGGAGGTTTTGTAATTTAGCTCTGCGTTGTGGTAACCGTTCCACGCTGTGGCCCTCAGATGCTCCATGTGCAGGGATGGTGTGAGTCTCACTGTCATGGCCTCACACCCGTGTGTTCGATGGTATGTTTGGGGCCGAGTTTCACTTTATCCACCAGTAAGGCCGGGCGTTAACAGTCTTAATTATTTACAGGAGATCTGGCCCGCGCTGATGCGATGACGGCGCTGTCCTAAATGTGGTTGCCTTGTCTTTCACGTTGTCTTTTTGGTTCAATCATGGACTCTTGTTTTGGATTTTAAAGGGGGGGGGGGGTATTATGTAAAATGGACTTTTTCAAGCTTTACATCATGTTATTATGTCATTCCCTCATTAAACACATGCCTGGAGTGTTGCCTCGGCTCATTCACGTATGTTTGAGTTATCTTTAAAAACTTAGACGGCGGCCATTTTAGGTGCAGCTATACCTCAGTCCTCCTAGGAACGCCCCCACCTCCTGGAGACACCTCCGGACCTTTCGTCACCAGCCAAGCCCCCCAACCACTGCTCCTCAGCTCAGCAGAGCCCCCTCCCCGCATGTCGAGCGCAGATGTAAACAGTCAGAGTCATGGAGGATTAGCTTCATGTGTTGTAAACCGGAGCTACAGCAGCTCTGAGACTTTTACAAAGACACACATCAGGGTTTCTGTTACCTCGACACCCAGGATTAAAACCGGTGACAAGAAAACGTATTTCCATGACGGGATCTGCGCTGGGAATGCGTTTGGGCCTTGATGATGCCCTGATAGCATTACCTCCGGAGAAAGCTAATATTACAAGCTAAAGCTCTGGTCATCACGTGAAAACGAGAAATATGCACGAAGTCAATAAAACCACCATCTACACAATGAACCGTTTAACAATGATCACACACTGAGACGGGATTGTTGATTTTGAAGTTTATTGCTCACATTTAATCTACAATGGGTCATAGCCGAGTGTTTTCCCCCCGGAGCTAACAAGCTAGCTGCGAGGCGCTAACAGCTAGCTCGGAACGATTCATAGAAAACAAGCAGCATATTATGCATTACGTCAATAAAGCAGGCAACTACTTAAAGCAGCATTTATGATGATCACACAATGAGTAAGGCTTTACACATTTGTGGTTTATTGCAGACTTTTCATCAACAATGAGCTGTAGGCGATTGCTACATGCTAACGGGGGTAATCTCGAATAATTGTCCACCTGCACAGATAATGTCCCTGGGGAGCAGGGTTGCCAAGTCTGGGCAGCCAAACCCGCCCAAAAATATCTGAAAAACCGCGGAAAACCCGTGGCTGGAATTTTCAATATGGTTTACTAGTACCATGTGCGCCAATACCGCTCGTCTGGTCACACATGTGAAACACGTCTCAGCTTTGGTACAAATACTCACATTCAAGCCAATTGTCATTTAATCAATTACAGATGATCATTTTTAAAATAAAGAGTAGAGTCGGCGAGTGTTGATCCAGTCTGTGTGTCCCATGTGAGCCTGAAGTCAGATGTGTTTGTGTTTCAGCCGTGAGCTTCAGTCTCTGCTCTGAGACCCCCCAGTGGGGGTACCACTTTGTGGATCAGAATCTGACCTGGAGCGAGGCTCAGCAGTTCTGCAGACAGCACTACCATGACCTGGCCTGTGTGAGCAGCTCTGAGGACAATCTCAGACTGCCCCGCCCTCCAGGCTACAGCGCCCCCGTGTGGATCGGCCTGTACGATGACCCCACAGACCTGAGCCAGTGGAAGTGGACGGCCACAAACTCCAGCGGATCCTATCAGAACTGGTATTCTCCTAATGATCAACCACATTACGTTCACGAGCCTCAGCAGTGCAGTTTTAACATATACTCTACCTGGCGCACCGCCAGCTGCTCAGACATAGCAGTAGCCCTCTGTTATTCAGGTGAGGATTTGGGATTTGTGGCATATACTTGATTGTGGATTTTGATGTGCTGTGGATATATGTGTTTCTTTCATTGAGATGAAACTATGTTTGTTTTTGTAGGTTCCAGCCCCAAAGTCTTTCATTTACAACCTGTTGGTATGAATTGGACCAATGCTGTGACCTACTGCAGAACTCACCACACTGACCTGGCTTTTATCGAGAGCGCACAGGAGAACACTGATGCTGCTAATGTAGCAGGCAACTATGGTTCATGGATGGGTCTGATCAGATCTACAGGGAAGTGGTCGGACAACAGGACCGTCGCCTTCACAGCCTGGCACCCTGGGCTGAGTGGGACGAAAACCTACCGCGAGCCTTTCTGCGTCGCACAGAACGTGCTTGGCACCTGGGAAGTCTTTTCCTGTCAGGAGAGACGCCCATTCTACTGTCAAGGTAACACACTTTACACTGGTACCTCCTCAGCCCTGCTTTAGTCACTTTGGTGCAAACACTGGGTGGCGCTGTGGCTCAGCAGTTAGATTCAATAATATAATAGAGTGGACTGCAAGCTGTTAAACTATGATGTTTTAGACTGTTTTATTTTTTTATTTTTTTTACTATTGTGAAGCACTTGGTGACGTTTGTCTGTGAAAAGTGCTGTACAAAAACAGTTTGCCTAAAAACTTTTTCTTCCTGCTGTTTTGTTCAGAGGAGCCCAAAGTCTTCAGATTTGTGAAGATGGAGTTCTTCTCTGGACACGACCTGGAGGATCCAGCGATAAACCAGCAGATTTTAGACGAGGTTGGTTTAAATCTCTGTAACAGTTCGACACATTCCCAGAGCTGGAAACGCTCAGCAGAGGAGCTTTAACGCTAACTTTGTGTTTGTTCAGATCCAGAAACAGTTTGAAGCAGGAGGTCGCACTGACGTCAAGGTGAAGTGGAAGACTGCCCCGAAAAAACAAGAGAAGAAAAACAAAACACCTGACTGTCCTCTGAACGTGTGACCTGTGTGTTCTTCTAATTCACCTACGATACTACTGGAGGAGGACTTAGTTAGAAATAGATAAATAACACATTATTACATTTATATTTTCCTCGTTATAACCAAAATATCTCATCTCTGTAACATCTGTTATCAGTGATGGCGAGTGAGGCCTTGTAACACTTCAAGGCTTTCCTGCAAAACAGTCTGGTAAGGTTCAAAGTCTCAGAGCTGTTTCATTGTGTTTGAACACTGACCTCTTGTGGACAAACTTTATTATTGCGACTTCTCATGAACACAATCACGTGGAAGAGAAGTTTCAAACAGACGGCGGTTTCATTATTTGCAGCCTGATGTTGATGTTTGATCAGATCAGTCAGAGGCCGATACATCAGAGTCGTTTTCTTAACGTGGGTCTGAGCTTCACAGAGCTCCAGTGGGCGGAGCCTCAGTGGGCGGGGCTCAGGCCCAGGGACTGCAGGTGGAAATTAGCACAAGTGCTCTAACCTGGTACAATGCATCTCTCCTTTCTGAGGCTAATGTATATTGTACACTCCATCCATCCATCCATTTTCTTCCGCTTTATCCGGGGCCGGGTCGCGGGGGCAGCAGTCTCAGCAGAGATGCCCAGACTTCCCGATCCACGCACACCTCTTCCAGCTGTTCTGGGGGGACCCCGAGGCGACACCAGGCCAGCACGGAGACATAGTCCCACCAGCGTGTCCTGGGCCTTCCACGAGGCCTCCTCCCAATAGGACATGCCTGGAACACCTCCCGAGGGAGGCGACCAGGAGGCATCCGATACAGATGCCCTAGCCACCTCAGCTGGCTCCTTTCGACGTGGAGGAGTAGCGGCTCGAGTCCGAGCTCCTCCCGGGTAACTGAGCTCCTCACCCGATCTCGGAGGGTGCGCCCAGCCACCCTGCGAAGGAAACTCATTTCGGCCGCTTGTATTCGCGATCTTGTCCTTTCGGTCATTACCCAAATCTCATGACCATAGGTGAGGGTGGGAACGTAGATCGATCGGTAAATCGAGAGCTTTGCCCCCTGACTCAGCTCCCTCTTCACCACAACGGTCCGATACAGCGACCGCATCACTGCTGACGCCGCACCGATCCGTCTATCGATCTCACGCTCCATCCGTCCCTCACTCGTGAACATGACCCCGAGATACTTGAACTCCTCCACTTGAGGCAAGGACACCCCACCGACCTGAAGCGGGGAAGCCACCTTTTTCCGGTGGAGAACCATGGCCTCAGATTTGGAGGTGCTGATCCTCATCCCGGCCGCTTCACACTCGGCTGCAAACCGCCCCAGTGCGCGCTGGAGGTCCTGATTTGAGGAAGCCAACAGAACAACATCATCTGCAAACAGCAGAGATGAGATTCTGAGGTTCCCAAACCGGACACCCTCCGGCCCCTGGCTGCGCCTAGAAATTCTGTCCATAAAAGTAATGAACAGAACCGGTGACAAAGGGCAGCCCTGGCGGAGCCCAACACGCACCGGGAACAGGTCTGACTTACTGCCGGCAATGCGAACCAAGCTCCTGCTACGGTCATACAGGGAACGGACAGCCCTTAGTAGAGGGCCCCGTACCCCATACTCCCGGAGCACCCCCCACAGGGCACCACGAGGGACACGGTCGAACGCTTTCTCCAGGTCCACAAAGCACATGTGGACTGGTTGGGCAAACTCCCACAAACCCTCGAGCACCCGATGAAGGGTATAGAGCTGGTCCAGTGTTCCACGACCAGGACGAAAACCGCATTGTTCCTCCTGAATCCGAGGTTCGACTATTGGCCGGATCCTCCTCTCCAGCACCCTGGAATAGACCTTACCAGGGAGGCTGAGAAGTGTGATCCCTCTGTAATTGGAGCACACTCTCCGATCCCCCTTCTTGAAGAGGGGGACCACCACCCCGGTCTGCCAATCCAGAGGCACTGTCCCCAACCGCCACGCGATGTTGCAGAGACGTGTCAGCGAAGACACCACTACATCATCCAGAGACTTAAGGTACCCGGGACGAATCTCATCCACCCCCGGGGCCTTGCCACCGAGGAGCTTTCTAACCACCTCGGTGACTTCAGCCTGGGTGATGGACGAGCCCCCCTCCGGGTCCCCAGCCTCCTCATCGGGAGACGTGACGGTGGGATTGAGGAGATCCTCGAAGTACTCCTTCCACCGCCCGACCACCTCCCCAGTCGAGGTCAGCAGCCCCCCACCCGCACTGTAAACAGTGTTGGTGAAGCACTGCTTCCCCCTCCTGAGGCGCCGGATGGTTTGCCAGAATCTCTTCGAGGCCGACCGATAGTCCTCCTCCATGGCTTCTCCAAACTCCTCCCAGACCCGAGTTTTTGCCTCTGCGACTGCACGAGCTGCAGCACGCTTGGCCTGCCGGTACCTCTCAGCTGCCTCCGGAGCCCCACAAGCCAACAAGGCCAGATAGGACTCCTTCTTCAGCTTGACGGCATCCCTTACTTCCGGGCGCCACCACCGGGTTCGGGGGTTGCCGCCGCGACAGGCACCAGAGACCTTACGGCCACAACTACGAGCAGCCGCATCGACAATGGAGGAGGAGAACATGGTCCACTCGGACTCCATGTCCCCTACCTCCCTCGGAATCTGGGTGAAGCTCTTCCGGAGGTGGGAGTTAAAGACCCTACTGACAGAGGGATCCACCAGACGTTCCCAACAGACCCTCACAACACGTTTGGGCCTGCCAGGTCTGACCGGCTTCTTCCCCTGCCAGCGGATCCAGCTCACCACCAGGTGGTGATCGGTTGACAGCTCAGCCCCTCTCTTCACCCGAGTGTCCGAGACACGTGGCCGGAGATCAGATGACACAACTACAAAGTCGATCATCGACCTCCTGCCTAGGGTGTCCTGGTGCCACGTGCACTTATGGACATCCTTGTGCTCGAACATGGTGTTCGTTATGGACAAACCGTAACTAGCACAGAAGTCCAATAACAGAACACCACTCGGGTTCCGATCGGGGAGGCCGTTCTTCCCCATCACCCCCACCCAGGTCTCACTGTCGTTACCCACGTGGGCGTTGAAGTCCCCCAGTAGAACAATGGAGTCCCCAGCCGGAGCACTATCTAGTACCCCCCCCAGGGACTCCAAGAAGGCCGGGTACTCTGCACCGATGTTGGGCCCGTAGGCCGAGACAACGGTGAGAGACCTGTCCCCGACCCGAAGGCGTAGGGACGCGACCCTCTCGTTCACCGGGGTGAACTCCAACACGTGACGGCTGAGCTGGGGGGCTATGAGCACACCCACCCCAGCCCGCCGCCTCTCCCCGCGGGCAACTCCAGAAAAATGGAGCGTCCAGCCCCTCTCCAGGAGTTGGGATCCGGAACCCAGGCTGTGCGTGGAGGTGAGCCCGACTATATCTAGCCGGTATCTCTCTACCTCCCGCACAAGCTCAGGCTCCTTCCCCCCCAGCGAAGTGACGTTCCATGTCCCGAACGCCAGAAGCTGCGCACGCGGACCAGGTCGTCGAGGCCCCTGCCTTCGACTGCCACCCAGTCCTCTCTGCACCCGACCCCTACGGATCCCTCTGCGGGTGGTGGGTCCACAGGAAGGCGGGCCCACGTCGTCCGTTCGGGCTGTGCCCGGCCGAGCCCCGTGGGCAGAGGCCCGAACACCAGACGCTCGCATTCGAGCCCCAACCCCAGGCCTGGCTCCAGGGTGGGGCCCCGGCTGCGCCATACCGGGCGACGTCACGGTCCTTGTTAGTATACTGTCCATAGAAGTCTTTGAACTGCTCTTCGTCTGACCCGTCACCTAAGACCTGTTTGCCATGGGAGACCCTACCAGGGGCATAAAGCCCCAGACAACATAGCTCCTCGGATCATTCGGGCACTCAAACAACCCCACCACGTTAAGGTAGCAGTTCACGGAGTTGAACACTGTCCCTGTTCAAATAAATAAATAAACTCACAGACTGAAGCACTTTGAGACAGTCACATGACCAGCTGTCACCGAAACAGGCTCCAGGTTATTTTGCCATCACTATCTATTTTATCATGAACTTTCACGTAGACCTAGTGGTTTATTTGCTGTGTTTTATTGCAAAGAGCGTTGGAGAAGTAAACAGCAGCCGCATAAGAGGTTGTACCAACACCACAGGGGAGCTCAGTCAGCAGCTCATCTCCATCTCAAAACCACTTCTCTTTCCCTGAGGTTCAAATTTGAGCTAAAGTAACAAGACTTGTGTTTGAGAGAGGAGTGAAAGAAGCTGTTTTTGTGGTTTGAAAAGAAAATGGTGAAAACAAAGATCTTTGTGTCTCTGACGAGGCTTTTGGAGGAAACGAGTCCAAACCTTAAATGACGAGTCCAAACCTTAACAAAGTACAGATGACGGTTTAAAAACTTTATCAACGACCTCTTTTTGTTGTAATCTTAATATCTATAAAAGAATGTGTGCATTAGTTCATGTCATTTGGGTCTAGTGTTTTATTAACTGTATTCAGAGGTGGTAGAGTAGCCAAAATATTTACTGCAGTAAGAGTAAAAAAGTACTTGGAGAAAGTTTTACTTGAGTACTGAGTAACTGAGAGTAAAAATCATTTAAGTTTGATTCATGTTTCAGCAGTGACATCAATTATGGGAAACAAAACTTGAAATAATGTGAAAATTGTAATTTTCAAATTAAATCAGAACATATGAAAATTAATCATTATGAAAAATTAAGTCACAAAACATCTTTTACATGTCGAAATGAAGATTTGTCATTTATAGATTTTACTCAAGTAAGAAACAGATACTTCATTTTAATACTACTCGAGTAGAAGATTTTGTCCCGCATGTACTTTTAAAGTTGGCCTCATTCCTCTGTGAGTGGTTGTGTTTGTAAAAATGATGAAAGTGTAGATTTGTCGTGGGCGTGTCTGACTTTATGCAGCAGCTCGTCATTAAAAACAATATTTTAAAATATTCATCATTGTTTATCTGATTATCGAGTTTGAGTGTGTGCTGTGTTTTCTTCTGTTTCTTTTCTAATGCAATGACAAAAAAAAAAACGACTTCCTGTTGCTGTGACTTGTGTGAAAATCTTGTAGAAATAAAGTTTTGAAAAAAGTAGATTCATCTCATTTTGTCTGAATCGAGGAACTGGATTTATTTATCCCTAAAAATACGTTAATATTGAGGTATTTAGTGTTATACTGTGAGATGATGCAGTCACTGAAATATCAGCGTCAGACACATATTACTGATAAAAGTATAACTTGTCCCTTCAGGACTTTTGAATGAACACAAATCGTGTAAAAATAACTTTTGTCATCGACATGTTAAGTCAGTCAGATTTTTATTTGTATCTAAGGCTATATCCACACGAAGACAAAACGCTTATATTTTCAGAAACTTTATTTGTAAGCATGAAGTCAGCTTAATAAATGTGTGCGTCCACATGGGTCGACTCATGTCTGTGAAAACGGCGTGATTCACCTGCCAGGCCTGTGTGTGGCGCTGTGACGCTCACACAGGTAATAGAACAAGATGTAGAGGGCGCATGCGCAGTAAACTTCTGTGGAATGTAAACAGTGAAAATGAAACGGATTCAAGGATTTACGATTTACAGAAGAGACGAGGAGGCGAGTTTATTCTTCAGACGTAACGGGACTAAAGCAGAAAAACCTGTCAGTGACCGGACTTTGACTGTCAGTCCAAAAACACAGACTGTTTTTCTACTTGTCACCTGTGGCTTGCGGATTACAGTGGAGCAAAGAGGAGCGGAGTAAAACCATCATAGATCCATGAGTAAAACTCATTATAAGGTCAGTAGATTATGGATAACAGACTCCACTCTGGTGCTGTGATGTCATCGTTTTAGTAAAAGTTGCGGAGATGTCGTAACAACGGCGCCACGTAAACGGCGTTTTGAGATCTTTCCACTCTGGGACCTAGTTTGGAAAATGTTCGTTTACAGACCCCCAAAACGCCGGACTCGTATGGACGATACACTAGATTGATAAAATATCTTTGCGTTTGGTCCTCAGCTTGACTTCGTATGGACAGGGCCTAAGCCAGAAATCACCCAAATCACAGCGCTGATGAATTAAAATGAAAGCTACGCTGAAATATGATATTTTGTTGTAAGTATAATTTGATTAGATGATCAGCCGCTGAGTCATTTTTATCGTTCAGCAAATTTCATTCAGCAGCGAAACATTTAACCCTCTAACGTTACAATTACGATTTCCAGGGGTGGCTGTTATTCTTTAGATATGTTTATGAGGCCCGAGCGCCATCAGGGCTGGCAAAGGGGCTCTCAGAATTCTATAGCATTCCCTCAAAGCGCACGGAGCGCACAAAATGAGCGAACAGAACAACTATTAGTCGTACAATGCACACATCTGGCTAGAACAAGCCATTTGAAAGTAAACCATTAGAAATCCCGCCAGAAGCCACATGAGGCCACATGGAGCTCATCACAGGCTGCTTGGTAACAGCTCTGGTCAGTGCTGTCCTTGTTCGGTCAGTAAGTTTAGGAGGACGGCCGGGTCTTGGAGGCTTTCCATTTCTGGATGGTGTATTTCACTGTACTTTGGGAGATGTTCAAAGCTTTGGAAATCTTTTTATAACCTAACCCAGCTTTATACTGTCTGGTGTGTTCTCGGACTTCATGATGCTGTCTGCTCCCCAATAGTCTGTGAACAGACCTCCGAGACCATCACAGAGCAGCTGTATCTGAACTGACTTTAGATTACACACAGGTAGACTCTATTTAGTCAGTAGATCAACATGTGATCATACAGACATCTTCATTCAACTTCTGAAGGCAATTGGACTAAAGGAGAGTGGGGCCGGCACTTACAGTGTGCACGTCCCACTTTTCAGTTTTTTAATTATAACAAAAAATCTAAAAACCTGTATATGTAACAGGATATGATCTATCTCCCTTACTGCCACTTTAAGGTGGGTGTGGTTATTTTTGTGGGTGTTTTTTCTGTATTTGCACTGGGCCAATGTTATTAGGGGTGTGACTTTAATCATAAAAGCACCTGTGCACCTTTTGTTCTCCCTCGTTGTTTATTGTGGTCTTGTCCACCAGGGGTCCAGGCCAGTCTGAGGGCAGGTCGGCTGCTCCGCTGGGACGGCGTGTGGTTGCCGGGGTCGTAGCACCAAACCGGCACAGAGACCAGGAGCCATGTTTGGAGACACTCATCCATGCGTTTGTCTCCAGCAGGTTAGACGACTGTAACGGCTGCTCACTGGCCTTTCTAAACGAGCTGTTAGAGCTGCAGAACATCCAGAACGCTGCTGCTCCAGTCCTGACAAGAACCAGGAAATACGACCACATTAGTCCAGTGCTCTGGTCCCTGCACTGGCTTCCTGTCACTCAGAGAATAGAATTTATAACAGCTCTGCTTGTGTACAAGTCGTTTCATGGTTTAGCACCAAAGTCCATCTCTGACATGTTAGAGCCGTATGAACCATCTCGGGCCCTGAGAACTTCAGGGAGGGGTCTCCTGGTGGTTCCCAGAGTCAGGACTAAACACGCTGAGGCTAAAGCTAAAATCTGGAACAGTCTTCATGAGGATGTGAGACAGGCCTCAACTCTGACAATGTTCAAATCCAGGCTGAAAACAGCTCTTTTTACCCGAGCAGATGAAAACTGAGAGTATTTTATCTGCACTCTGGCCTTTTACTGTCATTGATAAATTGTTATGCTGATGTTTTATTGATTTGATCTGTTTTCCTGTAACTTTATGCAACTGTGAAGCACTTTGAATTGCCTTGTGTCTGAATTGTGCTCTACAAATAAACTCGGAGTCTGCCGACCATTCGGCCTGGACCCCTGGAAAGGAGCCCTTCCCTGAGCCCATCGAAGTTTTTCCACCCGTGCCGATATTAAGTCCCCAAACCAACAGCAGGACCCCGTCAGACTGACCTGCTCCTCCCCAATCCATGTTAGACTTTTTACATTCTGCAAAATAAACCCCTAAACTCTCAATGTCTTGGTCTCCTTGTACCCTGGTGATCGGAACCGTTACATATACATTTCATTTCACTTCACGATTGTGTGTGTCTTTCACATAAAACTTCAATTAAATATATTTATGTTTACGGTCCATAGCGTGGCAAAATGTCAAAGTTAAAGGGGGGGGCTGATACCCACTGTAGGTCCAGCCGCTACAGAGACATTAACCATAAACCGAGTCGGAGATGGCCTTGGCTCAGTTCAATCGCTGCCTTTATTTCCCCATTGCACGAACACGACGCACAACTCCGAGCCCCGATTGGCCCGCCGCGGCTTGTTCCTTAGCAACACCCCCACCGGTCGACGAATCGCGGCCCGGCGTCAGGAGGAGAGGGACCAACGGGAGCGGCGGCCCGACGAGAGCTGTTGCCGTGACGCTCCGGGAGAGAGTTCTTGCATCCAAACAAGGCGGCGAGGCTGCGGACGGACCCGGAGGAACCAGAGAGCTGAGCGCTGACGGTGAGAGAAAAGTGCATGTATTCATTTTGTATTCGAGTCCGTTCCACGTGGGACGAGACGCGGGCGAAGCCATAATGTAGGGACGTCACTTTGGAACTTTTGCTGTCGATTTCTGACGTCAATGTGAGAAACTTTTATCTGATCAATACACTCAACAAAAATATAAACGCAACACCTTTGTTTCTGCTCCATTTTTCATGAGATGGACTTAAAGATCTAAAATTCATTCCAGATTCACAATATTACCATTTCTCTCAAACATTGTTCTCAAATCAGTCCAAATGTGTGATAGTGAGCACTTCTGCTTTGCTGAGATAATCCATCCCACCTCACAGGTGTGCCACATCAAGATGCTGATCTGACATCATGATTAGTGCACAGGTGTACCTTATACTGCCCACAATAAAAGGCCACCCTGAAATGTGCAGTTTTTTTGCTTTATTGGGGGTCTGGGGACTCAGAACCAGTCAGTATCTGGTGTGACCACCATTTGCCTCATGCAGTGCAACACATCTTCTTCACATAGAGTTTATCAGATTGTCCATTGTGGCCTGTGGAATGTTGGTCCACTCGTCTTCAATGGCTGCGAAGTTGCTGGATATTAGTGGGAACTGGTCCACGCGGTCGTATTCGCCGGTCAAGCACATCCCAAACATGCTCAATGGGTGACATGTCCGGTGAGTATGCTGGCCATGCAAGAACTGGGACATTTTCAGCTTCCAAGAATTGTGTACAGATCCTTGCAACATGGGGCCGTGCATGATCTTGCTGAAACATGAGGTGATGTTCACCTAACCCTAACCCTAACCGAGGTTCATCCGTGAAGAGACACCTCTCCAACGTGCCAGACGCCATCGAATGTGAGCATTTGCCCACTCAAGTCTGTTACGGCGACGAGCTGGAGTCAGGTCAAGACCCCGATGCAAATGGTGGTCACACCAGATACTGACTCCCCAATAAAGCAAAAAACTGCACATTTCAGGGTGGCCTTTTATTGTGGGCAGTCTAGGGTACACCTGTGCACTAATCATGATGTCAGATCAGCATCTTGATGTGGCACACCTGTGAGGTGGGATGGATTATCTCAGCAAAGCAGAAGTGCTCACTATCACACATTTGGACTGATTTGTGAACAATGTTTGAGAGAAATGGTCATATTGTGAATCTGGAATGAATTTTAGATCTTTAAGTCCATCTCATGAAGAATGGAGCAGAAACAAAGGTGTTGCGTTTATATTTTTGTTGAGTGTATTTGCAGCGACAAAAGCGAAAACAAAAAGTCAAGTTACCAGTTTAGCTTTGCCCAAATCTAAAAGGTGACGGCCTATGTGCCTCATTTGAAAGCTAAGACCTACAAAACTCGTGACCACTTTATCTGGACATTTTCGTCACAGTTTTAGTCTCGTGAACTGCTTTTAATTCAACCCATTGTGCACGGGTCTACGTTTGTTACAAAGCAATGATGCTGTTTCTCTCTGTCCTGCAGCTGTTTCCTGTCCCGGACCGTTGACCATTTAAGGACGTCGAAAATCGCCTACTTCAAGAGGAAATATGCAGAAGAAGAAGAGGATCTGCCTCCGGAGCGGCCGAAGACCACAACAGCGACATTCCTGCACAGAGTACGGAGCTGCACTCACTGCAGAGCTTTAAATGTTTTGGGGGGGGAAAATCGTAATCAACATTACACTGAAAGTTGTTTAATGAATTATGATGAACCCAGGTGAAGGTTCTTGAGTCCTCGTCTGTACTCTGTAGTTGAAGTGTAGGACGTTTCACCTCTTCATCTAAAAGGCTTCGTCGGCAAGACTGACGTTTCCAGCTCTAGATAAAGACCACTGGGAGGTGTTAGCTTGGCCAACAATCTGTGGCTATACAGGCGTTTCCGATGACATCACGCATAGTTCCGGCGGCCATTTTGAATATCGAAGTAGAATTATGCAGTACTACAACATGTAACAATATATATCAAACTCAGGATGAAAATGAAAGACAACTGATTGACAGTGGGATTTGTATGTCCTCATAATCATTGCTCAAGAAGATAACAGTAAAAAGACGGAACCAGAGATGCACGTTAATGTGATATAACGAGCAAATGTGGCTCAGACGTAGCAGCTCTGTCTGTCGAGCTACTGCAGGATTTACTAAAGATCTGCTTCACTCTGAAGACTAAATTAACTCATCGAAGAGGAAACAGAAAACCTTTCTCTGTGATTTTTACAGTGTGTCATGTCAACAGAGTCTCAGTCTGAGTCAGTGTTTAAGCTGCTCAAGACGTTAGCATGCTATCAGTTAGCAACTGTCAGCCACTGACAGTTGATTCAATCAACTGTCAGTGGCTTCAACACGATAAACACATGTGTGTCTCACATCTATGAACACTGAGGAAACACTACAGGAACAGCTCAGCTCTGACCTCTGTCACATGTTGTATCCAAGGCTAGATGTTTGTGGTTCAGGGCTTTCTCTTGGAGAGGTCAGAGCTGAGCTGTTGAAGCTAAATGCTAACCGGTAGCTTAAACACTGACTCACTGGTTTCTTCACATAAACGTGAAGAAACTGCCTCTCTAAAGGCCGTGTTTTTACTGTTTTCTTCTTGAGCAATGATTACGAGTAAACAGAAATGCCAATGTCAATCAGTTATATCACTTATATCCTGAGTAGAGATATTTTTACATAATTAGGCCCGAGCCAGGACTTAGTCCTGGTGAGGGACTATTGTTCTCCCCCGGTTTCTTGTTATTATTATTAGGCCCGAGCCAGGACTTTGTCCTGGTAAGGGACTTTTGTTCTCCCCCGGTTTCTTGTTATTAGGCCCGAGCCAGGACTTTGTCCTGGTAATTAGGCCCGAGCCAGGACTTTGTCCTGGTAAGGGACTTTTGTTCTCCCCCGGTTTCTTGTTATTATTCTTATACAGCCTCTAAGATCCTGTTTTTCAGTGCCTTCCCGTGCAAAAGTACACGCAGAAATTGGCACAGTGATCAGAGTCGGCAAAAATTGCGTGTCAGTGGGCGACATGCACATGCCCAAAACAAAATGGCTCCACAGCGCCCCCTCAAAGTTGACCCCCATTCTTTTGGGGACATGCATTTTTGGCGTAGGCCAATCCCCTTTGGCCCAGCGATAGAGCACATGGAGAGAGTCACAAAACATAATTATAGCTCCACCCTCTGACCAACAGGAAGTCGGCCATCTTGGATTGAAATCCTGGAGAAGAAATCTCTCACCAGATGTTTCAATGTACTACTCCTTGGTTTCTCTGCAGACTAAGCTCTAACATGGCTCAATAGAATCTAGAGAAATTGAGCTACAACTTCAAGCCAGCTTTTTTTGATAACGTTTACACTTTTCACATAGCGCCCCCACAAAAAACATGCTATTTTCCCGTACATTGGACAACCCCTCGCAGGCATGCGCTCTATACAATCTGGATCATATTTGGCTGACATAAGGCCTCTTATCGTATGAATCCATAAAGCTCAATAACTTCACGGTGCTCACCAGTATAGCGCCACCTATCTATACCTTGAAACATTTAGTTTGTACAATTTATATGAAACTTTGCAAGTATATTCTACACATTAAATCGAACACAAAAATATATTACATGTGTTTGATATTTTCGAAGGTGTGGGCGTGGCAATGACGCACAGGATGTCGGCCATTTTCACTTTTAACCTCTTAACTCCCACCTGAACCAAGTGCATTTCTTTGTGTGCTGTGGTTTTATCTGCACTTACGTCTCATTTCTGTAACTGTGTTTTTGACGCTTTTTTTCAAGAAGCTTTAAGACATGGGTCAAGACGAACTGGAGAAAATGTACTCGGTTAAAGTGGGGGTTAAGAGATTACAATGGCACCCCCACAAAAAAAGGCCTTTTTGCAGTACATTTCACAAAACCTCGCAGGCATGCGCTCTATCCAATCTAAATCATATTTGGCTGACATAAGGCCTCTTATGGTATGAATCCATAGAGCTCAATAAGTTCACGGTGCTCACCAGTATAGCGCCACCTATCTATACCTTGAAAATTTTAGTTTGTACGATTTATATTAAACTTTGCAGGTACATTCTACACATTGAAACAAACACAAAAATCTATTACAACATGCCTCTATCTTGCTTTGTTCCCTTTATAATTAGGCCCGAGCCAGGACTTTGTCCTGGTAAGGGACTTTTGTTCTCCCCCGGTTTCTTGTTATTAGGCCCGAGCCAGGACTTAGTCCTGGTGAGGGACTATTGTTCTCCCCCGGTTTCTTGTTATTATTAGGCCCGAGCCAGGACTTTGTCCTGGTAAGGGACTATTGTTCTCCCCCGGTTTCTTGTTATTATTAGGCCCGAGCCAGGACTTAGTCCTGGTGAGGGACTATTGTTCTCCCCCGGTTTCTTGTTATTATTAGGCCCGAGCCAGGACTTAGTCCTGGTGAGGGACTATTGTTCTCCCCCGGTTTCTTGTTATTAGGCCCGAGCCAGGACTTAGTCCTGGTGAGGGACTATTGTTCTCCCCCGGTTTCTTGTTATTAGGCCCGAGCCAGGACTTTGTCCTGGTAAGGGACTATTGTTCTCCCCCGGTTTCTTGTTATTATTATTATTATTATTATTCCGCCTCTAAGATCCTGTTTTTCAGTGCCTTCCCGAGCAAAAGTACACGCAGAAATGGGCACAGTGAATCAGAGTCGGCAAAAATTGCGTGTCAGTGGGCGACATGCACACGCCCTAAACAAAATGGCTCCACAGCGCCCCCTCAAAGTTGACCCCCATTCTTTTGGGGACATGCATTTTTGGCATAGGCCAATCCCCTTTGGCACAGTGATAGAGCACATGGAGATGGTCACAAAACATAATTGTAGCTCCGCCCTCTGACCAACAGGAAGTCGGCCATCTTGGATTGAAATCCTGGAGAAGAAATCTCTCACCAGATGTTTCAATGTACTACTCCTTGGTTTTTCTGCAGAATAAGCTCAAACATGGCTCAATAGAATCTAGAGAAATGGAGCTACATTTTCAAGCCAGCTTTTTTTGATAACGTTTACACTTTTCACATAGCGCCCCCACAAAAAACGTGCTTTTTTCCCGTACCTTGGACAACCCCTCGCAGGCATGCGCTCTATCCAATCTGGATCATATTTGGCTGACATAAGGCCTCTTATGGTATGAATCCATAGAGCTCAATAATTGCACGGTGCTCACCACTATAGCGCCCCCTATCTATACCTTGAAACATTTAGTTTGTACAATTTATATGAAACTTTGCAGGTATATTCTACACATTAAATCGAACACAAAAATATATTACATGTGTTTGATATTTTCGAAGGTGTGGGCGTGGCAATGACGCACAGGATGTCGGCCATTTTCACTTTTAACCTCTTAACTCCCACCTGAACCAAGTGCATTTCTTTGTGTGCTGTGTTTTCACCTGCACTTGCGTCTCATTTCTGTAACTGTGTTTTTGACGCTTTTTTTCCAGAAGCTTTAAGATATGGGTCAAGACGAACTGGCGAAAATGTGCTCAGTTAAAGTGGGGGTTAAGAGATTAAAATGGCACCCCCACAAAAAAAAGGCCTTTTTGCAGTACATTTCACAACCCCTCGCAGGCATGCGCTCTATCCAATCTGGATCATATTTGCCTGACATAAGGACACTCACGGTCTGAACAGATAGAGCTCAATAACTTCACAGTGCTCAACACTATAGCGCCACCTATCTATACCTTGAATATTGCAGTCTGGATTATTTATCTCCCATTTTGCCGGTATATTCTACACAATAAACTAAACAAAAAATTATATTACATATACATCATATTGTGTAAGATGTGGGCGTGGCCAGTGTAAACGTGTTCCTGAGAGCATCATTATTATGCATTCTTTGTCCCTTTGAGTTTTAAATGTAATCACTTATACACCAGATGGCCCTGAATCTTTTTACATGAACACAAAAATGATCCATGCTATAGCGCCCCCTGCTGCAAAGAGCAAGAGTTAGTAGACAGAGAGCACACAGGTTGTGTGTGAGGCCGAGGGGAGAGCAGGTTTGGGCGAGAGCGGGGGCGGTAGCAAAGGAGGCGGTCGCAAGGGGGGCTGCGCCAGGGGCGAGGGCCTACATCGCCGCTTGCGGCTTTAATTATTATTATTATTATTATTCCGCCTCTAAGATCCTGTTTTTCAGTGCCTTCCCGAGCAAAAGTACACGCAGAAATGGGCACAGTGAATCAGAGTCGGCAAAAATTGCGTGTCAGTGGGCGACATGCACACGCCCTAAACAAAATGGCTCCACAGCGCCCCCTCAAAGTTGACCCCCATTCTTTTGGGGACATGCATTTTTGGCATAGGCCAATCCCCTTTGGCACAGTGATAGAGCACATGGAGATGGTCACAAAACATAATTGTAGCTCCGCCCTCTGACCAACAGGAAGTCGGCCATCTTGGATTGAAATCCTGGAGAAGAAATCTCTCACCAGATGTTTCAATGTACTACTCCTTGGTTTTTCTGCAGAATAAGCTCAAACATGGCTCAATAGAATCTAGAGAAATGGAGCTACATTTTCAAGCCAGCTTTTTTTGATAACGTTTACACTTTTCACATAGCGCCCCCACAAAAAACGTGCTTTTTTCCCGTACCTTGGACAACCCCTCGCAGGCATGCGCTCTATCCAATCTGGATCATATTTGGCTGACATAAGGCCTCTTATGGTATGAATCCATAGAGCTCAATAATTGCACGGTGCTCACCACTATAGCGCCCCCTATCTATACCTTGAAACATTTAGTTTGTACAATTTATATGAAACTTTGCAGGTATATTCTACACATTAAATCGAACACAAAAATATATTACATGTGTTTGATATTTTCAAAGGTGTGGGCGTGGCAATGACGCACAGGAAGTCGGCCATTTTCACTTTTAACCTCTTAACTCCCACCTGAACCAAGTAAATCTTCTTTGTGTGCTGTGTTTTCACCTGCACTTGCGTCTCATTTCTGTAACTGTGTTTTTGACGCTTTTTTTCCAGAAGCTTTAAGACATGGGTCAAGACGAACTGGAGAAAATGTACTCGGTTAAAGTGGGGGTTAAGAGATTAAAATGGCACCCCCACAAAAAAAGGCCTTTTTGCAGTACATTTCACAACCCCTCGCAGGCATGCGCTCTATCCAATCTGGATCATATTTGCCTGACATAAGGACACTCACGGTCTGAACAGATAGAGCTCAATAACTTCACAGTGCTCAACACTATAGCGCCACCTATCTATACCTTGAATATTGCAGTCTGGATTATTTATCTCCCATTTTGCCGGTATATTCTACACAATAAACTAAACAAAAAATGATATTACATATACATCATATTGTGTAAGATGTGGGCGTGGCCAGTGTAAACGTGTTCCTGAGAGCATCATTATTATGCATTCTTTGTCCCTTTGAGTTTTAAATGTAATCACTTATACACCAGATGGCCCTGAATCTTTTTACATGAACACAAAAATGATCCATGCTATAGCGCCCCCTGCTGCAAAGAGCAAGAGTTAGTAGACAGAGAGCACACAGGTTGTGTGTGAGGCCGAGGGGAGAGCAGGTTTGGGCGAGAGCGGGGGCGGTTGCAAAGGAGGCGGTCGCAAGGGGGGGCGGCGCCAGGGGCGAGGGCCTACATCGCCGCTTGCGGCTTTAATTAGGCCCGAGCCAGGACTTTGTCCTGGTAAGGGACTATTGTTCTCCCCCGGTTTCTTGTTATTATTATTATTATTATTATTATTATTAGGCCCGAGCCAGGACTTTGTCCTGGTAAGGGACTTTTGTTCTCCCCCGGTTTCTTGTTATTATTATTATTATTATTATTATTATTATTATTATAGTTACGCCTCTAAGATCCTGTTTTTCAGTGCCTTCCCGTGCAAAAGTACACGCAGAAAATGGCACAGTGATCAGAGTCGGCAAAAATTGCGTGTCAGTGGGCGACATGCACACGCCCAAAACAAAATGGCTCCACAGCGCCCCCTCAAAGTTGACCCCCATTCTTTTGGGGACATGCATTTTTGGCGTAAGCCAATCCCCTTTGGCCCAGCGATAGAGCGCATGGAGAGAGTCACAAAACATCATTATAGCTCCGCCCTCTGACCAACAGGAAGTCGGCCATCTTGGATTGAAATCCTGGAGAAGAAATCTCTCACCAGATGTTTCAATGTACTACTCCTTGGTTTCTCTGCAGAATAAGCTCAAACATGGCTCAATAGAATCTAGAGAAATTGAGCTACAAATTCAAGCCAGCTTTTTTTGATAACGTTTACAGTTTTCACATAGCGCCCCCACAAAAAACATGCTTTTTTCCCGTACCTTGGACAACCCCTCGCAGGCATGCGCTCTATACAATCTGGATCATATTTGGCTGACATAAGGCCTCTTATGGTATGGATCCATAGAGCTCAATAACTGCACGGTGCTCACCACTATAGCGCCACCTATCTATACCTTGAAACATTTTAGTTTGTACAATTTATATGAAACTTTGCAGGTATATTCTACACATTAAATCGAACACAAAAATATATTACATGTGTTTGATATTTTCGAAGGTGTGGGCGTGGCAATGACGCACAGGAAGTCGGCCATTTTAACCTTTAACCTCTTAACTCCCACCTGAACCAAGTACTCTTCTTTGTGTGCTGTGTTTTCATCTGCACTTACGTCTCATTTCTGTAACTGTTTTTGACGCTTTTTTTCAAGAAGCTTTAAGATATGGGTCAAGACGAACTGGCGAAAATGTGCTCGGTTAAATTGGGGGTTAACAGATTAAAATGGCACCCCCACAAAAAAAGGCCTTTTTGCAGTACATTTCACAACCCCTCGCAGGCATGCGCTCTATCCAATCTGGATCATATTTGGCTGACATAAGGCCTCTTATGGTATGGATCCATAGAGCTCAATAACTGCACGGTGCTCACCACTATAGCGCCACCTATCTATACCTTGAAACATTTTAGTTTGTACAATTTATATGAAACTTTGCAGGTATATTCTACACATTAAATCGAACACAAAAATATATTACATGTGTTTGATATTTTCGAAGGTGTGGGCGTGGCAATGACGCACAGGAAGTCGGCCATTTTAACCTTTAACCTCTTAACTCCCACCTGAACCAAGTACTCTTCTTTGTGTGCTGTGTTTTCATCTGCACTTACGTCTCATTTCTGTAACTGTTTTTGACGCTTTTTTTCAAGAAGCTTTAAGATATGGGTCAAGACGAACTGGCGAAAATGTGCTCGGTTAAATTGGGGGTTAACAGATTAAAATGGCACCCCCACAAAAAAAGGCCTTTTTGCAGTACATTTCACAACCCCTCGCAGGCATGCGCTCTATCCAATCTGGATCATATTTGGCTGACATAAGGAAACTCACGGTCTGAACAGACAGAGCTCAATAACTTCACGGTGCTCAACACTATAGCGCCTCCTATCTATACCTTTAATATTGCATTCTGGATTATTTATCTCCCACTTTGCCGGTATATTCTACACAATAAACTAAACAAAAAATTATATTACATATACATCATATTGTGTACGATGTGGGCGTGGCCAGTGTAAACGTGTTCCTGAGAGCATCATTATTATGCATTCTTTGTCCCTTTGAGTTTTAAATGTAATCACTTATACACCAAATCGCCCTGAATCTTTTTACATGAACACAAAAATGATCCATGCTATAGCGCCCCCTGCTGCAAAGAGCAAGAGTTAGTAGACAGAGAGCACACAGGTTGTGTGTGAGGCCGAGGGGAGAGCAGGTTTGGGCGAGAGCGGGGGCGGTTGCAAAGGAGGCGGTCGCAAGGGGGGGCTGCGCCAGGGGCGAGGGCCTACATCGCCGCTTGCGGCTTTAATTATTATTATTATTCCGCCTCTAAGATCCTGTTTTTCAGTGCCTTCCCGTGCAAAAGTACACGCAAAAATTGGCACAGTGATCAGAGTCGGCAAAAATTGCGTGTCAGTGGGCGACATGCACACGCCCAAAACAAAATGGCTCCACAGCGCCCCCTCAAAGTTGATCCCCATTCTTTTGGGGACATGCATTTTTGGCGTAGGCCAATCCCCTTTGGCCCAGTGATAGAGCACATGGAGAGAGTCACAAAACATAATTATAGCTCCGCCCTCTGACCAACAGGAAGTCGGCCATCTTGGATTGAAATCCTGGAGAAGAAATCTCCCACCAGATGTTTCAATGTACTACTCCTTGGTTTCTCTGCAGAATAAGCTCAAACATGGCTCAATAGAATCTAGAGAAATGGAGCTACATTTTCAAGCCAGCTTTTTTTGATAACGTTTACAGTTTTCACATAGCGCCCCCACAAAAAACATGCTTTTTTCCCGTACATTGGACAACCCCTCGCAGGCATGCGCTCTATCCAATCTGGATCATATTTGGCTGACATAAGGCCTCTTATGGTATGAATCCATAGAGCTCAATAAGTTCACGGTGCTCACCAGTATAGCGCCACCTATCTATACCTTGAAAATTTTAGTTTGTACGATTTATATAAAACTTTGCAGGTATATTCTACACATTAAATCGAACACAAAAATATATTACATGTGTTTGATATTTTCGAAGGTGTGGGCGTGGCAATGACGCACAGGAAGTCGGCCATTTTCACTTTTAACCTCTTAACTCCCACCTGAACCAAGTACATTTCTTTGTGTGCTGTGTTTTCACCTGCACTTACGTCTCATTTCTGTAATTGTGTTTTTGATGTTTTTTTTCAAGAAGCTTTAAGATATGGGTCAAGACGAACTGGAGAAAATGTGCTCGGTTAAAGTGGGGGTTAAGAGATTAAAATGGCACCCCCACAAAAAAAAGGCCTTTTTGCAGTACATTTCACAACCCCTCGCAGGCATGCGCTCTATCCAATCTGGATCATATTTGGCTGACATAAGGAAACTCACGGTCTGAACAGATAGAGCTCAATAACTGCACAGTGCTCAACACTATAGCGCCCCCTATCTATACCTTTAATATTGCAGTTTGGATTATTTATCTCCCACTTTGCAGGTATATTCTACACAATAAACTAAACAAAAAATTATATTACATATACATCATATTGTGTAAGATGTGGGCGTGGCCAGTGTAAACGTGTTCCTGAGAGCATCATTCTTATGCATTCTTTGTCCCTTTGAGTTTTAAATGTAATCACTTATACACCAGATGGCCCTGAATCTTTTTACATGAACACAAAAATGATCCATGCTATAGCGCCCCCTGCTGCAAAGAGCAAGAGTTAGTAGACAGAGAGCACACAGGTTGTGTGTGAGGCCGAGGGGAGAGCAGGTTTGGGCGAGAGCGGGGGCGGTAGCAAAGGAGGCGGTCGCAAGGGGGGGCTGCGCCAGGGGCGAGGGCCTACATCGCCGCTTGCGGCTTTAATTATTATTATTATTATAGTTACCCCTCTAAGATCCTGTTTTTCAGTGCCTTCCCGTGCAAAAGTACACGCAGAAATTGGCACAGTGATCAGAGTCGGCAAAAATTGCGTGTCAGTGACCGACATGCACACGCCCAAAACAAAATGGCTCCACAGCGCCCCCTCAAAGTTGACCCCCATTCTTTTGGGGACAGTCATTTTTGGTGTAGGCCAAACCCCTTTGGCACAGTGATAGAGCACATGGAGAGAGTCACAAAACATCATTATAGCTCCACCCTCTGACCAACAGGAAGTCGGCCATCTTGGATTGAAATCCTGGAGACGAAATTTCTCACCAGATGTTTAAATGTACTACTCCTTGGTTTCTCTGCAGAATAAGCTCAAACATGGCTCAATAGAATCTAGAGAAATGGAGCTACATTTTCAAGCCAGCTTTTTTTGATAACGTTTACAGTTTTCACATAGCGCCCCCACAAAAAACATGCTTTTTTCCCGTACCTTCGACAACCCCTCGCAGGCATGCACTCTATCCAATCTGGATCATATTTGGCTGACATAAGGCCTCTTATGGTATGGATCCATAGAGCTCAATAATTGCACGGTGCTCACCACTATAGCGCCACCTATCTATACCTTGAAACATTTAGTTTGTACAATTTATATGAAACTTTGCAGGTATATTCTACACATTAAATCGAACACAAAAATATATTACATGTGTTTGATATTTTCTAAGGTGTGGGCGTGGCAATGACGCACAGGATGTCGGCCATTTTCACTTTTAACCTCTTAACTCCCACCTGAACCAAGTGCATTTCTTTGTGTGCTGTGGTTTTATCTGCACTTACGTCTCATTTCTGTAACTGTGTTTTTGACGCTTTTTTCCAGAAGCTTTAAGACATGGGTCAAGACGAACTGGAGAAAATGTGCTCGGTTAAAGTGGGGGTTAAGAGATTAAAATGGCACCCCCACAAAAAAAAGGCCTTTTTGCAGTACATTTCACAACCCCTCGCAGGCATGCGCTCTATCCAATCTGGATCATATTTGCCTGACATAAGGCAACTCACGGTCTGAACAGATAGAGCTCAATAACTTCACAGTGCTCAACACTATAGCGCCACCTATCTATACCTTGAATATTGCAGTCTGGATTATTTATCTCCCACTTTGCCGGTATATTCTACACAATAAACTAAACAAAAAATGATATTACATATGCATCATATTGTGTAAGATGTGGGCGTGGCCAGGGTAAACGTGTTCCTGAGAGCATTATTATTACCCATGATAACTGGCACATTCTTTGTCCCTTTGAGTTTTAAATGTAATCACTTATACACCAGATGGCCCTGAATCTTTTTACATGAACACAAAAATGATCCATGCTATAGCGCCCTCTGCTGTAAAGACCAAGAGTTAGCAGACAGAGAGCACACAGGTTGTGTGTGAGGCCGAGGGGAGAGCAGGTTTGGGCGAGAGCGGGGGCGGTAGCAAAGGAGGCGGTCGCAAGGGGGGGCTGCGCCAGGGGCGAGGGCCTACATCGCCGCTTGCGGCTTTAATTATTATTATTCCGCCTCTAAGATCCTGTTTTTCAGTGCCTTCCCGAGCAAAAGTACACGCAGAAATGGGCACAGTGATCAGAGTCGGCAAAAATTGCGTGTCAGTGGGCGACATGCACACGCCCTAAACAAAATGGCTCCACAGCGCCCCCTCAAAGTTGACCCCCATTCTTTTGGGGACATGCATTTTTGGCATAGGCCAATCCCCTTTGGCACAGTGATAGAGCACATGGAGACGGTCACAAAACATAATTATAGCTCCGCCCTCTGACCAACAGGAAGTCGGCCATCTTGGATTGAAATCCTGGAGAAGAAATCTCTCACCAGATGTTTCAATGTACTACTCCTTGGTTTCTCTGCAGAATAAGCTCAAACATGGCTCAATAGAATCTAGAGAAATTGAGCTACAACTTCAAGCCAGCTTTTTTTGATAACGTTTACAGTTTTCACATAGCGCCCCCACAAAAAACGTGCTTTTTTCCCGTACCTTGGACAACCCCTCGCAGGCATGCACTCTATACAATCTGGATCATATTTGGCTGACATAAGGCCTCTTATGGTATGAATCCATAGAGCTCAATAACTTCACGGTGCTCACCACTATAGCGCCACCTATCTATACCTTGAAACATTTAGTTTGTACAATTTATATGAAACTTTGCAGGTATATTCTACACATTAAATCGAACACAAAAATATATTACATGTGTTTGATATTTTCAAAGGTGTGGGCGTGGCAATGACGCACAGGAAGTCGGCCATTTTCACTTTTAACCTCTTAACTCCCACCTGAACCAAGTAAATCTTCTTTGTGTGCTGTGTTTTCACCTGCACTTGCGTCTCATTTCTGTAACTGTGTTTTTGACGCTTTTTTTCCAGAAGCTTTAAGACATGGGTCAAGACGAACTGGAGAAAATGTACTCGGTTAAAGTGGGGGTTAAGAGATTAAAATGGCACCCCCACAAAAAAAGGCCTTTTTGCAGTACATTTCACAACCCCTCGCAGGCATGCGCTCTATCCAATCTGGATCATATTTGGCTGACATAAGGACACTCACGGTCTGAACAGATAGAGCTCAATAACGGTGCTCAACACTATAGCGCCCCCTATCTATACCGTGAATATTGCAGTTTGGATTATTTATCTCCCACTTTGCCGGTATATTCTACACAATAAACTAAACAAAAAATGATATTACATATGCATCATATTGTGTAAGATGTGGGCGTGGCCAAAGTAAACGTGTTCCTGAGAGCATCATTATTACCCGTGATAACTGGCACATTCTTTGTCCCTTTGAGTTTTAAATGTAATCACTTATACACCAGATGGCCTTGAATCTTTTTACATGAACACAAAAATGATCCATGCTATAGCGCCCCCTGCTGCAAAGAGCAAGAGTTAGTAGACAGAGAGCACACAGGTTGTGTGTGAGGCCGAGGGGAGAGCAGGTTTGGGCGAGAGCGGGGGCGGTTGCAAAGGAGGCGGTCGCAAGGGGGGGCTGCGCCAGGGGCGAGGGCCTACATCGCCGCTTGCGGCTTTAATTATTATTATTATTATAGTTACGCCTCTAAGATCCTGTTTTTCAGTGCCTTCCCGTGCAAAAGTACACGCACAAATTGGCACAGTGATCAGAGTCGGCAAAAATTGCGTGTCAGTGGGCGACATGCACACGCCCAAAACAAAATGGCTCCACAGCGCCCCCTCAAAGTTGACCCCCATTCTTTTGGGGACATGCATTTTTGGCGTAGGCCAATCCCCTTTGGCACAGTGATAGAGCACATGGAGAGAGTCACAAAACATAATTATAGCTCCGCCCTCTGACCAACAGGAAGTCGGCCATCTTGGATTGAAATCCTGGAGAAGAAATCTCTCACCAGATGTTTAAATGTACTACTCCTTGGTTTCTCTGCAGAATAAGCTCAAACATGGCTCAATTGAATCTAGAGAAATGGAGCTACAAATGCAAGCCAGCTTTTTTTGATAACGTTTACAGTTTTCACATAGCGCCCCCACAAAAAACATGCTTTTTTCCCGTACCTTGGACAACCCCTCGCAGGCATGCGCTCTATCCAATCTGGATCATATTTGGCTGACATGAGGCCTCTTATGGTATGGATCCATAGAGCTCAATAACTTCATGGTGCTTACCACTATAGCGCCACCTATCTATACCTTGAAACATTTAGTTTGTACAATTTATATGAAACTTTGCAGGTATATTCTACACATTAAATCGAACACAAAAATATATTACATGTGTTTGATATTTTCGAAGGTGTGGGCGTGGCAATGACGCACAGGAAGTCGGCCATTTTCACTTTTAACCTCTTAACTCCCACCTGAACCAAGTGCATTTCTTTGTGTGCTGTGTTTTCACCTGCACTTACGTCTCATTTCTGTAACTGTGTTTTTGACGTTTTTTTTCAAGAAGCTTTAAGATATGGGTCAAGACGAACTGGAGAAAATGTGCTCGGTTAAAGTGGGGGTTAAGAGATTAAAATGGCACCCCCACAAAAAAAAGGCCTTTTTGCAGTACATTTCACAACCCCTCGCAGGCATGCGCTCTATCCAATCTGGATCATATTTGGCTGACATAAGGAAACTCACGGTCTGAACAGATGGAGCTCAATAACTGCACAGTGCTCAACACTATAGCGCCCCCTATCTATACCTTTAATATTGCAGTTTGGATTATTTATCTCCCACTTTGCAGGTATATTCTACACAATAAACTAAACAAAAAATTATATTACATATACATCATATTGTGTAAGATGTGGGCGTGGCCAGTGTAAACGTGTTCCTGAGAGCATCATTCTTATGCATTCTTTGTCCCTTTGAGTTTTAAATGTAATCACTTATACACCAGATGGCCCTGAATCTTTTTACATGACCACAAAAATGATCCATGCTATAGCGCCCCCTGCTGCAAAGAGCAAGAGTTAGTAGACAGAGAGCACACAGGTTGTGTGTGAGGCCGAGGGGAGAGCAGGCTTGGGCGAGAGCGGGGGCGGTTGCAAAGGAGGCGGTCGCAAGGGGGGGCTGCGCCAGGGGCGAGGGCCTACATCGCCGCTTGCGGCTTTAATTATTATAGTTACGCCTCTAAGATCCTGTTTTTCAGTGCTTTCCCGTGCAAAAGTACACGCAGAAAATGGCACAGTGATCAGAGTCGGCAAAAATTGCGTGTCAGTGGGCGACATGCACACGCCCAAAACAAAATGGCTCCACAGCGCCCCCTCAAAGTTGACCCCCATTCTTTTGGGGACATGCATTTTTGGCGTAGGCCAATCCCCTTTGGCCCAGCGATAGAGCGCATGGAGAGAGTCACAAAACATCATTATAGCTCCGCCCTCTGACCAACAGGAAGTCGGCCATCTTGGATTGAAATCCTGGAGAAGAAATCTCTCACCAGATGTTTCAATGTACTACTCCTTGGTTTCTCTGCAGAATAAGCTCAAACATGGCTCAATAGAATCTAGAGAAATTGAGCTACAACTTCAAGCCAGCTTTTTTTGATAACGTTTACAGTTTTCACATAGCGCCCCCACAAAAAACATGCTTTTTTCCCGTACATTGGACAACCCCTCGCAGGCATGCGCTCTATACAATCTGGATCATATTTGGCTGACATAAGGCCTCTTATCGTATGAATCCATAAAGCTCAATAACTGCACAGTGCTCAACACTATAGCGCCCCCTATCTATACCTTGAAACATTTAGTTTGTACAATTTATATGACACTTTGCAGGTATATTCTACACATTAAATCGAACACAAAAATATATTACATGTGTTTGATATTTTCGAAGGTGTGGGCGTGGCAATGACGCACAGGAAGTCGGCCATTTTCACTTTTAACCTCTTAACTCCCACCTGAACCAAGTACATTTCTTTGTGTGCTGTGTTTTCATCTGCACTTACGTCTCATTTCTGTAACTGTGTTTTTGACGCTTTTTTTCAAGAAGCTTTAAGACATGGGTCAAGACGAACTGGAGAAAATGTGCTCGGTTAAAGTGGGGGTTAAGAGATTACAATGGCACCCCCACAAAAAAAAGGCCTTTTTGCAGTACATTTCACAAAACCTCGCAGGCATGCGCTCTATCCAATCTGGATCATATTTGGCTCACATAAGGCCTCTTACAGTCTGAATTCATAGAGCTCAATAACTGCACGGTGCTCACCACTATAGCGCCACCTATCTATACCTTGAAAATTTTAGTTTGTACGATTTATATTAAACTTTGCAGGTACATTCTACACATTGAAACAAACACAAAAATCTATTACAACATGCCTCTATCTTGCTTTGTTCCCTTTATAATTAGGCCCGAGCCAGGACTTTGTCCTGGTAATTAGGCCCGAGCCAGGACTTTGTCCTGGTAAGGGACTTTTGTTCTCCCCCGGTTTCTTGTTATTATTATAGTTACGCCTCTAAGATCCTGTTTTTCAGTGCTTTCCCGTGCAAAAGTACACGCAGAAAATGGCACAGTGATCAGAGTCGGCAAAAATTGCGTGTCAGTGGGCGACAGGCACACGCCCAAAACAAAATGGCTCCACAGCGCCCCCTCAAAGTTGACCCCCATTCTTTTGGGGACATGCATTTTTGGCGTAGGCCAATCCCCTTTGGCCCAGCGATAGAGCGCATGGAGAGAGTCACAAAACATCATTATAGCTCCGCCCTCTGACCAACAGGAAGTCGGCCATCTTGGATTGAAATCCTGGAGAAGAAATCTCTCACCAGATGTTTCAATGTACTACTCCTTGGTTTCTCTGCAGAATAAGCTCAAACATGGCTCAATAGAATCTAGAGAAATTGAGCTACAACTTCAAGCCAGCTTTTTTTGATAACGTTTACAGTTTTCACATAGCGCCCCCACAAAAAACATGCTTTTTTCCCGTACATTGGACAACCCCTCGCAGGCATGCGCTCTATACAATCTGGATCATATTTGGCTGACATAAGGCCTCTTATCGTATGAATCCATAAAGCTCAATAACTGCACAGTGCTCAACACTATAGCGCCCCCTATCTATACCTTGAAACATTTAGTTTGTACAATTTATATGACACTTTGCAGGTATATTCTACACATTAAATCGAACACAAAAATATATTACATGTGTTTGATATTTTCAAAGGTGTGGGCGTGGCAATGACGCACAGGAAGTCGGCCATTTTCACTTTTAACCTCTTAACTCCCACCTGAACCAAGTGCATTTCTTTGTGTGCTGTGGTTTTATCTGCACTTACGTCTCATTTCTGTAACTGTGTTTTTGACGCTTTTTTCAAGAAGCTTTAAGACATGGGTCAAGACGAACTGGAGAAAATGTGCTCGGTTAAAGTGGGGGTTAAGAGATTACAATGGCACCCCCACAAAAAAAATGCCTTTTTGCAGTACATTTCACAAAACCTCGCAGTCATGCGCTCTATCCAATCTGGATCATATTTGCCTGACATAAGGCCTCTTATGGTATGAATCCATAGAGCTCAATAACTTCACAGTGCTCAACACTATAGCGCCCCCTATCTATACCTTGAATATTGCAGTCTGGATTATTTATCTCCCACTTTGCCGGTATATTCTACACAATAAACTAAACAAAAAATTATATATTACATATACATCATATTGTGTAAGATGTGGGCGTGGCCAGGGTAAACGTGTTCCTGAGAGCATCATTATTACCCATGATAACTGGCACATTCTTTGTCCCTTTGAGTTTTAAATGTAATCACTTATACACCAGATGGCCCTGAATCTTTTTACATGAACACAAAAATGATCCATAGCGCCCCCTGCTCTAAAGACCAAGAGTTAACAGACAGAGAGCACACAGGTTGTGTGTGAGGCCGAGGGGAGAGCAGGTTTGGGCGAGAGCGGGGGGCGGGTAGCAAAGGAGGCGGTCGCAAGGGGGGGCTGCGCCAGGGGCGAGGGCCTACATCGCCGCTTGCGGCTTTAATTATTTTTATTATTATTATTATTCCGCCTCTAAGATCCTGTTTTTCAGTGCCTTCCCGAGCAAAAGTACACGCAGAAATGGGCACAGTGAATCAGAGTCGGCAAAAATTGCGTGTCAGTGGGCGACATGCACACGCCCTAAACAAAATGGCTCCACAGCGCCCCCTCAAAGTTGACCCCCATTCTTTTGGGGACATGCATTTTTGGCATAGGCCAATCCCCTTTGGCACAGTGATAGAGCACATGGAGACGGTCACAAAACATAATTATAGCTCCACCCTCTGACCAACAGGAAGTCGGCCATCTTGGATTGAAATCCTGGAGAAGAAATCTCTCACCAGATGTTTCAATGTACTACTCCTTGGTTTTTCAGCAGAATAAGCTCAAACATGGCTCAATATAATCTAGAGAAATGGAGCTACAACTTCAAGCCAGCTTTTTTTGATAACGTTTACACTTTTCACATAGCGCCCCCACAAAAAACGTGCTATTTTCCCGTACCTTGGACAACCCCTCGCAGGCATGCGCTCTATCCAATCTGGATCATATTTGGCTGACATAAGGCCTCTTATGGTATGGATCCATAGAGCTCAATAACTGCACGGTGCTCACCACTATAGCGCCACCTATCTATACCTTGAAACATTTAGTTTGTACAATTTATATGAAACTTTGCAGGTATATTCTACACATTAAATCGAACACAAAAATATATTACATGTGTTTGATATTTTCAAAGGTGTGGGCGTGGCAATGACGCACAGGAAGTCGGCCATTTTCACTTTTAACCTCTTAACTCCCACCTGAACCGTGGTCATTTTATTGTGGTGTTGTGTTTTCATCTGCACTTGCGTCTCGTTTTTGACGCTTTTTTTCGAGAAGCTTTAAGATATGGGTCAAGACGAACTGGAGAAAATGTGCTCGGTTAAAGTGGGGGTTAAGAGATTAAAATGGCACCCCCACAAAAAAAAGGCCTTTTTGCAGTACATTTCACAAAATCTCGCAGGCATGCGCTCTATCCAATCTGGATCATATTTGGCTGACATAAGGCCTCTTATGGTATGAATCCATAGAGCTCAATAAGTTCACGGTGCTCACCAGTATAGCGCCACCTATCTATACCTTGAAAATTTTAGTTTGTACGATTTATATTAAACTTTGCAGGTACATTCTACACATTGAAACAAACACAAAAATCTATTACAACATGCCTCTATCTTGCTTTGTTCCCTTTATAATTAGGCCCGAGCCAGGACTTTGTCCTGGTAATTAGGCCCGAGCCAGGACTTTGTCCTGGTAAGGGACTTTTGTTCTCCCCCGGTTTCTTGTTATTATTAGGCCCGAGCCAGGACTTTGTCCTGGTAAGGGACTATTGTTCTCCCCCGGTTTCTTGTTATTATTATTATTATTATTATTATTATTATTATTATTATTATTATTCCGCCTCTAAGATCCTGTTTTTCAGTGCCTTCCCGAGCAAAAGTACACGCAGAAATGGGCACAGTGAATCAGAGTCGGCAAAAATTGCGTGTCAGTGGGCGACATGCACACGCCCTAAACAAAATGGCTCCACAGCGCCCCCTCAAAGTTGACCCCTATTCTTTTGGAGACATGCATTTTTGGCATAGGCCAATCCCCTTTGGCACAGCGATAGAGCACATGGAGACGGTCACAAAACATAATTATAGCTCCGCCCTCTGACCAACAGGAAGTCGGCCATCTTGGATTGAAATCCTGGAGAAGAAATCTCTCACCAGATGTTTCAATGTACTACTCCTTGGTTTTTCAGCAGAATAAGCTCAAACATGGCTCAATAGAATCTAGAGAAATGGAGCTACATTTTCAAGCCAGCTTTTTTTGATAACGTTTACACTTTTCACATAGCGCCCCCACAAAAAACGTGCTTTTTTCCCGTACCTTGGACAACCCCTCGCAGGCATGCGCTCTATCCAATCTGGATCATATTTGGCTGACATAAGGCCTCTTATGGTATGAATCCATAGAGCTCAATAATTGCACGGTGCTCACCACTATAGCGCCACCTATCTATACCTTGAAACATTTAGTTTGTACAATTTATATGAAACTTTGCAGGTATATTCTACACATTAAATCGAACACAAAAATATATTACATGTGTTTGATATTTTCTAAGGTGTGGGCGTGGCAATGACGCACAGGATGTCGGCCATTTTCACTTTTAACCTCTTAACTCCCACCTGAACCAAGTGCATTTCTTTGTGTGCTGTGGTTTTATCTGCACTTACGTCTCATTTCTGTAACTGTGTTTTTGACGCTTTTTTTCAAGAAGCTTTAAGACATGGGTCAAGACGAACTGGAGAAAATGTGCTCGGTTAAAGTGGGGGTTAAGAGATTAAAATGGCACCCCCACAAAAAAAAGGCCTTTTTGCAGTACATTTCACAACCCCTCGCAGGCATGCGCTCTATCCAATCTGGATCATATTTGCCTGACATAAGGACACTCACGGTCTGAACAGATATAGCTCAATAACTTCACAGTGCTCAACACTATAGCGCCACCTATCTATACCTTGAATATTGCAGTCTGGATTATTTATCTCCCACTTTGCCGGTATATTCTACACAATAAACTAAACAAAAAATGATATTACATATGCATCATATTGTGTAAGATGTGGGCGTGGCCAGGGTAAACGTGTTCCTGAGAGCATTATTATTACCCATGATAACTGGCACATTCTTTGTCCCTTTGAGTTTTAAATGTAATCACTTATACACCAGATGGCCCTGAATCTTTTTACATGAACACAAAAATGATCCATGCTATAGCGCCCTCTGCTGTAAAGACCAAGAGTTAGCAGACAGAGAGCACACAGGTTGTGTGTGAGGCCGAGGGGAGAGCAGGTTTGGGCGAGAGCGGGGGCGGTAGCAAAGGAGGCGGTCGCAAGGGGGGGCTGCGCCAGGGGCGAGGGCCTACATCGCCGCTTGCGGCTTTAATTCTTTTTCTTATTCTTATTCCGCCTCTAAGATCCTGTTTTTCAGTGCCTTCCCGTGCAAAAGTACACGCAGAAATTGGCACAGTGATCTGAGTCGGCAAAAATTGCGTGTCAGTGGGTGACATGCACACGCCCAAAACAACATGGCTCCACAGCGCCCCCTCAAAGTTGACCCCCATTCTTTTGGGGACATGCATTTTTGGCGTAGGCCAATCCCCTTTGGCCCAGCGATAGAGCACATGGAGAGAGTCACAAAACATCATTATAGCTCCGCCCTCTGACCAACAGGAAGTCGGCCATCTTGGATTGAAATCCTGGAGAAGAAATCTCTCACCAGATGTTTCAATGTACTACTCCTTGGTTTCTCTGAAGAATACGCTCAAACATGGCTCCATAGAATCTAGAGAAATTGAGCTACAACTTCAAGCCAGCTTTTTTTGATAACGTTTACACTTTTCACATAGCGCCCCCACAAAAAACATGCTTTTTTCCCGTACATTGGACAACCCCTCGCAGGCATGCGCTCTATACAATCTGGATCATATTTGGCTGACATAAGGCCTCTTATCGTATGAATCCATAGAGCTCTACCTCATCTACACATGTTGGTCACTGTATACTCGGCAGTAACCAATGACCATGACAGTCACATGCGCCTCAGTCAGAGCTTTCCGACAATGTATAACATGTGGGGGTCAAGGCAAGCACTCCACTTATTCTGCCCCAGCAAAGTGTCAGCATAGCGCCACCTGCTGGCCTTTAAGATGTCTTTGTGACATTACAAGTGGCTTGTAAGTGGCCCGCCCATCCTCCGTGGAAATAGCCTGTGTTCTTCTTCTGGCAGCCTGTTGGCCTCTGTCAGAGTTGCCACTGTCAGTTTCTCATGAAAATCGTCAATTTTCCCAAATACCCCCTTTATTCACAAAAGCCACACTTTTAGACTCATACGTAGATATACTAACCCTCTGTGACAGACAGAAGCTTTAATTTGGACGTGTTTGCCTCCAAATTGAGCTTTTTTGGACTTTACAGTCACAGGATGTTCAGATAGGCTGTTTCCTGTCTGTCTCTGCGTGTTCCTCGTACTATGTTGCTCTCACCAAAGTATTCCTTCATCTATCGAGAGTTCTGCGGGGCTGGAGCACCTTTTCAGATCGTTGGCCGCCCAGGGAATTAGCCCTAATTAAAAATGTTTCAATAAATATTGCTTGAACTGTAATTTTATTTTCTGTGAATGCGCGAGTGCAGAACTTTCATAAGATTTATGTAAAATTCGCTGTGCTGTTGTGTAAGCCTGTGTAGCTCCATTGGTAGAGTGCAGGTTTTCTGCTGTAATATTGCCGGTTCAATCCCCACCATGACTTTTTTTTTTTTCCTTTTTTTTTTACGCAGTACCTACTGGGAATAACCTGAATCGGCGACTATGCTCCCACCCTCATTAAAAACGGGGAAAGGATCCACACGTTGTACCACATGCCATTTCATAAGATATTGCACATTTCGGCTGTTAAATAAAAGTGCTTGTGTAGCTACATGGGTAGAGTGCTGGGTTCCTAACCATGGGATTGCTCGATCGATTCTGTCCTTAACTCTTTTTTATTTTTTTATTTTTTTGACTCAGCAACTACTGGGAAGAACATGAATCGACGCCTTTGGTCCCACCCTCATTAAAAACAAAGAAAGAACAGTTGTGGCACAACTACACAGAAAGACATGGGGAGACAGTAGGGAAACAATAGAAGCAACACTAGATGTCTAAAACAATCAAGACAATAGTGGGGCAAAAATCACCTGAAATGACCTCTCTCCTGCAATGCCTTGCTAGACCTATTTTTAGGGGAATTAGCCCTAAGTACAACATGTTTCAATCAATATTTCCAGAACTATAATTCCGTTTTCTGTCAACTGATGAGTGCAAGTCACTGTGTTCCTATCTAAGCCTCTGTAGCTCCATTGGTAAAGTGCAGGGTTCCCATCCGTTAGATTGCTGGTTCAATACCAACCTTGACCTTTTTTTTATTTTTATTTTTTATATTATCGGTACCTACTGGGAAGAACCTGAATTGGTGCCTATGGTCAGACCCTCATTCAAAACAAAGCCAGCTTTTTTTGATAACGTTTACACTTTTCACATAGCGCCCCCACAAAAAACATTTTTCCCGTACCTTGGACAACCCCTCGCAGGCATGCGCTCTATCCAATCTGGATCATATTTGGCTGACATAAGGCAACTCACGGTCTGAACAGATAGAGCTCAATAACTGCACAGTGCTCAACACTATAGCGCCCCCTATCTATACCTTTAATATTGCAGTTTGGATTATTTATCTCCCACTTTGCCGGTATATTCTACACAATAAACTAAACAAAAAATGATATTACATATGCATCATATTGTGTAAGATGTGGGCGTGGCCAGTGTAAACGTGTTCCTGAGAGCATCATTATTACCCATGATAACTGGCACATTGTTTGTCCCTTTGAGTTTTAAATGTAATCACTTATACACCAGATGGCCCTGAATCTTTTTACATGAACACAAAAATGATCCATGCTATAGCGCCCCCTGCTGCAAAGAGCAAGAGTTAGTAGACAGAGAGCACACAGGTTGTGTGTGAGGCCGAGGGGAGAGCAGGTTTGGGCGAGAGCGGGGGCGGTTGCAAAGGAGGCGGTCGCAAGGGGGGGCTGCGCCAGGGGCGAGGGCCTACATCGCCGCTTGCGGCTTTAATTATTATTATTCCGCCTCTAAGATCCTGTTTTTCAGTGCCTTCCCGAGCAAAAGTACACGCAGAAATGGGCACAGTGAATCAGAGTCGGCAAAAATTGCGTGTCAGTGGGCGACATGCACACGCCCTAAACAAAATGGCTCCACAGCGCCCCCTCAAAGTTGACCCCCATTCTTTTGGGGACATGCATTTTTGGCATAGGCCAATCCCCTTTGGCACAGTGATAGAGCACATGGAGATGGTCACAAAACATAATTGTAGCTCCGCCCTCTGACCAACAGGAAGTCGGCCATCTTGGATTGAAATCCTGGAGAAGAAATCTCTCACCAGATGTTTCAATGTACTACTCCTTGGTTTTTCTGCAGAATAAGCTCAAACATGGCTCAATAGAATCTAGAGAAATGGAGCTACATTTTCAAGCCAGCTTTTTTTGATAACGTTTACACTTTTCACATAGCGCCCCCACAAAAAACGTGCTTTTTTCCCGTACCTTGGACAACCCCTCGCAGGCATGCGCTCTATCCAATCTGGATCATATTTGGCTGACATAAGGCCTCTTATGGTATGGATCCATAGAGCTCAATAACTGCACGGTGCTCAACACTATAGCGCCACCTATCTATACCTTGAAACATTTAGTTTGTACAATTTATATGAAACTTTGCAGGTATATTCTACACATTAAATCGAACACAAAAATATATTACATGTGTTTGATATTTTCTAAGGTGTGGGCGTGGCAATGACGCACAGGATGTCGGCCATTTTCACTTTTAACCTCTTAACTCCCACCTGAACCAAGTGCATTTCTTTGTGTGCTGTGGTTTTATCTGCACTTACGTCTCATTTCTGTAACTGTGTTTTTGACGCTTTTTTCCAAGAAGCTTTAAGACATGGGTCAAGACGAACTGGAGAAAATGTGCTCGGTTAAAGTGGGGGTTAAGAGATTAAAATGGCACCCCCACAAAAAAAAGGCCTTTTTGCAGTACATTTCACAACCCCTCGCAGGCATGCGCTCTATCCAATCTGGATCATATTTGCCTGACATAAGGCAACTCACGGTCTGAACAGATAGAGCTCAATAACTTCACAGTGCTCAACACTATAGCGCCACCTATCTATACCTTGAATATTGCAGTCTGGATTATTTATCTCCCACTTTGCCGGTATATTCTACACAATAAACTAAACAAAAAATGATATATTACATATGCATCATATTGTGTTATATGTGGGCGTGGCCAGGGTAAACGTGTTCCTGAGAGCATCATTATTACCCATGATCACTGGCACATTCTTTGTCCCTTTGAGTTTTAAATGTAATCACTTATACACCAGATGGCCCTGAATCTTTTTACATGAACACAAAAATGATCCATGCTATAGCGCCCTCTGCTGTAAAGACCAAGAGTTAGCAGACAGAGAGCACACAGGTTGTGTGTGAGGCCGAGGGGAGAGCAGGTTTGGGCGAGAGCGGGGGCGGTTGCAAAGGAGGCGGTCGCAAGGGGGGGCTGCGCCAGGGGCGAGGGCCTACATCGCCGCTTGCGGCTTTAATTCTACTTTGGTATTCAAAATGGCCGCCATAACAACAAAAGTCACATGACTGAAAGACATGTATAAACAACCTTTGTTGTTCTCAGTCTCAACTCTGCTCTCAGCTGATCCCTGCTCGATACCAGTCTATTGATCTGCTCTGGGCTGTGTCTCGGCCTCATTAGTGTCCTCCAGGATAGGAAGAAGGAAGGACTTTATTTGTTTAGGGCCCTTCACAGACCTGGCCACACAGCGCTTTACAAGAGGACACCTCCAGGATTATGTTTCATCCCAAAAATTGCTTCTTTGACTCCTTTGTCAAATAGGGTTGTCCCGATCCGATATCCGGTATCGGTATTGCGATCCCGGTCTTTTGAGGATATCGGATTGGATTTAGTTTTTACAGAGGAGTCAAAAACTCTGAAGAATTGATTCCAACATGTATATTAGCCATGTGCTCCTATAGGCCCTAAACATAATGCAATAGACCTGATTGGCCTTGAGAAACTGAAACAATAATATCTGCTGTTGTTTTGTGAAGGGGCTTAAAACGCCTGCAATTATAAAACTGTTTTTGTTTTAATGCCTGTTAGCCTGTTGCCTTCTAATTTAAAATTAAAAGCTAAATCCAAAATGTCCTGCATGTTTATAGCAAGGCCTGTAGTCGATGCCTCCTGGTGAAACTACTGTCACCTTCAACTCGTGTCTGAACTCGGATCACTCTGATCATCTCCGAGTTTACATGGTGTATTAATGACCAGTTCGAGCAGCATTTTTCCAAGCAGAACGTTGTAAATTTACCAGTTACCAGCTACGCCCTGCGCGGGGAGAAGGTCTGGCTCAGGGACTATTGATCCACTTTATCCTGAGCTCCGGGTTTTGGTAAACCGGTGCTGTCGTCATGGAAACTGCAGGCTCTGCTGTTGTTGTACAAGGACGAGAAAGAGACAAGTGAACGAGTCCAGAGGAATTAAAGTTTAGTCTGGCTCATTATCTCTTCCAAGGTTTGTTCATGCAGCAACAAGTAGAATTCAATGTAAGAGGAACGAAGTGATCGCTTCAGTGGGTGGAATGGGTTGTGCAGAAGGTCAGGTGTTCTTCAGGATCAAAAAAGGAATGATGGAAAAAATAGAAAAAACTAATATTTAGACATCAGATCATAGTTTTTGTGTTTCAACAAACATCTGGTGTAAAGAAAAGTTGAGCAATGTCACAAGTTCCATAGAGCTTGTCCCGGTCTGTCCCGGTCTGCAGCGCCGGGACAGACCGGTACAAACATCGACTGCAGAGCATTGTGCTGCTGCAGAGAAGGTGATTGGCTGTGGGCTCCATCTCTCCAGGACCTGTTCACCTCCAGGACCCGGAGGCGTGTGGGTCGGCTCACAGCTGACCCTTCTCACCCCCCTCCCCTCAGGCAGGAGGCTACAGTCTATCCAGACCCGAACCTCCCGCCACTTGAACAGTTTTTTTCCTCCGCCATCAGACTCATGAACAAAACTCAGTTAAAGACTCATGAACGTCATCAGCTCAGTTGCTCTGTGTGGTCTGTCCACAGTATCTTTGCTCCTGCACATCTGTAAATACACTCACGCTGTTGTTCTATGTCAAATAGCTGCTGTTTTTAATCATAGTTTAAATGTAATCTTCTTATGCGTATGATTTAAAGTCTTTATAGTTTATTATTTATCTAAAGGTATATGTTTCATGTTGCACGATCGACCGGAATTCCTAGTTGTGAACCTGTTCATAACCACGGCAATAAAACCAATTCTGATTCGGATTCTAACGTCTGTTTCAATCAAAGTAGTTGATTTTGTTACGATTTCAAGTATTCAAAGTACAAATCTGTTTAAGTGTTATTAAAAATAACTTCCAAAACAAATCCTAACTTTTCTTCAAACCCTTTTCCTCGTCATGAGTCAGTTGAATTTGACAGTACGTCTGCACAGCGCCACCTGCTGTCCATAAAGTGTGACAGATCCTCGAAAACTCTACTCGAGTACTGTAGTAAATGTACTTTGTTGTACTTTGCAGCACCTGATCGTGTCCGAGGACCGCGGCTGTATCCTGGCGCTGTCGCTGCAGAAGCTGCGTTTTCCCGTGGACCCTGAAGTGTTCCTGCGCCGCTCCGTCCTCATCCACAACCTGCTGCGCAAGATCCACCTGGACACGACGGGCGATGGGCCCGGGGCCCAGGGGCCGGAGCCGGGTCCCGGGCCCGCGATGAGACCCGCTGTGACCCACGGCCCGAGCAGGAGGAGGCTGAAGAGGGCGCGCACTCTGACCCACTTCCAACCGGTACCGGTACTGGTTTATGACAACGGCTGAGATCAGAAAAGGTTTACTCGGTTTGAACTATGAGAGAGAAGGTTGGCGCCCCCTTTGGGTAAAACATTGAAATGAATGGACAAAGATCGTCTGAGGACTTTTCATTCATTTTAATTCATTTAATGATGTTTATTTATGTGTCAAATATGGAAAGGCAAAGGATGTGATGTGTTGCTTCAGGTACAGAGAGGACGTTAATGCTTTTAAACTGAGCTGAAGGACAGACATATTTGTTTATGCCGCACATTTCACACACAAATCAGTGAAATTTCAATATTTCTAAATTACAATGTAATTGTCATTTTGTTTTGTTATATTTTTGTTAAAAAGCCTTAAATTATTCTTTGCTGCTGCCTGTATAAACTCTGTTAAAACCCGGTGAGATATCAAATATCATTTTTAATTAATAAACTTCGAAACTGCCTGAACAGTAACGCTGCACTGTCGAGAAAACGTAACCCAATATTAAAAAAAGCAGAGGGTAATGGCGCCCTCCACTGGCGAACAATCATACTGCATGGATGGCGATTTAATGATGGAGGCACAGAAACAAGATGCAAAATACACATTTGCATATTAATAAACAATAAACAAATATACAGACACCCATTTGAAAATAAATTGGCCAAATAAAACTATTTCTTTTGATGATAAAACTTAGTCAGGATATTTTGGAGGTGTTTTCTGGGTGAGGTATCTACTTTCTTCCAGAAGATGGTGCTCTTTGGACATTTAAAAACAGATGAAGAATGGATTCAGGTTGTGACAGACCAAAATAAATAAATAAATCTAGACATAGCCAAAGGATCAATATTGTAAAGTATTGTTTAAAGGTTTATGTTTTATTTTATAAAAGTTGAAATTTAAAGTGAATTGTTCAGCTCATCAGTCTCCCCTCCCTGATGGCGCCAGACAAAATCCCATCAATAATCTCCATAGACCTTTCAAAATTTAAAATAACAATAAGAGAGGGCCATTGGTAACTCAACTTCAAATTAAAGATTTATCTAAAACGTTACGAACTGAATAGTTATAGTATTTTACCAAATTCTCATGTGTTTTGTAAACTATCCGTGCTATGGTCAGTTTCTTCACACAGATATGATTGTTGTAGATTTATACAACAATTAATATTTTATACAACAATTAATATTTTATACAACAATTAATATTTTAATTACGTCCACGGGAGGACGGCCTCATGGTTCCAAACGGGCCTGTTGGTCTCTCATAGGGGGCCCATTCACACTCTCATTCATACACCAGTGTACGCAGACACTGGTGGCAAGGGGGGTGAAGTGTCTTGCCCAAGGACACAACGACAATGTGCACCTTCAGGAGGCGGGATTCGAACCCCAGACCTTCCGATCATGAGACGACCCGCTCTACCATCTGCGCCACCGTCGCCGTTTCAGAACTCTATTGGGGGAAAAAATCAACTTGGGGGCCCCCCAGGCAGTTGCTTACATTTGCCCAGTGGGGAAACCGCCCCTGCTCGTTGACTCTTGAGTTATTCCTTTTTATTCACCGTCTCTGAATGTAATATATTTACTTCTATTTAAGCTTATTTCTTCATTTACTCATCGACTCGGTTATTTATTTCGAGTCCACGGACCAGCGAGTGAGTTACCGGGGCATTCCGTCATCACTTCCCGCAGCAGCGCGAGGGGGGAGCGGGGTTGCGCCATTTTTATCCCCGCGGCTGAACTCGCCACCGCCGCTACAGGGAGACGCTGTCACACACACGCGGAGCCCCCCCCCCCGGCTCCATGTAGCCCCTCTTTTGTTGTTGCTTTTACCCCACTTTGCCCGCAGTCGTGTGGCCGCCATGGAGGCAGCGGAGAGCGGCGTGTCCCTGATTGGCTCCCCGCTAAACCTGCGGGTGTTGCTATGGCGTTAGCATTGCGGATCCGACCCGACCAGGCATCGTTTTGCGACGGGAAAAACCCCATCAAAACGGGACGACAGCGGATGTATTCCACCGTTTAACAATCTGCACCACCGCCGGAGCACCCCCGTGTCGGATTTTTACTGGAACTGTCCCGTGAAAACGTGTTTAAAATAGAAAGGAAGTCGGCGGATGTCATAGCGCGAGATCGTACGGTGAGTGTCGTAACTAGCTTGCAACAACGGTGTCATTAGCTCGTTACGCTTTCTGGCCCAAAACGGTGATTTTCTGAGCTTTTGCTGAATGTAAACCCTGTCAGGAACACGTTGTCAGCACTTTCTTGTAGGTAAAGTGTTGTTTAAAGGGAGAGCTCGTGCGCAGGTGAGTCGTGTTTACGTTAGCTACAGCCAGAGGATTTAACGCGGTGTTTTAGGCAACAGACAGACAGGACTAAGTTACAGGTAGGACTAAGTTACATTTACTAAAATATTTAAGTTCTGAACCCCCGCCTGAACCCAGCGCATTTTCTCCAGTTCAACTTTACCCAAACCTAAAACCGTCTCGACGGGAGAGCAACAGTGTAATGTCTCATTTGAAAGCTAAGACATACGAAAGTGGTACAGAAACGGGGTTGTCACTTTTTTGTTTTTGTGACATTTTAGTTGTTTTTTGTGTGCTTTTTTTGGTCACATTTTTCTCGCTTTTTTGTCACATTTTTGTCGCTTTTTGTGACATTTTTGTCGCTTTTTTGTCACATTTTTGTCGCTTTTTGTGACATTTTTGTCGCTTTTTTGTCACATTTTTGTTGCTTTTTTGTCACATTTTTGTTGCTTTTTTGTCGCATTTTTGTTGCTTTTTTGTCGCTTTTTTGTGACATTTTTGTCGCTTTTTTGTCCAATTTTTGTCGCTTTTTTGTTGCATTCTTGTCGCTTTTTTGTCACATTTTTGTTGCTTTTTTGTCGCTTTTTTGTTGCATTCTTGTCGCTTTTTTGTCACATTTTTGTCGCTTTTTTGTCACATTTTTGTCGCGTTTTTGTCTTTTATTTTGACACTTTTTTTCAAGAAACTTCTAGATTTGGGTAAAGCCGAACCTGAGAAAATGTGCTTGGGGCTTAAGAGGTTAAGTCCTCGAGAAACGTTTTTGTTTTTACTTCTATGTGGGGTAATATAAATATAAAAAAAATATGTCAATGAACAAAAATGCAACAAATTAAAATCTATTTCAATGTTTCCTTAAAAATATCGCATCTCATTTCTACGGTTCATCCTGTGGTGAAACTCATTTTTAAATCATCGGGGCATTGAAATGTAATGCCTTGAATGAATTGTGCCTTAAATGTCATTGAATAGCTTTCAATTGGGTTCAAACTGGCATCATTTTATCGAGTCACCCGAATCTAAAGGTCCAGAGTAAAGCCTGATTTGAAAGCTAAGACCTACAAAACTCATCTGAACAGATTTTTGTTGCATTTTCATCCTCGTTTTCGTCTAATCTCTGTCGCTATTTTGACACTTTTTTCAAGAGGCTTTTGGATCTGGGTGAAGCCGAACTGGAGAAAATAATGTGCTCGGTTCATGCGGGGGTTAAGAGGTTAAAGTGACGACTTCATGAAGGTTTACCAAAATACTGGTCTAAAACGTATTCAGTTGCAGTTTTGGCTGAAATGTACCCGTTTGTTTGGAAACGTTTACAAACCTTTAAACTAATTCCTCACTAGAAGTCTGAAATTGCAGGTGATCTTGAGTACCACCCCTACTTTTTACTGTTACTTGAGCAAAATGATTTAATAAACTTTTAATTCTACCCCCTCAGCTTCTCAATAAGCCCTCAGTTTATTAATTATTTTGAGTTCTGTTAACTTTTGCCTCTTGATTTGTACCTCAGGTTTTATTCAGCCATCTTTAATTCATTAATTTTGGCCATTTTTCTCACAATCTTCACCACGGCACCATTCGAAGCATTGAGCATCGATACTCATTGAAGAAGTTGTGCTAAAATTCATGCTTCTGTCAAATGTCAGTATAATTTCTCTGCACAAAAGTTTCCTGTTGTGTCTAATTCACTCTTAAGTATCAAACATTTCCACCATATGTTTGTTGGACTGAATACAAACCTTAAAGTGTTTAAAATGGCGTTAAAATCACTTATACTTGTACTGTATTATACGTTGACTCTTTTGAGCCTGTTGCTTGTGCGTCCTGGTTCCGGTTTGGGTCAGTGGGCGAGCTGGCAGTGATGGCTCCGTCTCATTTTGAGTAATTGGAGCATAATAAAATGCTTTACGCCGACACAGAGACACATTCATCGTATACATTGTGTGTTTTTTTTTTTAGGGCGGCCTCTCCCTGAAGGCGCCGTCATGTGATGTGAGGCTCTTGACGATGCGTTGAGCCGGGTTTGGTCTCGTTGATTCCTTCCCGCTGTGGCTCACGTTTGCTCTTGGTTAAGATCTCGACTTTGGACCGCTTTAGGTCGGGAATGAATTTGTTTTCCTCCTGATACCAGTGAAGTCCCAGTGCTGTACGAAAGGTCACTCACAGCGTCTGATCGTGTTTAAACAGACCTTTTTGAACATTAACGAGCAGGAAAATACGAATGGGATGTAATAACTTGAGTGCTCTCCTTTATGAAACACGGAGATTGTAATTTATTTTTTTATATTAGGCTTAAACTAACTGGACGTGAAACTTTTGGCCTGTAATGTTTACATAATGTGATGAAACCGCACTAGGGCTGCACGATACTGCGATAACGATATTTGACTAAACCTGTAATGTTGCATTCAATTTCAGCACCAATAAATAATGTGACGTTCAGCAACGAACGGCTCTTTTAAGGTGAACGAGTCGGAACCGGATCTTGATTGTGAAAAGAGCCAGATCTTTTCTCCGTCATTTTACCCAGAGCTCAACCCGACAACGGAGCAGGCCTCACAAGTGAAAGCTAAATGCACTAGAAAATGTGACAGTAGCCGGCTCTTTTTTTTGTATTAGTTGTGGCGCAAGATTTGATTCGCAAAAAACGCTTTTCAAAACGTTACATATCAGTCCCGTTGTAATTTTTAAATGCCTCCTGTGGACCCACCACCTGCAGGAGGAGCCATAGGGGCTGGTGCAGCCCCAACAGCTGCCCCCATGACCCGGCAACGGACAAGTGGAAGAAAATGGATGGATGGAATTTTAAATGATTTAAAGAAAACAAAGTGTCTTAGATATTGTGTTATTGAAATGTCGCATTAAAAAAAGCCAGTCCTTTTGAACGGCTCTTTGAAATGAACGGATCCCAGTAAAGAGTCGTGAATCCCATCACCTGACAAAACACAAAATGACAAACAAAACAAGGCTATGATAAAACCAAATTATAACAAAACCTTGAACAACAAACACAATTATAACTTCCATGCACCTTCGTTTTTTGGCTGATTCAACAGAAGAGTTTCAAGACTTCAGTGATTTTGCGATACTTTGCACTTTTGCTTTACACTGTGCAGCCCTAATCCCAACCCTTCTCCAATATGAAGACGGTAAACGACCAGAAAACAGGGGAAATATGGAAAACGACTAATATTGTTTTGAAATTTTGCCCATTTTTGCTGCGATTTCATTTATTTTCATATAAAAAAAAAAACAAGCAAATAACTTTTACTACTATAGTTTGTAAACACGAGTTGAGTTTTAAATAAACCTCGTGCTCACAATGACGGCGATTTCGGTGTCCGTTATAAACCCCGTCCTCGCTCACAGCTGGGCGTCCCACACTGGAGCCACTGTCCCGCTCGGCCCCGGACACAAGCAGCTTTCTCCCGTCCCCTCTTTCGCTCCTGCCCTCCCCGCCTCATCCCATCCTCCTGAAGTGCATCACGTTTAAATCTCAGTTTCTTTCTCGTAGTGGAATGAAAGTTGTTTTCAGATTAAAGTGAGAGATGACTTGGAGCTACGACTAATGATCTCAAAAATAATCCAGGGCCTTTAAATCCTCACCTGTCTGGAGCAGAACTCTGGCTTTTCTCTTTCTGCTTTTGTCGTGGCCTTAACCTGAAGAACCAGTCGGTCTTTACGAGTGACTAACTGCCGGTACTCCCCGAGCAGATAATGGTTTGGACACACCCTCTCATTTAATGTTTTCTTTATTTACAAGACGGCGTTGTAAATAACATCAGGGTTGTTTTGTGCGTCAGGTTTTAACCCTATTTGACAACTGTTTGAATTCATATAATCGATATATTGCACAAAAATAAGCTACGATACATCACGATAAAAAAAAAAAACATGCTACTTTTAACCTTTATTTTAACAAACTACATATTATTCATCATTTCCATTTCTTTCCATGTGCTTTGTACCACTTTTATAAATGATCCCTGACTTGCTCACTAAAAATTGGTCTATAGATCTGTCAGTGACTTAATTTACATTTAAATAAACAAGAAACCACAGTCCAATTTAAAAAGTAGTGATAAATAAGCATTGTTTGCTTCAGCCTACTCCTTTTTGGGCATTATTGTGTTTCTTTCTTTGCGTTTCCTGTCTGTTATTTCCCTATGAGGTCTTGTCTAAAAAAATAAATAAAAATAGCTGAAGATTCCATGGCAGACGGTGAGTTACTGGTGGAGTCACAGCATCAGGTTAAAAACATCACGTCAGGGGCAAAAACTTAACTGGAAACGTCCGGTGAGTGTTTTTGTATTGAAGCTAACGGCTAACACCAATTAAAAATGAAAATAGCTGCACGATTTTAAACGAGCTGCTCAAAATATAATCTGCCTGTCTTTAGTATAAATACTTATTAGACATTTAATTTTTGTGGTGTTTTTTGATGCTAGCCGTTAGCGCTGAGATAAAAAGTCCTACTTTAAAAAACACAGACGTTTCCTGGAGTCAAGAATTTACATTTACAGCGAGTCACTTCGGATCAGTATCTCACTGTCAGTGATGTTTCCTTGAACTATACGTTGTTTTAGACGAGACCTCACAGGGAAATAACGGAGACAGGATACGGGAGCACTGACTTAGGATCCACTTGGAAGTCACGTGGCATTTGCGTGGGGCTTGTGAGCATTTAGGCTTTTGCTGAACAGTTTCTAAATGTTTGACACTATGACTCTCCATCCATCTGCCCACCCTGCTCCATGTACGGCAGCCGACCAGTGGACACATTCTGAAGATGAAAAAGTGTTATTCAAATAAAATGCCTAAGAATGGTATTTTTTGAACGCATGGGCGGTTGTGCAACATGTTCCGAGCAGTTAGTTAAAAGGAGGAGGCACTTCCGTCTTGAACGCGACCTCACAGACTCCCGGAGACTCTGGGGGGCTAATTTTAAAGATCTAACCCTCCTCTGTGTCAAGTCTCTATCTCGGTTCATTCCAGAGATATTCGCAAACATCATGGTGGAGTTGATATCCGCAAAATCCTAGTTGGAACATCATTTATCTTTTAACAGGACAATGACCCCAAACACATCTCTCCAGGCTGTGAAAAATGAGTTGGAAGATGATTTATTTATTTGACAGGGACACGTGTGAACAATTAACAAGTAACACTCCAACATTTATAGCCGAGGCTAAGAATGAAAACTCCTTCAAGGACCTCGTGAATCTCATGCTAAGAGTGAGCAAAAGGATAGGCCTGGGTACTACCAGTATTTTAACGGATTAGTTTTTGACTGCTGTTAGCATGCTACCGGTTAGCAACTGTCAATGGCTTCAACACAAACATATGTGTGGCTCACATCTATAAACACTGAGGAAATACTACAGTAACCGCTCAGCTCTGACCTCTGTCACATGTTGTATCCAAGGCTAGATGTTTGTGGTTCAGAGCTTTCTCTGGGAGAGGTCGGAGCTGAGCTGTTGAAGCTAAATGCTAACTGGTAGCATGCTAACATCTTAAACACTGACTCACTGGTTTCTCCACATAAACGTGCGTCTTTGGGACCGTGTTTTTACTCTTATCTTCTTGAGCAATGATTACGAGGACATAAAAAGGCCACTGTCAATCACTTGTCTTTCATTTATATTCTGAGTAGAGATATTGTTACTGCATAATTCTACTTCGGTATTCAAAATGGCCGCCATAACAACAAAAGTCACGTGACTGAAAGGCATGTAAGAAGCCAGAATTCCTGTATTTACGGTATTTTTATGACAAATCTCCAAAATTAACATCCACAAATGCGTTCTCCGATCATTTACATCAGTGACGAGGTCCATGATCCACCTGCAGCACCAAGAAGGAACTTCTGACCTGTCCCTTTCTCAGTTAAACTCCACACAGATGCAAACGTTTGGAATATTATTGGAAATGCTGCAATGTTGGGTTCGACAAACTAAGCTAATTCTGTAGGAAGTGCTGTTCTTATTGATTGGATGATGTTTGCCCGTCCTGCTCTCAGTATTGTCGTGTTCTTATGTTTTGTGTCTCTCCATCTCCAGGATGCGTGAGGACATGTCCGCGGTGCTGGCAGTGAAGCCGGAGGAGGGGGACCCGGGGGAGCGGCTGTCCCAGGATGAGATCGTGTCTCGCACGAAGCAGGTGGTGGCCGGGCTGGAGGCGCTGAAGCAGGAGCACACCTCCATCCTGGACGGGCTGCTGGGGACGCTGCGCTGCCTCAAACAGGACGAGGCGCAGGGCGAGGGCGTCGAGGAGAAGAGCCTCATAATCAAGAAGAGCCTGGACATGCTGGAGCTGGGGCTGAGCGAGGCGCAGGTGAGGGAGCGACACCGGAGGCCAAAGTGCTCACAGTAAATGTGAACGTGTCCTCAAAATCATGAAGCAGTCGGGTAACAGTGTGTACATACTAATCTATAACAATGAACCAGTGTCAAATATGGCATTTGGGCCATATACTGCCTCCAAGATGATATTGAAATTGCTGTTTTAAAGATTTGTAAAGGGGACATAATAAAAAGAGAACAAAAATTTAGAAAAATTGGGGGTGGAGGGATTTAGAAGAAACAAGAGGGCAAACATAGGGGGAAAGGAGGAACAAAAAAGGTAAATGTACCATGTACCTTCCAAAATATCAGACTCTACTTTATTAATCCCCGTAGAGATGGGTCCTCAATGCTGCTCGGGGACCCATCTCCAGATGAGAAGCCAGGCTGGATGATTACCCTATTGCACATGATTTCAGTGGTAGGGGAAAACGGAAGAAACCTACGAAGACACGGGGAGAACATGTAAACAGGGGTGGGCCCTGTCATCTCGTATATCGTTATACCGGTAGAATTTCTTTGACAACGTTGTAATGTTTTATATATCGTTGTGCACATGCGGATTGAGACTGAAGCCATGTGGCATAAACACTGACTGTGGGACACGGCAGGTGCAGAACAAGTCAAATGAAATGAAGGAATTGCTTGAGTGGAATATATTTGTGAGGGAATCTGCTGGCGCTAAAATAAATAAATACAACATTGTCAAGTATATCGTCAAAGATATCGATATTGTGGTATTTCTTTTTTTATATCGTGATATAGGTACCGTCCAGGTGGGAATCGAACCCGGGACCTTCTTGCTGTGAGGCACGAGGCAGGCACCTTTTAGATCAGGGGTTAATGGTTATCGAACATAATAGCCAGGTCTAGCCCTCGTGCTCAGGATTCCATTACATTACAACAAGTATTACAAGTTAATGAATAGCTCCAAACTTAAGGCCTTACATGTCAAAAAGCAACACAGGGAAATACGACATGTATGATCCAAACACTTATTTTATTTCAAATCCTGTCCATTTTATTTATCCAGTTCTTTGTATTTGTGGCATTAAAAGGGAATAGATTTGCCTCGTCAGAGTAAAACCTGATGGACCCACTGTAACAACGGTGACCCGGGTTTTCGGCTAAAGAAGTGAGAGTTGTGAGAGTCCACGACACGCCCGACGGATTCACCTGGACCTGCCTCAGCGAGTCCCAAACAAAACCACTAAACCTGGATTCAAGCGGGAATGACATCGGTAAACACGCGGCTCAAGTAAAACCAGAAAGTCACAGAGAAGTTCAGGAATAATTATAATACTGAACATTTTTCTTCCCTTTCCCCCTAAATGATGCTTCTCTTCTCTGGGATCTTTCTTCCCCTGGGATTTGCTGAAAACGTCAGTGGTGTTACTGAACTAAACAGAGCAGATAATTGGAACATTTGGTTCTCGGACAAAAGGAACGATGATTCTACTGTGTTTTTGTTTTCTGTTTGTCGAATACACATCCAGTGGCCACTAAACATCTTATAATATGTTAACGATGGAGAAAACAACCTTGACGCTCGTGTCCCGCAGGTGATGATGGCCCTGTCCAGTCACCTGAGCGCGGTGGAGTCGGAGAAGCAGAAGCTGCGCGCTCAGGTGCGGCGGCTCTGTCAGGAGAACCAGTGGCTGCGGGACGAGCTCGCCGGGACACAGCAGAAGCTGCAGCGGAGCGAGCAGAGCGTGGCCCAGCTGGAGGAGGAGAAGAAACACCTGGAGTTCATGAACCAGCTCAAGAAATACGACGACGACCTGTCCCCCAGCGTGAGTCGCAATAACCCTTTTCTCATTCTCCTTACAGTGACTGATCTTCTGTTCCTTTTATTTATTTATTTCCTCTGTTTTCTCAGGAGGATAAAGACTCCGACTCCTGTAAAGAGACTCTGGACGATCTCTTCCCCGACGACCAGGATGAGCCGGCTCCAGGAAGTGAGTCTGTCAGCACTTCCTGTTGTAAATATGACTGTCCTGGATTTGCACCGATTCTAGTTCTGATCCAGTCTCGTACTTTACACTTAAAGCTGAGTGTTGTGTTTTTATGTAACGTTGTACATTGTTTTAATTTGGGGGGAAATCAGATATCCGTCTTTGTTTTCTCAGAAATGCAAAGGACCCGCTCGGTTCGAATGTTAGACTTGAGCGCGAGTCCACGCGGTGAATTCTCTCGTCGTCTTCACGTTTTTTTGTGTTGAAAATATTCAAGTGACTTTAGTGTAAAAAGCACAGCGTGGTTTTGCTGGAATACTGGTCATTTTCGGCTAAACCAGAAGTCGCTTTATCTGCTGTTGTAACTTTGCATCATGAATCTGCAGCGAAAGGAAACGAGCTGGAGATTCAATGCAATTTAAACTTATAATTATCGGCCTTATCTGATTATCGGTGATGACGTCAAAAAGGCGATTATTGGCCGATAATTTTTGACGGCCGATATTATCGTGCATCCCTAGTACGGCTGGGGGCGATATGGCCAAAAATGAAAATCTCGATTTTGTTACTCTGTTTGGATTTTTTGTTTTTTTTTTAAAGGTCTCCTGATCTTTCAAATTAATAAAACTGCTCAGAGTCCAGACCATTAATATTTAGATTCATAATATCGCCCACAATTCGGCCCATTAGAAAATGTTATTTCTCTTTTAAATATTCCTTGTCTGCTCTCAAAAGTAAAACTTCTTAATAAGCCATGGAGTTTTCAAAAGCATTTTAGTTTTCTCGTCCTCGTGCCTCTGCTGTGATTGACAACCGTCTCCATGGAGACTCAAGGGGAAAGGGGCGGAGTTGAGCTCAGCCTCCGCTCAGAGCATCAGGGTGAGAGAAGGAGGATCAGACTGGGAAGAAGAAGAAAACTCACTCTGACAACACAAGGCCTTTGTAAAGCAGCAGATCGTCAGAAAGTCTCTGGGTTTTTTTTTTTTTTTTTTTTTTAGTTATTTATTTAAAAGGACAACGGACAGGTACATTAAAAAGATGGCTGCCCCAGATTTAGCACAATGCTAATTTCCATCTGCAGTCCTTATACAATCAAAAATACAATGAAAATACAAAACATGGACAATATACATTTGTGCAATATACAGTAAAAAGTGTAGATGAAAGGTGCAGATAAAAAGTCCCAGTTGCATTCATAAAGTGCAGAATAACAAAGTGCAACAGTTTTTTATAATTATTTTGTAGCTATACATAATTAGCACATAGATACAATGGCTTCGGGGGACATTTCAGAAAACAGTCGCTGCTAAATTGGCAACACGGCGCCCGTGAGGCGGACACGATTTTATCATTTAGCCATTTTCCACATCGTCTGTTTTTAAAAGCATGAATTAGTTGAATAATTCGATTTATCGCCCAGCTCTACTTCCTAGTAAATACTCAGCTGCACTCACTGAACATAAGCCACATGAGTCAGGCTGTGTTTACTTTCTCCTCCTCTGTTTACCCTCACACAGGCAGTCGCTACAGTTTAAGTTGTGTTCACAAAACATGTGGCGTTATCGGACAGAAACATAAATATGCAACATTTCACTTCTCTTCCATTCTAGCCTCGTTTTGTTGCTGATTTAGTGTTTTTTGTTTTGACACAATTTGCTAAAAAACAAATGACTTGCGATTTGTCGTAACGTCTCTGAATGGATGTTTTCCTCCTGCAGCCTCGATGTTTGCTTTAAACGGTGCTGTATTCTGAGCCGGAGCGCCGGCTGAAAGAAGCCTCACATTTCCTCTGCACAGTCAGACCTTGAGCGGATAAAGAGCTGGAGCTTTGAATAGAAGCTGACGGCGACTGTCAGACCCGATCATCTGCGGCGAGAGATTAAAGCGCCTCAGAACGGCTGGGATTTTTCAGCTTTGGGTGAAAAGACGGCTCTGCATTTATTAGCGGTGATTTCGTGAACACGGGCTTCAAATACTTCAGAGGGAACGTTTTTCTTTCCGTTTCTTATTGGCGAGTTCAATGATCGGTGCTTTGTGTCATGTTCACTGATGGTTCTGATGCACTGTCTGAAGCATAAAGAGGTGGTGGAGTCATCGATAACCGTATTTTTGCAATACTTTACTGAACTGACATTTCAATACCGTACATGCCAGAAAATTAGAACAAAACATGACCGAATGGCCGCTGTACATGGCACGATTTATTTTGTCTTGTAAGATATTTAGATGTAAAATCGTCTCCACTGTGCGATGGTTCAAAGAGAAAAAAGGTTTAGGTTCTACTGATACCATCCCGCTGCTGTTCAATGTCAAATTGTTGTGGTCTTACCGCACGTCACTTTTATTTTATCTTTATGCCCCTATAGCCGTATAGTTTAAAGTTCTTTAGCTTATTTTTGTATCTTAACTCTGTGTTGTATGTTTTATGTCGCACGTTTGCCCCGAGAAAGATTCCTAGTTTGTGAACCTGTTCTGAAACGATGGCAATAAAACCTATTCTGATTCGGATTCAAATCCAAAATCCCGTTGGTCCAGGGACGGCTTGTTTCAGCTCAAATAATCGACAGAAATGTAAAAGAAATGGTCTTTTGTCGGGTTCTAGATGACAAATATATCGGCTCAGTCGTACAGAAGTTGATGAAGGTTCTTGAGTCATCATCTGTACTCTGTAGTTGAAGTTTACAACGTTTCTCCTCTCATTGTCCTGGAGAACAAAACATCCAAAATGACTCGGGAGCCTTCATTGAATATGTTAGTGTAGGTATCCATAAAAGTATCGTTCAGGTATATAGCTAACAGTACCCAGTGCTACTGTACAAAGGTTCTATCTTAAATCTCACTGTTCGAGCTACGACCTGAGAGTTTCCCCACAGCGAGTGACCGTTGGCTGGATCGGCTTCAGAAAGAGCTGACGTCTCTCTCTCTCAGTCCCAGCGGTGCACGGCAGCGCGGCGGCGGCGGCCGCTCAGCAGGGCGGGTACGAGATCCCGGCGCGGCTGCGGACGCTCCATAACCTGGTGATCCAGTACGCCTCTCAGGGCCGCTACGAGGTGGCTGTCCCGCTCTGCAAACAGGCGCTGGAGGACCTGGAGAAGACCTCAGGGCATGACCACCCCGACGTGGCCACCATGCTCAACATCCTGGCACTGGTTTACAGGTCAGTGACGGTAGAAGTACTTTAAAATGTTTGACAAACCAACATGTGTTTTCCGTGTTTTCAGGGATCAGAACAAATACAAAGAGGCGGCGAACCTCCTGAACGACGCCTTGGCCATTCGAGAGAAGACTCTGGGCCGGGACCATCCAGCTGTGAGTGGAATAACTCTGTCTGCTCTTCTTCTGTGTCTTTATGGGAACGTCCATGTCGTCACAGTTTGCTCTGTCAGTCCCTTTAAACACAGGCATCTTCAGTCCGGACCCACGTCTCTCCTTTACAAAGCCGAGGTCAGAGCCGCGAAAGGAAATGATTTCACTTTATTCAGGCAAAAAAAATCAGCAAAATTGTCTTTCTTTCAGCTGCTTCAGAAATTAACTTCATCCTCTTTATTCGACAATCAACGTAGAAGTTTTGTCCTGTAGAAACTAAGACTGATTCAAATATCCTTCTAATATTCGTGCCTTAATCTGGTCTCCCACAGATTAGATTTCCCACAGATCGAAAAATCGGTTTCCCACACACAATATCTCCATGAGGTTAAATCTTGTACAAAAGCTTATATTTGGTTCCAGCTGAAATTATCTTAACATTTCTTGAGCGATAATGACATTGCTCGACACTTTTTACAGCACATGTTTGTCCAAAGCACAAAAAGCTGCAGTTTTGATTAATATGTTTTTGCTTAAAAGTAGCCTGGGCCTAATCGGGACAATGACCTTGGGAGCAGCACAGTAAACAGTGTGAGGGGAATGCAGCTTGTGTCACAGCACATTTCACCTACATCGCTCAGACTTGGCACAAACGCAGGGAAGGGTAAATCATTAATGATTTAAATGATTCAGAATCCATCTTTGGAGCTGATTCCCACTTCTGCCAAATCAGTCGGTGAATGAGAACGTCTCTGATTTGATGAAACCTCGGTGTTTGTGTGAAGATCTAAAGGTGGAGCTGCCATGTGTGTTTCCAGGTGGCGGCGACGCTGAATAACTTGGCGGTTCTTTACGGGAAACGAGGGAAGTACAAAGAGGCCGAGCCGCTGTGCAAGAGAGCGCTGGAGATCAGGGAGAAGGTGCGTCTGAACTCATCCAGCAGAGAAAGGGTTTCCACTCGGTCGCAGCTTTACTCGTGAGCTTCGGAAATGGGTGCAGGATTAAGCAGTTTTAAAGCTATAGTATGACAGGGCCGTATATTACTTTCCCTTTGTCAACTGTTTATGCATGAACAACTTTAACGACTCTGTAGAGATCTGTGCTTTCTCTTCTCTCTGAAGCTAAAGCCACTTCTCCTTTTCAGTCTCGGCTCCTTCCTTCCCTTTTACTGACTCGAGAAACTCTCCTTAGATGTGCTGACAACATCTTCCTCTTTTACTACTTATCCCTGTGTAGAGCGCCCCCTTCCTGTGCAGACGAGACGCTGCAGAAGGAAACTTAATACATTTAGAGAAATCAATTTGAGACTTCTGCTGTAGAATATCTACCTATCTGAGGAAAACATGGATTGTATGTTTTTTGCCATTTTATGTTTTTGTATTAAAATAAGGCCTTTTATGCCTACATTGCCGAAATCTGAATACAGCCTGGACATATTTGTTATAAGACTTTTTCAATTAGATTAAAATCCTTGTATAAAACCCTTCAAATATTGCTCATTTCCTAAATAAATCTACCACAAAAGTGCAATAATTCTACATGTTATTGTGAAGATTAGTTTTGTTTTGTTTCCAGGTCTAAGTTTCTAAGTTAGTTTACAGGTGTTGGCCCGTCTCCTCTATGGAGTCTGTAGTCTCAGTTTTCACCTGCAGCATGGTTCCTATGCCTCGTGTCTCTGTGGGCCAAACATCTCCATGACAGTGCGGTCTGTGGCGCCGCGTTCACCCCCGTGTCTCCTCTGGTGCTGCAGGTTCTGGGGAAGGACCACCCGGACGTGGCCAAGCAGCTGAACAACCTGGCTCTGCTGTGCCAGAACCAGGGCAAGTACGAGGAGGTGGAGGTTTACTACATGCGGGCGCTGGACATTTACCAAACCAAACTGGGGCCCGACGACCCCAACGTGGCCAAGACCAAGAACAACCTGGTCAGTGACGCTTTGTAGAGACTCACAGTCAGAGCGAGGGCTGTGGATTAAAAACAGCAGAGAGTAAAGATGTTCCACAGCATTTCCCCTTCTGCTCCACATATTAGTGTCTATGTGTAAATACAGGTTGTGTTTTTGTCGTATTTCAGGCTTCCTGTTACCTGAAACAAGGAAAGTTCAAGCAGGCGGAGACGCTGTACAAAGAAATCCTCACCCGAGCGCACGAGCGGGAGTTCGGCTCCGTCGACGGTACGTCTTTAAAACGTCAATTTTTTTAAACGTTTTCTCCCAAAGCCGAAAGATCTAAGAAATGACAAGTTCCTTCTTCTGTGCGTCAGACGAGAACAAGCCGATCTGGATGCACGCAGAGGAGCGAGAGGAGCAGAGCAAGGTCAGATACAGGACGTGGATTTGTGATATTGATGATGAACTTGTTTTGGTTAAACTCTGCTGTGTGATCAGGGGAAGCCGAAGGACGGGGCGTCGTTTGGAGAGTACGGGGGCTGGTACAAGGCCTGTAAAGTCGACAGGTCAGTGAGTCCATGGACTGTTAGACTTTACTGTTACATAAACTAAAGGCCGGGACGGTGCATTTTAGTCACGAGCCGATACGTATCACGATAATGCGATAAACTAATACATTTACCTCAAAATGTAACTGCTGTAACTGTTCCTGAAATGATAAATCAGTGCAAAATTAAAATGCCCCCAAACACAAAGCAGCACTTACAGGTGAAACTCAGAAAATTAGAATATCGTGAAAAAGTTCATTTGTTTCTGTAATTCAGTTTAAAATGTGAAACTAAAATTTCAGAAAATTAGAATCAATGAGAAAATGTTTTTAAACTGAGAAATGTGGGTCCACTGAAAACTATAATCCTGCATATGTACTTAGTTTGGGCCTTTTACTTGAGTGACTGCCTTAATGCGGTTGCGTGGCATGGATGCTCTCCGCCTGTGGCTCGGCTGAGGTGTTATGGAAGACCAGGATGCTTCAGAGGAACATCTGAAGCCCATGTCCAGGATCCGTCTGTGTGTGGAGGCTCTTGATGCTCTGACTCCAGCCTCAGTCCACTCCTTATGAAGGTCCCCCACACTTTTGAATAGCCTTTTCCTGACAGTCCTCTCCAGACTTTTCTGAGTTTCACCTGTAAACCGAGGCCAATAGCTTCATTTCAACCCAAAGCTAAACTTCTAATTGTATCCACGTTATTCCTGGAGCGGCTCTTGTAGAAACGAGGATGGGGGTAATTTCCAGTGAAGTCGCTCTGAGCCATTGTTTTCCAGGGCGAGTTTTTGTTTCACATAGAGGTTTATTTCAACATTTCTTTGATGAGCAAAGGCTCATGGGACGTAGGACTAAAGTGGAGAAAATACTCCCAGAAACAAAACTTTGAGGAGTAGCTTTTCCCAGACTGATTTTCTTTCTTTTTAATGTCCCTTTCTTTCCATATATAACTTTGAGTCGACCTGTTGAAGATGTGTTTAACGGTTTGTGTTTGCAGCCCCACAGTGACCACGACCCTGAAGAACCTGGGCGCCCTCTACAGGCGGCAGGGGAAGTTCGAGGCCGCAGACACACTGGAAGAGGCCGCCATGAGGTCCAGGAAACAGGTGACCTAAAAGATGCCATACATTTCCCCCTCATAGTTATGTCTTGAATCTACAGTAAAAGTTTCAAACCTCCAGCGTCTCGCCTTCACCTTGAATCCGTTCTGTCCTTGTGTTTCCCCGCGGTCTCGCTCAGGGCCTGGACACGGCGCATAAGCAGCGCGTGGCCGAGGTGCTGAGCGACCCCGAGCACCGCGAGAAACAGCGCAGCCGCGAGAGCCTCAACTCTGACACCGTCAAGTACGAGAGCGGCTCCAACGGCGGCGAGGGAGTGAGTATGAGCGTCGAGTGGAACGGGGTGAGTGCAGTACACGGCCCGAGGAACACCCGGAGTCCATTTCTGTTCGAGTCAGGGTTCTCTCGCACACGTGGTCCATGTTTAAAGGAGACACAAAATGGACTTTCTTGGCTTTTTCCTCGTGTTGTATCATCGTTCACTCGGCGAAAACAGCCCTGGAGCCGTGATTCGCTGTAATTAAAGAGCGGATATTCTGCTTTTTTGCCGGTATTTGATCATCTTTATCACTATCTGACACTTGATGATCTAAAACAGTTGATCTCACCCATTCACACCCACGGGATAATCTCCAGTCTCCAGTGGCCGAGCAGGTTTTCCTCAACGTTGAGACGCGTGTGTTCAGTGAGAGTTGGCCGAGTGTTCCCAGCGAGAGCTTTTGAGTTGTTGTTGTACTAAGTTGGGCTTGATGCGTTTTATCAGCCATCCTGAGACATGTACAAACTTCTTTAAGTGATACTTTATTAATCTCCGTAGAGAAATTAGTCAAAGCGCTGACCCTGTGTCTCTGATTGGCAACGGGAGAGTGGACGTCCCTCACTATTGACACGCAGGTCACACGGATTTAATATTTCACACCATCATACTAAAAGCTAAAAGGGGATTTTGCCGATATAGGCATTTAGTTAGAGCAGCTTTAGCTGGTGTTAGCATAACGTTTACATGTAGCTTACCTTCATAGTTGTATTTAGCGGTTTCTTTTCTGTTTAATTACAGCTTGTTGGCCCCTCTGAATGATTCCAAAACTCCCACCGGGTGGAAGGACGGCTTTTGTGATTCCATCCCGGACCTATTTTAGGCACGTGGCTGTCCCCCAGAGTTACTCTCTGAATGTCGGGGAAACGCCTCCAGAAGAGGGCGCTGTCCACTTAAAATCTAATATTTTTGAAAGTATTATATCGTGTATATGTTCTAATGTCGGGCAGTTTGTAGCAAGAAAATGTAATTTAACTGAAGTCTAAGAGTAACTTCATTCCTTGATCGAAGCCCAGCCGCCTCCTTCTGGTTCTCTTCAGTGTGTCAGGAGTGAAGGCAAGTGTTTTTACCTCACAATGAAAGTGTTGAGCTTAGCAAGAGATGGAGAAGTGTGAAGTATTTCCTGGAAACGTAGGAGGAGCTTCAACAGCCACTGGGGAAGATTCAAAGATTATTCCAAACACAGCTCCTGGTCTGTTTTTGAGAACAACATTGTGACACGGTAAAAAGCTCTAGAAAGTTGATTTTGTTTCTCTGATAGGATTTTCAAAGCTTCGATCAGTGACACTTTTCTTCTTTGCCAATAACAAACCCTCTTCCCCCATGTTCTTCCCTCCCTGTCCCTCTGTCTTGGAAAATTCTGACATTGCTCAGAAAGTTTTACTGTAAAGTTTCATTGATGAGGCTCTAAAACATATTCAGGTGCAGTTTTGGTTGAACCTCTTAACTGAGCACATTTTCTGAAACATGGCGTTCCATCAATAACCCTCCCCTCTGGGACGTCCTGCAGAAGCCTTTCAGGACTAACTTCAGTAAACCCACCTTAAACCTCGCTCTGGGCTCTGTACTGTGCTCTGTCGGCGCATCTCCATCTGTGTTTGTGGAATGTTTGTTATTTCCTTGTTCCTTATTTCTCCCATTGCGTTAACCCCTTCATGGACACATACGCAGCCAGGAAGTGTCGGGTCCAACGTGATGATTGAAAGCAAAGACGTGTCATTCTGGCTGCTCTGTGTCCTGTTGTTTCATGCTGTGATGAAGCTGCACTGTGTTTCTCCATCGGTACCAAAGCGCCACCTGCTGGCAAATGTTGGCAAATACAATTCTGACTATGACGTTGAATCCTTTACCTGTGGCCTGTTCAAATTAACTCACATTAATGACCTGATGAGGCGAGACACAGCAGGGTTAGTGTTTCTCCCTGAACATCTTAAGTTTTAATGTCGGAGTAAAATGTACACAAGGGCACATGTGCAAAGTGACTAAACTTTCATTCCACTCTTTAACAACATCTCTTTAGTCGCGCCGGTCGGACTCCACACTTTCCAGGCTCAGACTCAACGAGATTTAGGTTTTTTTCACAGGGATTTTTAAATATCTAATTCCTGTCTGGATTATTGATCTTAAACGAGGCAAAAGTAGATTTTTTTCTCCAGTTATAACTAGTTAATTGAAACACTAAACATGGGGCTGGGCGATAAATCTAATTAATTTGACTAATTCATGCTTTTGAAAACAGTCGATGTGGAAAATGACTAGATCGTAAACTCTTGTCCGTCTCTCCATGTCCTCACGAGCGCCGAGCGGCCATTTTAACAGCGTTTCAGACGCTCCACAGCGACTGTTTTCTGAAACGACACCAGAGGAGAAACCAGCGACTTTCTGACGAGCTCCGCTGCTTTACAAACATCGCGTGTTGTGTTTCCGGAGTGCACGGTGGGGTTTTCTTCCGCTAAAACAGAGTTTGGTTTCCCTCGCTCTGATCCTCTGCTCGTCTCTCACCCTTGAGCCACGCCTAACTCCGCCCCTTTCCCCTTGAGTCTCCATAGCGACGGCTGTCAATCACAGCAGAGCTCGAGGCCTGAGGACGATACAAGTAAAATGCTCCATGGCTCATTATGTATGTGATGTAATACGTTTTACTTTTAAGAGCAGATGAGGCATATTTAAAACAAACATAACCATTTTTAACAAGTGTATTTTATGAATCTAAGTATAAATGGTCTGGACTCTGAGCAGTTTTCTCCATATGAAAGATCGACCTCCTTTTAAGTTTAATTCCAATACAATCGATTGAAAGTGTAATCATCCATACTGAGTAAAAAAAAAAGAGATTTTCTTTTTTGGCCAAATCGCCCAGCGCTTAAGCACAACAACATTTTTGTATATGCAAATAAATATGACAGAAACGTCTCATATTCATGTCAGTTTAAAGTCTGAATGTGACGTTTCCCCCGTGTTCACCTGCAGCGTCTCGCCTTAACACATTTGAACCAAATCACACAGACGTCTCCAACAGAAAAGTAGAACATGTGGAATCAACACATTTTAAAGCTGTCATTGAGGTTCTGATGGAGTAACACAGTTTAACAATAATTAGCATCTTTCCTGTGTGTGTTTAACCTGAATGTTCTGCACTAACTCTGTCGTTCTTTCTTCTCTTTTTGCTGCTGCTGTGGCTCTAAAGCCGTAACTCCAGCTGTTCTGCACGAGGACGCCCGGCTTCACATCTGCTTCTCCGCTTTCCATCTAACTCTATTTAAACCTGTGATAAAGCCTGGACTCGAGTCACTTCCTAACGCTTTCTCTTCAGCATTGTTCACTGACCCTAGCTCTTTCAAACGGTGTCACTAAAGTTCACGTGTTTAAAGGTTTTAATCGTAGTTTTAGCCTCATGAACTACTTTAAATGTGGTTCTAGTCCAATTTTATTCCCCAAAATATTACTTTGACTAAACATGAACACATAGGTTTGTCACGATTACAATAAATGACAGATAATCAATATTTATCGCCTGTACATTTAATTGCATTTTTTCCTAATTTTCTAATGTACTTTTTTTTTTTTTACTCCGTAAGTTGCGTTTTTGGAGTTATTTTGTATTTTTTTCTGTCATTTTTAAGTTTTAAACGAGTAATAATAGGGCTGCAAGGTTTATCGATTAATTTTCTTCTGTCTCTGTGTTTAAGCGACCTCAGGTTCAGCTGCAACGGATTCTGAGTTCAATAAAGCAGATTCTACAGTGTTTAAATGAGCGACTTAGTTTAGCCACGTGGCTGTCCCGCAGAGGTACTCTCTGAATGTCGGGGAAACTCCTCCAGACGAGGGCGCTGTCCACATGAAACCAAATATTGTTGAAAGTAATGTATTGTTCTAATGTGGGGCATCCTTCACTCATCATTTTATCAGTTTATGCATTTAAATCAAATATAAAAATAACAAATGTTCATCTGAATCGTGCAGCCCTATTCAATAATATCGTTTATCGCGATGGATATATCGAACTTCAAGTTTGTTATCGTGACAGGCCACAAAAAAAGGTCTAAATTCTTTGTAACTAATATGTCACAAAATGAAACTATACATTTAAACATGGCTCAATCCATTATTTAAATTTTAGAAGTATTTATGTCCGTAATCCACAGCAAAAGTTTCAAATCTCCTCCCGCTCTCCTGTGCATCTCTAACCAGCTCCCTCTTTATCTTTTGTGTAAATACAAAACGCTGATGAGATGATTATAGCAGTTTGCATGTGTGTGTGTGTGTGTGTGTTGTAGTTTAGTGACTCGCCGTGTGTCCGTATATAAAGCGTTCTGTGGTGAAACGCCGTGTTCCTCCTGAACCTGAAGCCTCCTGTGTGTGCTGTGGTTTCTATAATAAAACTCAACTCTTTGCTCGGATCAAACTAAAACTGTCTCCTCTCTTGTGTCTTTTTCGGAGTCTAACTTTCACGTAGGGCTGGGCAATAGAAACAAAAATGAATATGCAGTATGTTTGGCGAGTTTCTCGATAATGAGGATGAAGCGATATTTTTGCAAACCATCAGAAATATATATAAAAAATAAATAAATAAATACCGCACTTTTCCCTCATTTGTTGCCCATATTTCCCTCATTATTTTCCCTTTTTTTTCTCTCCCTACTTTCCCAAATGTTTTCACAATTTTCCCCATTTCGCTCAATTTTCCCCCCAATTTTCCCCCACTTTTGCCCCATCTTCCCTCGTTATTTTCCCTCCTCCCCCCCATTATTCTCCCTTTTTCCCCTCACTTTTGCCCCATTATTTTCCCTTTTCCCCCCATTATTTTCCCTTTTTTCCCTCTCACTTTTGCCCCATTTCCCCCCATTATTTTCCCTTTTTTCCCCCTCACTTTTGCCCCATTTTCCCCCATATTTCCCCCGTTATTTTGTACATTTCCCCCTCTTTTTTTACTATTTTTCCCAATTTCCCTTTATTTTTCCCTCCACTTTTCCCTAATTGTGTCTCCATATTTACCCCAGTTGCTCCCATTACCTCCACTTTTGCCCCATTTTTCTCATATTTCTCCCATTTTCCCCAAATCCCAAACATGTATATATTGCCCTCCTCTGCTTCCACTTGTCTAAATAGACGCATGTTGTTGTGGCTGTGGATCGAATCTCTTCATCGCTGAACTCTCCCACATGACTCCCTCCTGACTCTCACTCACTGCACCATGTTTTGGAAAAGCCAAGTCGGATCGTCATCGTTTTGCACTTTTAGCGTTTAGTCGTGAAATGTAATGATGTAGATTAGTCATCGAAATCGTGAATGGAATAATAATTACACAAGACCTTCATCTAGAAACATACATAGAGAATGTGCTTTTGTGTTTTTGCATTGAGACGTAGAGAATGTGCATTTTGACTGTGATAATGGTTGTTTTGAGTCAGTCTTTGACCACCCACATATTCTTTATTAAAGTAAACGTATTCATTGTCTGTGCTCGACAAAAGCTGAGGAACAAAGAAACTTGTAAGACTCGTTTACCAAGAGTTCCATGAGCTTTCGTTGCTGGACATCGTCACAAAAAGCATCTGCTACGTTTACTTTTCTAAAGCCTGGTTCACACGGGAAGATTTTTTTTTAAATTGTCGGCACATTTTCCAAACCTGAGAGACACAGTGATTAAAAAAAAGAAAGAAAAAAAAAGAATAATGGGTATAACAGTTTTGGAATATCCGATAAGAGCATCTTTAGAGCTGGAGCGTCCATTTTATACGCACTACTGCCACCTCTGGTCATGCATGAAACAGCACCTTCTGTATTAAGCTCGTGCACGACAGAAATTCGGACCTGAAGTAACAACTTTTTGAGTGACACTGCGGGAAAATACATAATTTTTTACATTTTTAAACTCTGTATAGTCCCTTTAATCGGCCTAATTATCCTGTGTGTGTGTGAACCAGGCTTAAAGGGATATTTCAGGATTTTCGACATAGGGCCTCATTTCCTTGTTATCCAGAGTGTTGTTGATGTCTGGAGATACTTTTTTCTTAAATTCATGCAGTTTTTATATTTGAAGAGTTTAGTGGCGCTAGGCTAACGCTAGGCTAGCACATTTCTATGGTATCAGTTAGCCTGCATTAAAAACAGTCTGACCCGCTCCACAGTGCACCTGAGGCAAATCACTTATAACGCCAGAATAATGATATAAATTTCTGTGTTAATAGAATAATTTTAACCATTTTGCATTTAAAAGAACTTGTACGCAGCGGCGGAGTGATCTGCGAGAAAATAGTCCCTCAAAATGCGGTAATTCATGTGATACAAGGTCAGTTATATTTCAAAAATATTCTATTAACACAGACATTTATATCGTTAGTCTGGCGTTATAAGGGTGCACTGTGGAGCGGGTCAGACTGTTTTTAATGCAGGGTAACTGATACCATAGACATGTGTTAGCCTAGCATTAGCCTAGCGCCACACTTGCCCCATGTTACGACACGTGTTAAACTCTTAACGGCGCTAGTTTTAAGGGTCGCTAAAGGGGGCGGTGTTTTTGCGATGGACGGGTGGTCAAACGCTGATGCAGCCCCGCCCGGTGTGGGTGCGCCCTCTCAGTCTGCCGCCCCTCTCCCCCAGGACGGCTCCGGGGCGCTGAAGAGGAGCGGCTCCTTCAGCAAACTCAGGGCCTCGTTACGGCGCAGCAGCGAGAAACTGGTGCGGAAACTCAAAGGCGGATCGTCCCGAGAGGAGCCCAAGAACACGGGGTAAATATATATACGACCACTGTTAACACGCTGCATGGGAGCATTTACCCCTGGACTGCGGGGCACTGGGACTAACGGGAGCTGGCGGGACATGAACCTGTGTGTATGGAATGATCTGTCGGGCGTCTCCCGTTTCGATCAGCGGCTGCTTCTGTGCGAGTTTAATGATCAAATAAGGATTGGTTTATTATATTCACGTTACTACACGACAACTACAACAGTATAAAACATTTTGGTAAAAGCTGTGAACATAGTTTTGCCTGATGTGTCCAAAAGCTGCTGATCAAAACGGAGAGATGCTCATGTTTTACTCACCGCGGTGCCTTCACTGGGGCTGGGCCATGTGACCACCAACTGCCACTAACTGCCACTAACTGCCACCAACTGCCGCCACTAGATTTGATCAGCCTGTGTTAATGACCGCAATAGTAATAATGATAGTAGGCCTGTCACAATAATTATAATATAAACTAAATGATAGAAAAACAATATATTTTTAGCCTCAATAATTATCGTCAGTGCATTTATTTACATATTCCTTCATTTTTACCCTTTTTTGGTGTATGTGTTTTATTGAGATTCATGTTAATGTTATACTTTTAGAACAAGGTATTACTGATATTTCAAATTTTTTTTTTTTTAAGTTGGTTTCTGTGGCATCAAGCGGTCGGTATCATCGTTTATCGCGATATTTTCCCGCCTCAGTATATTGATTTAGTTATCGTGACGGGCCTACGATAGCAATAGCTTACAAACGTTATATCCGCAGTTAGCATTTAGCGTAGCGTGTTTCAGCGTTCCACTGTCGCCCGAGTCCGGTTGAAGTCGATACGATTAATGTTAATGCTATGAAACTTTTAATGTGGGAAAGGGAAGTCGTATTTGACCTTGTAGTGACCCTGCGGCGCCTTTACTTTTGAGCTCGGCGGTCTCTAGGACGCTCCAGGATCCATTGTTCTGTAGGTTTTCTGGTGTGAAGGTCCATCAGCAGTGAAGACCTTCCAAAGTATTGATTCTGGAGCGTCCTGGAGACCACCGCGATGGAACGTAAAGGTGTCATGCTGACCACTCACACAGGTGCTCAGTCACTACAGTCAAACATGCACTAATATCAACTCTATTACTATAAAAAGTTAATTAATGCACCTTTAAAGTCCTCAGGCAGAATACAGGCAGGTCTGGAAACTGAGACGACGGCTGCACCTCGAATCTAGTCTCACTAAACGCTAAAGTCAGTGGAACACATTCAGCTAAATGCTAACAGCACTTAAAGCAGCGCTAAGTTCAAGCCCCTAGAGGCCATACGCGCCACTGCAGGTGTCGTAGCATGTTGCGTTTGTTTACTCATTAACTGTCCGTGAGAGTAAATACTACGCTGACAGAAAAGACAAAGGGACGGAGGAATATTGTTCATCCAATTACACAATGGGGATAATTTTTCTCACTCAAACTTGGCTGTAAATACTGTTTAAGTGGCGCTAGCCCACAGTTAGCTTAGCCCGTTAGCCTGTTAGCTTCTTCTTCGTGATTCCATTAGTGTGCCTCCGGGTCGGTGCAGGGAAAGATGAAGAAGAAGTGTGGTTTTCTGGCCAGAGACACCAGGGGGAGCTCATCCCATTAACACTTGTATTACCCCCAGAGGGACGACGGAAAGGATTTATTTATTTATAAGACACATCGAGTTGCCTTGTGTACGAAATGCGCGGTATAAATAAAGTTGCCTTGCCTTATTACGGTGAACAAGTTACTTAGTACAGTTTAGTTTATCTGCATCAAATACGTTTTATTTGAAAGGAAGATGGCCGTGTGGCGCTGGTGCATGGCTCTGCCCCACGTTATGTTTTTGTTTTTACCTGTATTTATTTATTCGCCTCGAGGCTGAAACTCGCTGCACTGGACTGAACTGTGGCATGGCCTGAACCAGAGTTATTTTTGTTATTTATGAATAAATGTTTTAAACCGTGGCATGCCTCATCTGTGCTCCTTCTTTGTGTTTTGTTGTTTCTTTATTATCGTTTTACTTTTCGTTTCCATCTTGATTCTTGTAAATGTTTTTGTCGTTTATTGAAGTTTTTATTGTGTTTTTGACTAACCTGAAGTCACCAATAACAAATCCATTGAGTTAAACCCAGACATTACTCTTCCCCCCATCACCTGTTTATGTGGCTCCTCCCCTTCCCCTCACCTGTCCCCTCCCCCCGTGTCTCCCCCGTGTGGCGCATGTGGTTGGGCGCAGCATGAAGCGAGCGAGTTCCCTGGGTTTTCTGAACCTGTTGGACCGAGCGACTCCCGACCTTCACCAAGTAAGAACTAAACTCACCCTCACGTCCGGAAATGGAAGTGTCCGCGTCACAGATCCGGATCACTGGATCACGCACATGTCGGGGTGTTGGGGTTTTTAATCTGAAATCTAAAAGCTTCTGAGGAAAAAAGTGACAAAATGGCGGAAAAAAATCTGCCATGAACGAGGATGAAAACGCAAAAAAAGAAAAAGCAACAAAGAAGTGACGAAAAAGCAGTGAAAAAAGTAACGTCATGAGAAATCTTAGTGGGCGATGAGATTCAGATTCAGAGGCTGCAATTTACACATATTTCACCTTATTATTAAAGCGTCTTGGGCGACTTTTTATGTGGAAAAAAAATAAATGAAATTATATTTGTGTAATTAATCTTTTTGTGACCCAGTGGCTGCATGGTTGGTTATTTTCCTCACAAAAACATCTTTGATTTTCTTATATAAAAAAAATTAGAAACCCTCCATTTGAAGGGACTAAATGTAAGTTGGTCATGTTATACTCACTACTGCCACCTCAGGTCTAGCGTGTAACTGCAGTCTCTATATTAAGCTTGTGCATGACGGACCTGAAGTAACGACTTTCTGAGTGACAGTGCAGGATTTTAGTTGTGGTGAAACAGGTCTGGGCTCATTCTACACATTGGGACATGGCTGGAACATGTAGGGGGAGGAAAATACTCAGTTTTAACATTTTTAAACTCCGTATTGTCCCTTAAAAATGAAATAAGAGCTGACTTTGAATGTATTTTAAATGTTTATATTCATAGTTTTTAGCTAAAGCGCCGCAACAAAACCCCAAAATGAAAAAAGCAATCGCTGTAAAAACTGGAAACCCAAACATGCAAATTATTAACATTAAAAAAAAATTAAAAGATTTTCTGAAAATATGAATCGATTTGACTTCCCACCTCGAGGTTTAATTCAAATAGATTTGTTGCCGTAGGGTTAACGCGGTGCCTTCACAGTGGTCTCTGCATCGCTCCAGGTTCAGTTGTTTTATAGGTTTTCTGGTGAGAGGGTCTGTCAGCCGTGAAAACTTGCCAGAAACTAAAAACCATTGGAGCGTCACAGAGGCCACTGTGATGCAAAGTAAACTCTCACAGCTGCCGGGTCACTGAAATACGCATCAAAAGTTCCGTATCGCACCTTTTAAAGATGGAAAATCACAGGCGGGGACGACGGGCCACATTTTTTAGAAAAGTTTATTTGAAAAACGTGCTAAATATTGTTGAAATAGTTTCAAAATGATTAAATATTACAAAAAGCCTCCAGTATATAAATAAGATGATTGTTCCCGCAGACACTTCCAGAGTCGCTCCATTGTCTCACATGTAACGGACTAACTCACATCAACTACTGTTCCAGCTTTATTCATCACCATTTTTATTTCCAATATTGGTCCTTTTTTTTTGTCCTTTTTATCGAGCTTTGCTTCAAACTAATAGATGTTTCGTTTTTTCATTTTGTCTTCTTGCCTCCAGGAGCGAAATAATCGTCTGAAGAGGAGCGACCTGAGTGCCAGCTCCACTAACCTGGCGCATTGACGGCTTTTCACTGTAAATACCAGAATGAAATACGGTTTTATTGCACTTTTGGACCTGAACATATCGAGGAGAAAGACAGAGATCTACTGTAAACTGTTACGTTTTTAAGTTGCTGCTGTTTTTCCGCCTGGTTTAGGTCAAGTTTATCAAACACGTCCAAACTTAAATACATGTTTACATCGTCACTTGCTTTGCGTTTAGAGAAGCCACCGCTTTGAAACTTAAGCTGCTGCCGAAGGAAAACTGTGCTGACGGCGAGACGCTGCCGTGGAAACGCTGCGGTCCAGTTTTAACGGCAGATTTTTTACGATTTTGTCGCTTTGAGCCGGAGATTTATCCAGGAAGTAACTCCAACATGGCGGCAAAAGTCTAAATGAGTTCAAACCGAGAACACAAGATAAATATTCTCAGTTCAAATCATTTAAACCTGATTTATTGAGCTTTGAACCCAAAAAATATTTATATTTCTCTTATAAATAGAATATTGAAAAAGTAAATAAGAACTAAAATCCATCAGAGCAAATCTTTATAACTAATATGTCACAAAATAAAGCCATACATTTAACCTGGCTCAATCCACTCTTTAGATTTTCTATGCATAAAGTGCCTTATTTTGAGGAAGTGAGGAAATGTTATGTATTTTTCCTTTTCTCCTGCCGCGTCTCGCCTTAAAGCCTTTAGTGAAAAGGCTTTTGTTATTTATCAGCTACAAGAAACTCCTAAAAATGCTACAAAATAAACCGTCAAAACCAAAAAGAGAATTGGACAAATGTAAATTATTTCAGAGACGGAACTGTTTGCAACGTGACGCGGGTTTAGCTTTTATCGTTTGCTGTAAATGTGTTTTGAACTGGAAGCTATTTATGTTTACGCCGTGAACACATGCAGATTATACACAGAATTATATGCGTTTTACTGACTTTGACCAAAACTGCCGTAGGTTTCGCCGAAGTCCTTGTTTTAAAAATGCTCTTTTGAGATGAAGGCGTGTTTTGAATGTACGGAGCGCTGTTACTATGCAGAATACGATGGGCCTCGCTCACAAAACAAACTGAATCTGAAGCTAGTTTTGGAGCAGCTGTTATGGATAATCTTTCAAAAGGTCACATGACGTCACAACATCGTATCGGATCTAAAACTCGGTGCAGCTAAGAATCCTATTGTGACCACGGTAACGGTCAAAACGCTGAATCCCGGACTTTATGGTTAATATCTCAGTAACTACATATCCAAATTAAACAAAAAACTGCCTTTATGAGACAGTCATGTGACCTTATGTGCTGAGAAAGAAGACGCTGGACTTTGGGACAGAGACTTTAACAGGGTTCCCTGGTCGTCGGTGTGGGCGGCGGGCCTGCTAATCAGGGGCACCTCAAAGGACTATAACTTATTACTTACACAAAGTATGGGACTATATTTATCATTACAATTTAAGTAACTCAAGCGCATTTAAAGCAGAACTAAGTAACTTGTTCACCTTAATACATCCTTTCCGTAGTCCCTCTGGAAGAAGAAGCTAACAGGCTAATGGGCAAAGCTAACTGCGGGCTAGCGCCACTTAAACGGTATTTACAGCCAAGTTTGAGTGAAAAAAATGATCTCCATTGTGTAACTGGATGAACAATATCCCTCTGGCCCTTTGTCTTTTCTGTCAGCGTAGTATTTACTCTCACGGACGATTAATGAGTAAAAAACACAACATGCTACGACACCTGCAGTGGCGCTTATGGCCTCTAGGGGCATGTGTTACTTAGTACCGCTTTAAATGGTTTGTATTGACGTAAGAACAAAAAAATAAAAACTCCCTCCAATAAAGTGCTGCACCAAATCAAGTTGGGCACTGGTGAGTCAGATCTGCAGTCTGTAGTTTACGCCGTTAAAACAAAACACGAGAGAACGGGGAGAAAGTGAAGGAAATCTTTAACTGCACTTTTGCTCATGGGCTTCATTACTATTTTGCCGCAGTATCTCAAAGTAACTCCGCTACATTAATGAAACGGCAAAATGTAATACAAACTTGCCCAACGCTGGACATCAACTATAATCAAAGTCCAGAATTCAGCATTTTGACCATCAGGCGATATTGACAAAAATTAACTATGAGTCTACCAAACCATTCAAAATATGTAAATCTGTTTAAGATCGCTTCGTTGATCAAGAAGATATTTGTCCTGGACAGACCACAACAGGGCAGACATCTTTCCTCCATATTTGCCATTTTGTCTTCATTTTATTGCTATTTTCCCCCATATTTTGCCTTTTTCTCCATATTTCTCTATTTATTTCCCTTGTTTTTCTTCTATTTCTGACCACTTTTTCCCATATTTCCCCTCATTTTTCTGACTTTGTCCCCATTTCTTGACATTTCTAGATTTGTTTGAGTTAAGTTGATAAAGAAACTGGATGAAGTGTCTTGCTCGAGGACACGCCGTCATTGTGCATCATCTTCCCGCCGACCTCAGTCCAGATAGTTTTGTTGAGCGAGGCCCATCGCGTGAAGGATATTTAAGTCCTTAAGTGAACGAAGGTTTCGCTGTTGAAGTTTGATCTTTTGCACTGGAGCTTCGTCAAACGGAAGAATCTCATAATTGTAGCTGCAGATTTTCTGACTTTTATCGAATGTTTCGTCGTCGACCGTTGATCGGTCTGTTCCCGAAAAGTAAATGAATCTATTGTTCTTTTTGAAGCTACAGGAAGTAACGAGGCACATACACATTTGAACAAACGTTTGGAGAGAAACTGGGAACGAGTGACACAGTGAACATGGACTTCACGATGAGGAAATACAAGGGTCGCGCTGAAATTAAGGACTTGAATGAAATTAAGGACTTGAATGTCACAAAAAAGCATTGAATCTGTTTTCCAGCTTTTATTCAATCTAACGTTCTATCAAAATTGGAAATCGCTTGGTCTTTTGCCCTGTAATTTAAGCAATAATAAGAAATGCTCCAAAACACAAACAAATTCCCATTTAAATATCTACATTTCAATAAACTCCTCAGATTAATCTATTTACAAAGGATAAATACAAAGATTAGTTGTTTTTACATTTTTAAAATATTGTATTAGGGCATAACAATGGCAATAAAAAGCCTTTAATTTCAATTTAATCGCTGCATAAACCTTGTGAAAATATTTATTTCTAAAGAATGCCCCAAAAAAACAAATACTGTTTTAAGAGGAGTATTCTGCTTCTTGAAGGTATTTTGTAAAAAAAATAAAAAAAATAATAAAGAAAGCCAAACACGTCTTTACCCAACTTGCACTTTATTTGTTAGAAAATACAATATTGATCAAAAACATCTGAAACGGATGATCCAGAAGTTCGACTTCCTGAGCTGCTTCAGTGAAGAGGAAACCAGTGTTTAACATATTTACAAAAGTAACAAGTTACAAAAGTTTATTACTATGGAATATAACATTACATTAACCTCTTAACCCCCACCTGAACCGAGCACCTCTTCTCCAGTTTGGCTTCACCCAAATCTAAAAGCTTCTTGGGAAAAAAAAGAATCAAAAAACTAGGATGAAAACGCAACAAAAAAGTGTAAAAAAAAAAAAAAACATTTAAAAATGAGGGGAAAAAAGTGACTGCAGCAACGCAAGAAAAAAAGAACCATTTAGATTTGGGTAAAGCAGAAGTGGAGGAAATGCGCTCGGTTTTGAAAAACATATTAGTCATTACATTTACAGTTGGGGTAAGAGCGAGTGGGGGAAGGGAAATCTGTTCTCGCTCGGTGGCTTTAGGACTATTTTATATTTTGCGAAAAGTAACTCAAAGTAGTGCAACTCTGCTCCATTTTCGAAACAGTAATTTTTAATACAAAAAGCTGCAACTACTAATACAGAATATATTACCATTTTAAAGTACCTTGGCCAACACAGAAGAAAAACAAATAGTTTGTGGCTGCAGTGAAGCTTTGGCGAGTGTTTATGCTCAGAACTATACTGTAGGTTTTTTCACGTTTAACCATAACGTGTCTGCAAAAGGAATAATGTGCAAATACAAAAACCGACTCCAGTCCACTGGTCTCCACTTCCTTTGTTCTCCACTTCTTCTGTGTCACTCGTCACGTTGCCAGTTTTCTCTCCGGAAACCGTAACCTTGAGTCTGTAAAGTTGAATGTAAATATCGTTTTAAAAGTTTGTTATTGTTGACGTGTTTATAATATATTGCCTCCTGTGTTTTCTGGCTTCGGGCGGTTTCTGTTACAGGCTGTTAATAAAACATTTGTGGAGAAACAAAACTGCCTCCTCGGGATGTTTTCTTTCTTTCTGAACCGTCTGAACTCTGGTGACCTTTTTAGATTCAGCAAAAACAGGAAATGGCTCCTTTTGCAATATTTACTGCACAATGACTTAAAGAAGCATCTACAGAAGAGGAAGAACAATGTTTTTTGACTATTGTAAGTAATATTACTGAGACTACAGTAGTATATGCCTAAATCTGTACTGAAACATGTATTAATATTGATACGTCTGGTAGAGTAGAGTAGCCAAAATATTTACTCAAGAGTAAAGTATCTTTGAAATCATTTTACTCAAGTAAGACGTAAAAAGTAGTGGCCTCTAGTAAGAGTAAATTATGAAACATGAAATCATAAGAAAAAATACAATAAAAAACAAAAAGAAACCATTATGAAGAATAAAGTAACAAAATGCAACTTATTTATGCATAAAAAATGTATTTCCCTTAAAGTGTCAGTTACATTTTTTTTTTTACTTAAGTAAGAAACAGATTCTTCACTTTAATATTTCTCAAGTAGAAGTAAAAAGTACTATATGAAAAAAAAACTATTTGCAAAAGTACAGTTACTTCAAAAAGTCCATGTACTTGAGTAAATGTAACTAAATACTACCCACCTCTGTCATTTAATCAAATGCCGTCATACATGGAAACACTTATCCACGTGTCTAGAAAAGCTTGTTAGGATAGAAATAGGAAATAGACAATAAGATAAGTGTCTCCGTCAAGTTACTAAATGTTTTTCTTTTTGTAAACGTGTTGATTTTAAGGCTGAATGTTTTGTATTAAAGTGGAGTCCTACATTAGATACAGTGCACGTGTCCTACGTGCAAACAAACATTACTCCAATGAACCATAATGAACTGTTCTTTTGGGCGGAGCTTTGGCTGCAATAAAAACCAAAACATTCCTCTCTGCCGTGCCCCGCCTCCCTGCGCTCTGATTGGTCCGGACCCCCTCCCGCTGCCCTCTCATTGGTTAAACCCGCTGTCCGTCGGGGCTGCGTTAGCATTAGCCACATTAGCCCGAGCCCGGAGCCGCGGACCGTCACAGACATGTCCTCGGTCCCGGACGGTAAGAAGCTGATCCGCAGCCCCAGCGGCCTCCGCATGGTCCCGGAGAACGGCGCCTTCCACAGCCCCTTCAGCCTGGACGAGCCGCGCTGGGTCCCGGACCGAGAGGTGACGCATTTAAAGCTCTATTTAAAGCTCTTTCAGGGACTGCTCCTTTTTTATTTGACAGAGGCCATGATGAGAGCCGTGCGGAGACAAGCTAGCGGGAGTTTGAGCGGAAAGACTTCCGGTTTTCAAAGTTAAAGAGTTCACTCACATTTATTTTAAACGAGTAATCCCTTTATACCCAACACTTTTCTATACAAACTCATGGTACGATTTTAGCTATTCATAAGTGTAACTCCCTAAACGTCAGAAAGTTTATCATTATTATTATTATTATTATTATTATTATTATTATTATTATTAACAAAAAAAAAAACAAAAACAAAAAAAACATGGCTAAGTATTACTACATTTGATTTCATTTCTTTTCTCTTTAACCCTGCCTGAACCGGGCACATTTTCTCCAGTTTGACTTTACCCAAATCTAAAAGGTTCTTGAAAAAACAGCGAAAATTCTACAAAAAAAATTACGAAAATGCAGCAAAAATGTGACCAAAGAGCGACAAAAAAGTGACAAATATGCTGGAAAAGTGTCCAAAAAGAGCGACAAAAAAAGCAACAAAAAATGACAAATGTGACAAAAAGGCGGAGACATCGCAACAAAAAAGTCACAATCAGTTTTGTAGGTCTTAGCTTTCAAATGAGGCGTTGCAGTCAAGAAACTTTTAGATTTGGGTAAAGCTGAACTGGAGAAAATGCACTCGTTTCAGCCGGGGGGTAAGAGGATAAAACTGTATTAAAACAAGGGCTGCAGGTTTTCAAGTTTTTCGTTAACCGAGGCCCTTAGCGGTTAATACTCGGTTAATCATTAAAGTGCGCACTAACAAATGTGTGGGGGGCCTCTGGCGGTCTCTGGTGGTGCAAAAATGTATTACAAGTATTTTCAATGGCACGGCACATTATACACGCCAGTTAACCGAGCAAAATGCTTTTACTCGGTTACGCAATTCTTAACGGTTAACCGGTTTACCATGGACACCCCTAATTAAAACACATTATAGTCTTAATCTTAATGTAAATATGTTTATCTATAAATATAAAATCTATCTGTACAATTGTTGGTCGTGGTAATGGTAGTTGTTTAATAGTTGCGTGTTATTTTGATGCCTTTTCCACCACTGTATGTCCGCGTGTATTTTATTGTGAAAGTCCCCGTCTGCTTTTCCGTTTGTTTTCGCGTTTGTTTTGTTTTTCATGGAGTTGGGCGTTTTACTCCGAGCCACGCACGCAGCTGCAGAAAGAATCGCACCACAAACACTTCATTATGTCAAACACCAGATAATGTCTATAATGAGGAGCAGTGAGTGTGTCGCGTGTTTATCTTCGTGCAGCAGTAACACGGATTTAAACACGGTGTCTTTGGCTCTTCATGTTCTAGTAGCAATTGTTGATTTGATTTTATATGAAGTGATTTTGCAGAGCGTAGAGTTATTTAGTCCGTATGTTTTTGGTTAGAATCTTGTTTCTGCCTCTGGTTCTTATTTTGCTAAAGCAGTAGTTTTTCCACAGTTTTCCTTCTGTGTTTGTTTTGGCTAAAGCTGAAGAAAGTGAATCCAAGTCAAACAGACGAGAAAGAAACTTTGACCGGAGGCGAAGTCGGCCTTAAAACTGTTTGACTGCATTTCTGTGTTGCTTTAACACACTTTGTTTGTTTTGCCATCGAAACAAAATATTGTACTGGGTTAATATTACAGTGTTTACGATGTGTGTAAAAATGCAGTTTTCTTTTCCATTAAGTCTATGCTGTTCAAACGTCTAAACCGAGCAGTTTGTTTTACTCTTTGGTCCGTGTCTTGTTTTTGCTGATGTGCATGTTTTGACTTTCCTCCTCTCTCTTCCTGTTCCTCAGTGCTCCAGATGTATGCAGTGTGACACCAAGTTCGACTTCATCAGGAGAAAGGTCTCAATTACAACTTCTCACCACTTTTTAAAATGTGCGACTTGGAAGAACTTTTTCTGCCGTCAGTTTGACTTAAGCCTTTTGTTAGAAAAGTGTTGTGATTTATGAAACACCTGCGTTTCTATTGTCTCATGGTATATATATATATATATATTATATTATTATATACTTAACTTTAAAATAATTATATCTTTGGTGTAAGTGGCACCACAGCCTTTAAAACAGGCTGAACAATGTGCAGTGTAGACCTGTGTGAAGTTGGCCCCCCCTCAGTGTCCGAGTTACTCCAAAGTGGTGTCATTGTTTTGTGCTTCGTTAGTGCACGTTTGTCTCACAAACTGAGCGTGTGCGCGCTCAGTTTGTGAGACAAAAAAGACCGTTTCATTCTCCCTCGGTCAACACTGAATGTGTATGGCACCGACGCTCATTTTGTGCACAAACAAACAAACAAAGCTTTAACCAGTGAAACCCCTCTGGAGTAAATCAGACAGTACGTGGGGGGCTAACTTCACACGGGTGCAATGTAAGGTCTTAAAACATAATGTTCTTTAGGTAAAAGGCATTTTGCATAGATTACAAATATAACGACATAATCCAAAATGAACCACTTACACTGACGCCGTCTCTCTGCTGCCCCCTGCAGCACCACTGCCGTCGCTGCGGACGCTGCTTCTGTGATAAATGCTGCAGTAAGAAGCTGCCTCTGCCGCGGATGTGCTTCGTGGACCCGGTCAGACAGTGCTCGGACTGTGGCCTGGTTTCTCAGAGGGAACTCGACTTCTACGACAAGCAGCTCAAAGTGCTGCTCGGAGGTACAACAAACAAACCCTTTATATCAACTGTGCGGATGTAAAGCCGTACATGTCAGGATAAAGTATTACATTCTAACAGACGTTAGAGCAAAACGTCTTTGGAAACCGAGACATTGCTCAGGTACAGTTTTGCTCATGTGCAAAACTCCTGTGCGGAGGAACATGTGGTTTCACAAGGATCTGTGTTGGTTAATATACATAACATCCAATGTGCTTTTAAAAATGTAGCTTTTCTCTCTGACTCTCCTGTTCATTATCGAGTCACTCTTCTTTCTATAAATACCTCTCACTCTGGACCTCCGGCCGCCGGCGACAAATGTCCCCCGTGTCTGAGCCCCGAGGCATGCTGGGAAATCACCTCACACAGTATTGATGAAGCAAAGCCCCGTTAATAAAAATAAAACTGATCTTTACTCACTGCAGAACAGACTTTAGAGAATTTGAGCTGTTCCAGATTTGAGGGAGAGAAGAAACAAAGACTTCATTTTGTTTCGGTGAAGTTTCTAAAGAACTTGTTTGATCTGTTGTGTGATTTTCTTTTGCAGGAGGAACGTTCGTCGTGACTCTGGGAACGTCGGAGAAAAATGAAACCATGACGTGTCGCCTCTCCAACAACCACAGGTCAGACTTTTTCCAACTTCCCTGAACCGGGAGAGAAACGTCAGTGAGAAGGTTTACGCTTCGAGGTCGATGGATTAAGTCCTGTTTAACTGTGTCTCCGTCAGATACCTGTTCCTGGACGGAGAGTCGCACTTCGAGGTGGAGCTGACGCGCGTGTCGAGTTTACAGATCCTCACGGACCCAAACTCTCCCGGAGGTCAGCGCTGTAACACGTTAATAACACGTTAATAACACGTTAATAAAAGCCTCCTCTGGCTGGACTGTGCCGGGTCCATAACTCTCCTCAGACTAACCCTCTCTCTGTCTCTGCCGGGGCTTTTGTTCTTCTCTGTTTGGCTGCAGACTGTAGCGTCCACACTTACACCAGTCTGATGGACAGTCAGGGTCTCCTCGAAGGTTTGGTTCTGTTTGTGGGTCACTGTTGTGAACTTTGCATGAACCGTCTCATTCAACATCTCCATCAAAAGCATTTGATTTGATTGTATATTTCTTGGAAAATAATGACATTTCTATTTTCACTGCATATGTTTGTTAAAACTTATGCACCAACTAAATCTGAGTGAATATGGACCTGCTGCTCTGGAGAATTCAATCGCCGAGTGGGTTTTAACTTTAACACCACTTTTGATCGCCGCAAAAGCAGCTAGAGGCAGAATGCTAATGTTAGCGGCAACGTCAAACATCCCAGACGTCCCAGTTTTGAGCCCTCTGTCCCGTGTCCCTGTGGATTCCCCCAAAACCAGCAGTTTTAATTTTTTTTACTTGAACCTTAATAATATTTGGCCACGTGTGCATCAAACACAAAGTTTCTATAGCATTTGAATCAATTAAAAAGCACAATTTGCTAACTCGATAACAATATATACATTTCCCTCTTGTTTGATGCAACTGCCCATGTTAAAGTGGACATATCTGCAGATGAAGCTTAAAAACAGACTATTTTAAGTTTTATATTATGCCTTTTTAAGATTGAAATATTAACAATGAAATCCAGGTCTAGATCTGGTGAACTTTGCCCGGAGCTCCTCCTGCTGGCAGATGTGGGAACAGCTCATTTAAAAGAAACATTTTGATTCACGGCTTCAGTAGAACCGATACAGTGGATTATGGGCTTTAACAACGTGGAGGACAGTTTTAGGTTTTAATAAAACCAGGAAGGATTGAACCCGTAAAAGAAGAAACGGCCAAATGAACAGGGCCTAAAGACTGAGGTCTGTTTTTGACAAGGACACCGTGTTCTAACATGGTTTACAGCTCTGAGAAATTAAATATACTCTGTTTTTTTCATTTTTTCATTATAACTCTAGTACTTGTGCATTAAAAGGCATTCAGTTTGACATGTTGCCACCCCCAGTTAGGGCGCCCCCTTGTGTACATTTCATACTGACACCTCTTAAGTCTTTAAAACACAGTAAAGTAAATCTTTAGTTTAGTTCCATCGTGGTTGTTTCCAAGCGTCTGTCTCTTCATGCTGCTGTCGTCGTGTAGTTTGCTGTGAGTGTGTTTGTGACCCCTGACCCCTGACCTCTGACCTCCAGGCTCCAGGGCCAGTGGGATGTTGCTGCAGTACAAACCCATGGGCTCCCAGGACTCTGAGCAGCTCCGCCTGGAGACCGCGCAGGACCACAAGGGGGCAGCGCCGTGGCTCACTGCCATGCACAAGGTGATGGACAGTTTCCACCGACTCCATTGTGAAAGATGGATCTGCAATGTTCCAAGTGTGACTAAAACAGACATCTGCAGCGTCTCATTAGTCTCAGAGTTACGTCTCCTCGTTATAGCAGCGAGAAACGAGACGCAAACCAAGGCCTGCTCATGTTTCTAACAGAATATCTAAATCCACTCGTCTCTGTTTCCAGGCGGCGAAGTTGCTGTACGAGTCTCGCGACCCGTGATCCTGCCGTGGCCTGAACTCACCCAAGTGTTTCCCTTCAGCGGTTTGTGTTTCCCGACGCCGACCTTTAACACAGACCAGACGTTTACCTCCGAGTCTCCGACGCTTTAACTCGTGGGTCACCGAGGCCTCAGAAAGTTTCTCTCTTTATTCACAATAAAACGCTCAGACGAGACGCTGCCGCTGGAAACGTCCATATCTTTCTAGTTTCTCCTTAAACCTGGAGTACCCAACTTTGTTTTCACCACCTCAGAATGGTCAAATTGTCTTCACCTAATTATTTATCGTGCGATAAAAGAAAGTGCTCACCGCTCAAAGCTGTGCATATATAAACCATTTGCTTGAACAATTCGGACACGCAGGAGGGATTGTGAGAGCTAGAAACGAGTTTGTGTGAGGAAAAAGGTACCCCAGGTTTAACGTCTTAGTTTTAATGTCAGTGTAAAAAAATAAACCAAACTCTCTCGTTATATTTATTTTCTCGACTCGTTTTCTAGGAAGTCGGGTCTTTCCCGCGCTTATTCACAAATACTGACATGTTCGGTATCCACGTGTAGCAGGAAAGGCTGTGACCGAGATGACGCTGGAATCCAAATATGGTCATTTCCTTTGTGGGAGACAGAGCGGCTAAAGACGGGAGGAATAAACACATGTGCCGTTTTCATTCCACTCTTTAACTGAGAAAAGAAGAAATGACAAACCTTACTTGAATTAAGAGATTTAATCTAAAGTTTGAGTGGATTTGGTCTGATCTTGGTTAAGATTAAACCTCAAGTACATTTTCATTTCACCTGAAAAATAAATGTTTTTTAATGTAAAAGTGAATTTGTCTGATATCAAGTGGATTTAGATGAGTCTAAATCAACTTAAATAAGATATAAAGTACCGTAATTCAATCTTATATTCAAGATTATAATTTTTTTTTAAGCATCAAAGGCCTTATTTTTATACGAAAACATAAAATGACAGAAAACTTGCAGCACATGTTTCCCTCATATTTATGTCGGTAATCTACAGGGAAAGTTTCAAACTAATATCTACATTATTATTTCCCCACATTCACCTGCAGCGTCTCAAACCTAATGACGGTAATAATTCCTAAAGGTGCGGCTTTACTTTAAGCCCGAGTGCAGGTTTTAGATCAATAATAATAATCATAATCATAATAACCCTGTAGGAGCCATTCAGGGTTTTGTAGGTTTCTCTCTTTTTGTGAATGAATGTGGGTGGGTACGTGCACGCGCTAATTGTGTCACGCGCTTTTGTATCACGGTGATTGGTGGCACCGTGGGAGTGTTTTCTATTTAGTGCGCGCTCACCTGGGTGCGGTGTGTGTTTTGTGCTGGGCCTGCATCATGTCGGTGGGGTGAGCTTGGGGGAGAAACTTTTTGTTGACCGTATTTTACACGAAAAAGAAAGATTTGCACTGTTTATAACGTTATCATTTGGCATCCTCTAACATCTCTAAGTAAGTGCCTGATTTCTCATATGTTACTATCTGGAGAAATAAACCTACGTAAAACTGTGCAATTGTTCTGTCTGCGCGTCATCAGTGTTCAACCCCCCCTTGCCTTAGCCTACCGTGGCGTGTTGGAGTATAAGTTTTTGAGTCATACGCCACAATATTTTGTCAACAAAAAATGCTATTGTTGAAGCGCAGATTCAACGTAATGTCGGACAACGCTGGATGTTTACGATCGCTATCAAAGTTGTAAACGATAGACGTGAACGCGCATGGAATTCAAGCAGTGCCCATTCATTCACAAACCTGCGACGCTGCACACGCTGTTTGTCACAGTCGTCTCGATCTGCTACAAAGTACGCCATGTTTTCAGTGAACGTTTGGATTGTTCATCAATGTGATATTCCCCTATGAACTGTGCGGTGCTTTTACAAAGGAGAAGTGCTGTTTGTTATTGGGACTTTGGCACCCACCGCTACGCAAAGTAAAAGAGGGTGGAGCTTAGTCCCCGTGAATGGATGGGGTGAAGAAGAATTCATTGTACTTTAATAAAGCAATAAGAAAATAAAGAAAAACAAATAAGGCGCTGTGTTCTGTGTGTACTGCATATTTTTTGTGATTTCTGGATATTTTTTGAAGGAAATATGTCAGATCAAGACAATGAAACTATTCCGAAGAGACAACCAAAGCTTACATTTAAAGCTTTTGAACAGAAACTGGAAAAGCTTCAAAATGAAAGGAAAGCAAAAGTAAAACGGATCAAAATTACGATGAAAGACATAACAGAGCTCATGAAAAATGCTGAAAATGCTGAACAGGTCCGCTCATGTATTGAAAATGTATCCAGTCTGTTTAATGAAGCAAGCCAGCTGCATGATGTGGTTATTACTATGGTGCCTTCTGATGAACAGGAAAAACAGAATGCATGGTTTGACAATGTTGAAGAGCATAAATCTACTTGTGTGGAAGAGGCAAATAAATGGCTCTTGGAACTGCCAACAGTCGCTGATGCACAGCAGATGCCACCAGAGGGCGCTGTTGAACAAGAATGTCTCCCACATGAAGAACCATTTTCCAATGACGATACAACAAGCATTTTGAAAACTGTAATGGAACTAAAAAGTACTGCCGTGGATATCGGACCAAGTGACAGTGTTTCTAATGCATCTGATGGAAAATCAAAGAAGCACAGTTCTGTAGTGAGCAAGTCTGTTGTGTCCAGTACCTCTTCAGCCCGAATAAGAGCAGAAGCAGAGACTGCCGCTCTTATGACCCGTCAAAAACTAATGAAAGAAAAACATGCTATGCAGGAGCAACAGGAGCAATTACAAAGAAACATGCAGGAGCAACAGGAGCAATTGCAAAGAAACATGGAGGAACAACAGGAGCAATTAAGGAGAAAAATGGAGGAACAGCAGGAACAGCTAAGAAGAAAAATGGAGGCAATGGATTTGGACATGGAAGTTGCGGCTTCTATGGCTAGAGTAAATGTGTTAAAGGCCTCTGAAGGTTCTCGTGTGTCAGCTAAATCTGATGGGATGAACTCTTATTTACAAAAGAGTAAACATGTGCAGTTAAGTGTGGATGCTGCTACGTTTGTGCCTGCATTCATCACACAGCCTTCGAGGACAGAGGTTAAAAAGGACGCTGTGTCTACAGGCTATGCGGCAGTGAAGCCCAAAACAAGTTGCCAAACTGAGTTTCATTCTACTCTGACTGGGGCCGGCCTGCCACCATTACAAGCAGTTGCACTTCATCAATCAGTTCCTCCTATCCAGCCTGACCAAACTACACCTACAACAGAGAATACTTCTGATCGACGTTTGATTACAGTGCTGGAGAAGCAGAATGAAATCACATCTCTACTAGTTGAACAGCAGTCGCTTTACCTGTTACCCAAAAGAGACCTACAAGTATTCGACGGAGATCCACTTTATTACCGAACCTTCATAAGAGCTTTTGAACACAACATTGAAGACCGAACTAACAGCCACAAAGACTGTTTGTACTACCTCGAGCAGTATACCAGAGGCCAGTCTCGGGATTTAGTCCGAAGCTGTCAACACCTGCCAACTGCTCATGGGTACATCAAGGCAAAGGCTCTGCTACAAGAGCATTTTGGAGACCCATTCAAAGTAGCTTCTGCCTACATGGACAAGGTGCTCTTGTGGCCTTTGGTGAAGGGAGAAGACCTCAAGGCGTTGCAGGCCTACAGTCTACTGCTGCGTGAGTGCTGCAACTCTATGGGAGATTCTGTGGGTGACCTGAACGTGCCCACCAACATGCAAACTATTGTAAAAAAACTGCCTTACAAGCTGCGTGATCGGTGGAGAGGTGTGGCCTGCGACCTGCAGGAAAGATTTAATCGTAGAGCAACGTTTTATGACATTGTTGAGTTTGTCGAGAGGCAAGTTAAGATCGCAAGTGATCCTCTCTTTGGAGATATACAAGATTCACCTGGAGCTGGAAGAAAGGAGTCTAAAGCTGGTACGTTCCGGACTGGTACAAAACCTAGAGGCAGTAGTTTTGCCACCAATGTAGCACCTGCTGAGAAGAAAGTGGAGCCTGTAAATAAAAGAGAAAAGAACTTAACTGAAAGGTCATGCTTGTTCTGTGGGGCTGGACACTCTTTGGATGTTTGCCTTCTGTTGGATAAAAAGACACAAGATGAAAAGATGTCTTTTCTGAAGGAAAACAGGATGTGCTTCGGTTGTTTGTACATTGGGCACAGAAGCAGAGATTGCAAAAGGCGTCTCACGTGCAGAGTATGCAACCTGAAGCATCCTACGTTGTTGCATATCCACTCCAAAACAAAGCAAATAAGTTCTACACAGGCTAATGATGACTCACAAAGGACCAGAGAAGGTGCCGTGGTGTCTGTTCAGTCCAGTGGATTAACTGGGGCCGGCAAGCAGGACTGTACGCTGTCAATACTGCCCGTGCAGGTGAAGTCCAAAAGGGGACAAGAGACTCTGGTCACTTACGCGTTCTTGGATCCAGGGAGCACTGCCTCGTTTTGCACTGAACGACTGATGAATCGACTCAACCTTACAGGAAGGAAGCTCGGGATTCTCCTTAGAACGATGGGACAAGAGAAAGTAGTGGACAGCTACATGTTGACAGATATGGAAGTTGCTGGTCTGGAATCAGACAACTTTTGTGACTTGCCAGAGATCTTCACACAAAGGAGCATGCCTGTCCACCGAGGAAATATTCCACAGGCAAAGGATCTTCAACGCTGGCCGCATCTGAGGCACATAAAAATACCAGAGGTCGAAGCAGATGTGGATCTCCTTATTGGCACCAACGTACCACAGGCACTGGAGCCCTGGGAGGTGATTCGTGCAGTGGACGGGGGCCCTTATGCCATCAAGACCATCCTGGGTTGGACGGTGAATGGTCCGCTCAGAGGAGATTGCCAAGTGGACAACCAGTACAGGCAGCCTGACGTCACAGTAAATCGTATCTCAGTGGCAAGGTTGGATGAGCTGTGGGAGAAGCAGCTGAAAGTCGATTTCCCTGAAACCCAACAAGATGAACAACATGGATTATCAAAGGAGGATGAACGCTTCATGGAGTCGGTCTCGCATTCAGTCAAACTGATCGATGGACATTATAGTATTGGATTGCCAGTAAAACAAAGATACCTCAAATTGCCAAACAATAAGACAGTTGCAGTACAAAGAACGTTCAGTCTCAAAAGGCACTTGTCTAAAGATCCGTCCTTTCGCGCTGATTACGTCAAGTTCATGTCAGAGATGTTGGAGAAAGGCTACGCAGAGAGAGTTCCATCTGAGCAGTTGACACGATGTGATGGAAGAGTGTGGTATATACCCCACCACGGTGTGTATCACCCTACAAAGAATAAACTGCGTGTGGTCTTTGATGGTGGGGCCACATTCCAGGGGACCTCCTTGAACTCGCAGCTTCTTCAAGGACCAGATCTTACAGGTCAGCTCGTTGGTGTTCTGACCAGATTCCGTAAAGAACTAGTAGTGCTCATGGCAGACGTCGAGGCTATGTTTCTTCAGGTCAGAGTGCCGCCTGAAGATTGCGACCTGCTAAGATTCTTGTGGTGGCCTGACGGAAACTCTGAAAGAGAACTGGTTGAGTACAGGATGGTGGCACATCTTTTCGGCGCCACATCATCCCCGAGCTGTGCTTGTTTCGCCCTTCGAAAATGTGCTGAGGACAATCGGAACCACTTCAGTCCCGTTGCAGTCAACACTCTGCTGCACCATTTTTATGTCGACGACTGTTTGGTGTCTGTTGCCTCCGAAGAAGAAGCTCTTTCGCTTTGCAAGGAGCTCAGTGAGTTGTGTGCCAGAGGTGGTTTTAAGCTCACAAAATGGATCAGCAACCGCCGCACAGTCCTCGCTGCTATACCACCAGAAGAGAGAATCAAGGAAGTGAAAGATCTGGATCTGGACAGTGACTCCTTACCTGTGGAGCGAGCCTTGGGTGTGCAGTGGTGTGTGCAGTCAGACACATTCAAGTTTAAGATCACACTCAAGAACCGTCCACTCACAAGAAGAGGGATCTTGTCCGTCGTCAGCTCAGTTTATGATCCCCTTGGGTTTCTGGCACCAGTTGTTCTGTCCGCTAAGAAAATCCTCCAGGATCTCTGCAGGAGACGTCTAGGGTGGGACGATCCTTTGTCCCCCTCTATAGTCAAAGAATGGAGGACTTGGCTGGAAGACCTCCACCATCTGGAACATTGGGAGGTCAGAAGATGTCTAAAACCTGTGAACTTTGGTGACACCGCCTCTGCCCAGTTACATCATTTTGCCGATGCCAGTGAGGAAGGATTTGGTACTGTAACTTACCTGTTACTCCATGATAACAACGGGAGAAATCACTGTGCATTTGTGATGGGAAAGGCACGTGTAGCTCCACTCAAACTGGTCACGATTCCTCGTATGGAGTTGACGGCTGCCGTGGTGGCTAGCAGGATGGACAAGCTTTGGAGGAGAGAGCTGCAAATGGAGCTGAGAGAGTCAATCTTTTGGACAGACAGTACCTCTGTTTTGAAATACATAAAAAATGAGACGTCAAGGTTCAAGATCTTCGTAGCAAACAGGGTGTCGGAAATACTCAAGTTGTCCAGTGTGTCCCAATGGAGATACGTGCACACTTCAAACAACCCTGCAGATTTGGCCTCCAGAGGTGCAAAGGTCGAGTCCTTTTTAAAGGCTGATGCATGGATTCGTGGTCCAAGTTTTCTTCTGGAACCTGAGAGAAACTGGCCGATAAACCCTGAGAGTGTGGACGACCCTCTCGTTGGAGACCCAGAGGTCAAGGTTGTGGTTGTTAATGCAATGCAAATGGAGCAAGCGGATTCAGTGTGTACGCTCATCAGCTACTTTTCCTCATGGCATGGGTTGATAAAGGCCGTCGCTTGGCTTCTCAAATTCCAAAGTTTGCTGTTGTCTCTGGTACATCGAAGAAAGTTGTCAAGAGAGACTCTGGCCAAACCTGAGCTAAGTTCTGAAAGGCTGGAGGAGGTGGTACAGGTCCAGATGGAACGTTACAAAGCCCAAGTCCCGAAGGAAGAGCTTACAGTGGAAGATTTGGTTGCTGCTGAGAAAGCTGTGATAAAGTTTTGCCAAAGAACAAGATTTACTGAAGAGTTGGCAAATTTGGAGAGAGGAGAATGTGTGAAGAGGACAAGTCACCTCTACAAGTTAAATCCAGTCCTGGAAAATGGTCTCATAAGGGTTGGAGGTAGGCTTAGTAGAGCAGCTATGCCAGTAGAAGCGAAACATCCAGTCATCCTGGCCAAAGACTTGCACATCTCCAGCTTAATTCTCAGCCATGTACATCAAGAGACAGGTCACAGCGGACGCAACCATATGCTTTCCCACCTGCGCCAAAAATACTGGATTCCCGGTGCCTGTGCTGCCATCAGAAAGGTCTTGGCTAAGTGTGTTACCTGTCGTAGATTGTCTGCTACACCTGGATGTCAGAAAATGGCCGACCTACCACACAGCAGAATAACTCCAGATGAACCTCCGTTCAGTCGTGTTGGCTTGGATTGTTTTGGGCCGTTTGAAGTGAAACGTGGACGTGCTGTAGTAAAGCGGTATGGGCTCATTTTCACATGTCTGGCGATACGGGCAATACACCTTGAAGTTCTGTCCTCACTAGACACAGATTCCTTCATCAACGGGCTTCGAAGATTCATTGCCAGACGTGGCCAAGTCCTTGAAATCCGTTCAGATAATGGTACGAACTTTGTCGGTGCTGAACGTGAACTAAGGGAAGCTATTGACAAGTGGAATCACAACCTCATAAACGGCATGCTGCTGCAAAAGGGCGTGAAATGGGGTTTCAATACTCCAGCCGCATCGCATCAAGGAGGTGCTTGGGAGAGGTTGATCCGATCAGTTCGCAAAGTCCTCAACACTGTCCTGAAGACTCAGTCCTTAGATGAAGAAGGTTTGGTGACAGTGTTTTGTGAGGCAGAAGCAATCGTTAACAGCCGTCCAATAACAAAAGCATCGACAGATCCTAACGATTTGGAGGCATTAACTCCTAACCATCTACTGCTACTTAAATCGCAACCATCACTGCCACCTGGATTGTTCGATAAGGCTGATGTTTATGCTCGTCGTCGCTGGAAACAGGTGCAGTACATGTCTAACCTGTTTTGGAAGCGTTGGTTGAAGGAGTATCTTCCAGGATTACAAGAGCGTCAAAAATGGAACCGTGCTCAAAGGAACTTTGTGTCTGGAGACGTCGTCATGCTCGTGGATGAAATGTCACCGCGTAATTCATGGGTTACAGCAAGAGTTTTGGATACAGTTTCGGACAAAAATGGGCTAGTGCGTACAGTGAAGATTAAAACGAAATCGAGCACTTTGGACCGTCCGATTACTAAGGTCTGCCTTCTGCAGGAAGCAGATGAGCAATGAAGATCTTGTGGATTATAAACTGAACTTTTTCGATATGGATTACCTGAATGAACTTGGCCATTTCCAGACTATGGACTATGACTTTCCTACAAGTGGACTCTAAAGGACTTAATGTCACTTTTGCCCTTGGTTATGGTTCTGTCTCCTGCATGTTAATGGTGGTGGGTAATTATTGCCATACTATAATTAGGGGCCGGAATGTAGGAGCCATTCAGGGTTTTGTAGGTTTCTCTCTTTTTGTGAATGAATGTGGGTGGGTACGTGCACGCGCTAATTGTGTCACGCGCTTTTGTATCACGGTGATTGGTGGCACCGTGGGAGTGTTTTCTATTTAGTGCGCGCTCACCTGGGTGCGGTGTGTGTTTTGTGCTGGGCCTGCATCATGTCGGTGGGGTGAGCTTGGGGGAGAAACTTTTTGTTGACCGTATTTTACACGAAAAAGAAAGATTTGCACTGTTTATAACGTTATCATTTGGCATCCTCTAACATCTCTAAGTAAGTGCCTGATTTCTCATATGTTACTATCTGGAGAAATAAACCTACGTAAAACTGTGCAATTGTTCTGTCTGCGCGTCATCAGTGTTCAACCCCCCCTTGCCTTAGCCTACCGTGGCGTGTTGGAGTATAAGTTTTTGAGTCATACGCCACAATAACCCTTTTGTTGTGAATGGAGGAGTTTGGAAACTTTCTGAACCCGCGATGCTGAACTTCAGTCATTTCGCTTTTATTTGTCAACGCAGGAAACGGTTTTGGACCCAAAGTTGGGGTTGTGGTCGGAGGTCAGAGGTCGGAGGTCAGGGGTCAGAGGTCAGGGGTCGGTCTTCCAGTTGCCGTGGGTTTCGAGAGTAAACACTTGTGCCATAACTTTATCTTTGTTTTCGGCTGAAGTTTGCGATGTTTAAATGAAGGCAAACTGCAGTTCTTTTCTCATGTATAGTCTCCCTCATTTGTAAAATACTCACTTTATAATAATATATTTGCTTTGCAGTGGTTTGTGTAACGGCTCTTTCCCAGAACTCTGCGTTTTTAAAGCGAGACGCTGCAGCGGAAGACGAGATTCTCAAAGCGAGTCTTAGTCAAAGTTTGTTTCATGATGTTTTCATTCACAAATACACACGCGGCGCACAGAACTATATCGCTGCGGATTAATGAGCTTTGAAAGAAAAAAACAAGATCCAAAATCCCTCTGAATATTTATGGTAACACTTTACACGACAACCTGGTAACTACTAGGTAATTACCTAGTAGTTACAGTGGTAATAACGAGTAACACATATCAATAAAAGTGGTAGTTCTTGGGTAATTAAAGTAGTTGTTAATAGTAACTCAGCCCAATAACATTAAGTAATTACTAGTAATAAATATAAATTAAAGGTTGTAGTTCTATGGTAGTTGAAATAACTGCTAAGTAACTGCTTAATATTAACAGTACTAATAACTATTGGTTATTAATGTGGTATATGTTTGGTTTCCATAGGGCTGAGCTATACAGGCTCATCAATAAGTCTTACATTGTCAGTGTTATTGGGCTGAGTTACTAATAACTACTTTAATTACACAAGAACTACCACTTTTATTGATAGTTGTAATTACTACAGTTATTACTAGGTCATTACCTAGTAGTTACCGGGTTGTCGTGTAAAGTGTTACCTTTTTTTGTAACTGATAAATCAACACTGGAAAAATGATCATCTTAAAGAAGAAATGACAAAAATCTGCTTGAATTAAGAGATTAAATAAAGTTTTGATCAAATAAAACCTCTTATGGCCGATGGAACAAACGCATCTGTTCTTAATTCAGATTATTTTGTATCATTTCAAGTGAAGAATAAATATTGGTAAGACTTTATAATAACTACAGCTTATTTAGCCTAAATAAATAAATGCTGCATTAACACTCGATTCATCAGGAACAGTTCATTAGTCTGACTTAACTCCTGAAGTTTAATAATAATGAAAAGTTCTCGTTCTTCACTGATTCCTTAAGTGTTAAGGCGGGTGTAAACTGTGCCCTTTGTTTTGTAGACGTCCCATCGTAGACGTGAAGAGCCTCATTAAGCCATTTCATTTTCCTCATTGAAGACGGTCATTTCTCCAGTGAAACCATTCCCTGAAACCTGTTTTGATCCATATTTAGATTAAAATCTCAGAAATTGTTCGCGTCATATTGATAATCTACAGTAGATGTTTCAAATTGATCTTCATATCATTTATTCTCCTGCAGCGCGTCGCCTTCGTTCATATTTCCGCTCTCCGTTTTGTCTCCGAGATGAAACTGAATCCTCTTCCCTCTGGTTTTCAGTCGTGTCGACGCTTTATAAGTTTTGTAATAACGACATTTTGAACAGTTTTGTAACATTTAAACGTCTTTGTCTCGTCATAACCTTCGCCTTCCTGGACATGTGACGGTTAATAAACGGCCGCGCTTCCGATTTTTGTACCGAGTTGATACCGGACGTGGAGGTGAAATAAACGCTCTCCGGTTTGTGTCACAGGTTTATCCTCCAGCGTAAACGTTTGTAATTGTTTTTGTAGCTGCACTTTATCCATTAATCTGTGTGTTTGTTCCGTCAGCATTAAATCCAGTTTGTACAAATGTGGCTCTGTTGTGTGTGTGACCGGTGTTCAGCAGCAGGGGGCAGCGCAGCATTTTCATTTGGACATCATTGTTAATTTAGTTTGATTAAGATGTCTTGTAGTTATAGTCAAGATTTAGTCTAATAGTCTTCCACTTTTAGTCTAGTTTTAGTCGACTCAATTTAAGATGAATTTAGTCGACTTTGCATCACAATATTTACCATAATCATATTTAATTAAGGTCCTTCAGGGTTTTTGTCCACACGAACAAAGCTCAGAGCTGTTCCTTTGGCCGTGGATTTAAATGAATTGATATCATTTGTTTTAGTTTTAGTCTCATGTCGGTCACAGAAAATATTACTTTGACTTATGATGAAATATTTTAGTCGATGAAATTAACACTGGATCTGGCAACCCAAAATGTGGTTCGCTTTCTGCTTTCTGATTGGATAAACAACTAAGACCTGAAACAAGAACTTCTAGATGTAAAACAGTTTGTATTTTTTGAAGGTTGACCCCCTTACTCACATAAATCCACCTATTTCTGCTCAGGGGGAAAGAACAATAAAGACACACTGCACTGTGAGTCGAATGACCGTCACGCCAGATACTGATGTTTCTCGATTGCCAGGATCCTTCCTCTGTAGGCCACCCCCTCAGTCAGGAGTGTCCTGGGACCGCCACATCTGAGGGGTTTGGAACCATCGAAGTGTCCCCAACAATACTGACACCAAACCCCGGCTACACCCTTCATTAAACATGCTCTGATTTTTCTTTGTTTTATGTAATCATTATATAACAATGTTAATCATAATAAATGTACAGGTGAAAGACTCTTGTGGAGCGGAGGGAGCTGCACAAGAGGAAGGTGGAAGGGCTGACCAGTGCAGGACACCACGCTCTGAAACAGGGATAAACCCAGGAGGCTCAGAGGAGACTGAAGGCAGCCAGGTTTCCTCGACCTCCAAAAACATGCGGCTCAGGTCGACCCACAGTGGTGGCGCGGCTCAGTCGCAGCAGCTCAGGACTAACACCTGAACACTATTTCATTATACGGTTGTACAATGACAAATAAAGAACTTACTTTTCCATGTTCATAGTGTGCCCCAAACGAATGGGATAGAAAAAAAAATATATATATGATTCTATTTGGGTCAAGAAACATAATAATATAAACAAATGCTTAATATTATGATTTTTTTTATTTTCAAGTTAAATCTTGCCTTGGGCCACATTGGCTACATGTCATTGAGTTCAGCGCGTGTTACATTTTGTTCCTAATATAAATACGTAAAGGCAGATGAGACCAGGAGATAAACGACTTCATTGATTTATTGGAGTCAAAGATGAAATCACAGCAAAAACATGTCTTTCCTTTTCATCACCGGACTCCACCCGCCGACGGCCCAAAGCAGCAAGCCTCTAACTCAAAACACAGAGAACCGTCTCTCCTGAAGAAAATCTGTGTTTCCGCTCGGAGGGATCGGCACGAAGACGTGGATTTTCCCTCATCAGGTCAAAGCACCGAGAGGAGTCAGGCCGGCGGCTACGGAGGCCACGCAGGGTCAAAAAGGCGGAGTCTGTGACGGGGGAGGCGGTTATAAAGACACGACGGCGTGAGGAGAGTTTGAGTTCCTGCAGGACGACATGGCGCTGCGCCGGAGCCCGACTCTGAGGTCAGATTTAACGTTTTTATCAGAGTCGCCCTGGGGCAGAACGGCAGAGCTGAGGCTGCCATTAATTAATACAGGGTTTAAACGGGCAGCAGCAAATCAAAGCTTTACATTTATTGCCCAAATACCATGTTTTATAGTAAAGATGTAAAGATGCTTTTCTTAATGTTCACTAAAGGATTTGTCAACAACGCAAACCAAAACAGCGGTGCTTCCGACTCCAAATAAAAGCAAAAACCTTCGGAAACACTCGTGCTAGCATACGGAAATACACGACACATGACGGTGGAGACGAGCGCGTTATAACGTGGAGACAGGCGGCAGTTTTTAGGAGATGTTTTGTTGACAGAGCGAGTAAAATAAAAAAGATACTAAACTTAAAGTTTGGTGCTATGTGAGATGCTGACGCGGGGAAACCCTCCTCCTGTCCGGGGAGCCGAGCGTCTACGTCCCGCTGTCGTTCCCTTTGCTCTCGAAGCTCTTCATAATGAAGGGGCGCAAAATATCCGTGATCAGTAAATCCACTTCATTCATCGTTCAGACGTTTCCAGAAGGAATATCTGTGTATCCGGTTCTCTTCGGAGTATATATAATATAAGCGACTCAACTGTACATTATATAAATACATTAGTAATTAAATATACTATTAAGACATTTTACACTTTTTTTCTTCATTTGGTCAGGGCCAGCAGAGAAGGCCCTGCTGGCCCTGACGGCACACCACTGCTATTAGGCCTATATTGGATCGATCAATTGAGAAACACCCTGGTTGTCTTTGAAAAAGCTTGTACAGTAGTTTGACAGGCCAGGAGAGAAACAGGCTGCAGTGTGATGGTGATGCCACAAGAGAGCGCCATTGAGTAACTAATGTAAAATGAATACCTCCCACAATGAACTGAAATAATGACTTGCACGTTATGAAAATCAGATAAGCAAACTGCTCCGTGTTTTCAACAAAAGGAGAAAGATTGAAACTGAAGAGAGATGGAAGAAGGTGAGTTCAGCTGTAATTATATTAATGACATTTGTGTGAATGATTATATTATTATAGAACTAATTAAAATGAAAGCTTGCAGTTTGAGTATATTTAATTATATGCTGCGTGAGTACAGGCCCAGACCAGGGGCCACAAATTACATTTTACCACGGTCCGAATTGAAACAAAATTGTCAAGCAAAGGTCCGGAACATACGGGGTTAATTCGTGGTTATATTGGGATTATTAATCAAATAATGCAATGAATTGAATCCCGTTATTGTTTTAGTTTTTTTTGCTCTAAACATAAGTTCTTGTTCCTAAATAGACAGAGCCTCTATAATACACAATGTGCTCATAATATATGACAGTGATGTGTTTCTCTTTGCTCAGTTCAACACACTGAGCCCTGCTTAGTCCAGGTTCAGTCCTGGTTCAGAGCAGGTTTAGGTCTGGCTTAGTCCAGGTTTAGTCCTGGTTCTGACCTGCTCGCTGCCGATCGGGAAACAGACTTCTGTCCTGCTATTTGCGCATTACGATCGCGCGTGCATATTTAATTAGGGCGTACTCTGTGTTTTGTTTCTTTTTTTCTTTTAACGAGCCGTATTTCGATCATTCCAAAACGGTTTCTAAAAATTTAAAAAGTAGGACTTTCTCTTTCGGTTCATCTGGGCTGTTTACAACTGGTGCGGTCTGAGGGAGGGAGAGAGAGAGCGCACGTAGCTGCTCCTCTGAGGGGATTCAGGGTCGGGTTCAAAGACCTTGGAGTAATGTCTGTGCATTAAATCTGCTGGAAGAACGACAGCTTGTTCGTCAAACTTATGTTTTTATTCTCAACCTTATATCAGTAACTCTTTTGGCAGCGCGTATAGTCATCCACAGCTCATACACACATATCCGGTTTCTCTGTGTGGTAACATGTCACAATAAAATGCATGTTCCTGTGAACATCACATTTGCATCTTTTTTGTTTATTTTATAATATGAGTAGGGTCAGGAGGTAAACACTTTAAACACTGTGTAACCTTACGATACCATTACTGAACAATGTGCTTGTTAGCTGTACAGCGTAGCTGTAATATTTCAAATAAAACTAGTAGCACTGACTTGTGAACACGGTATCAGCACATATCACAATATTGCACACATGACCATTAACATTTGCACTGATCGTTACAAATTGCAGATCAAACTTTAGGTCTAATGTACTCATTTAAATGAGCTGGTGAGCGTCGGTTAACTCGGATATCTGGGCATAACAGTCACGGGAGGATTGTCGTTCGGATCGGGGGAACATTTTGAAGCTCAGGTGTAATCTTCCCGAAGAATGACGCATTCCTGAGTGTCCGTGGCTGTAACTGCAGAACCTTTGACTTTGACTCACCTCGTAGGGTTTGGTGTTGTAGGGTGGTGACAGTTTATTATGCTTGAGTTGTCGATGTAGCACAGTGTCACCCGGAGTAAGTGAATGTGGTGCATGACGCTTTGCATTAGCAGTCCCTTTCATCTTGGTCTTTGTGTGGCGACGGTGGCGCAGATCGTCTCGTGATCGGAAGGTCGGGGGTTCGAATCCTGCCTCCTGAAGGTGCACATTGTCGTTGTGTCCTTGGGCAAGACACTTCACCCTCCTTGCCTCCAGTGTCTGCGTACCCTGGTGTATGAGTGAGTGGCAGGTGGTGGGCCGATGGCGCAGACTGGCTGCCCCAGGGCAGCTGTCGCTGCAACAGCAGCTCACCACCAAGTATGGAGTGAATGAATAATGACGACAGTGTAGCGCTTTGAGAAACTTGGTAATACAGGCTTGTAAAGCGCAATATAAGTGTAAGGCATTATTATTATTATTATTGTGTTAGTATCCGTTCTTCTCACTTCTGCATCTGAGCATTGTTTCGTCCTGTTACTGAACGAAGGGAGTTTTGTATACATCTTGCGTCGGAAAAGTACCTCAGCTGGTGAACTCACAGTGGTACTGTGAGGTGTGGATCGATATTCACGCAGGAAGATGTTCAGTTGCTGTTTCCAGGGAATGCCTTGTGTTTCTGCGACACGCAGCGCTTTGGTTCTCATGAATATTTCGGCAGTGGCATTAGCTTGAGGCCAAAGAGTATGTAAGACTATTGGCACCTTAATTCAATTGTATATTCATTTGTCAAATGGCTATGCATTATATTATTTTAGTATTTATTTTGGAGTTGTAAATGGCAAAGTGTAATGTTATATCCAATTTTGACATTTAATGTTCTATTCCAAAAGTTCTAATGGCAATTCAATGTGTAAAGTGTCTTTATATATTTCAAATTACAAGATTTTGAAATGAATAGCATATTAACATGGTAATTTTGCCTCTTTATTCATTGTTCTATTCATTCTTAAAATGGCATTTAGAAAGGAGTGGTTTTTGGCAAAGTTGCATGTCATATCTTATTTTGACTTGTAATATTCTATTCCACATTTTAGTATGTTAAGTTTCATTTAATGTGTTGTGAAACAGCACCTCCCTCTGGATTGTATTGCATATTGCATATTGCATCGAGTGCAACTTTATTCAATATGCTATTCAGTTCTTAACCCCTGGGAAGGCGGACCCTGGTCCACTCTCGGCCAATGAGAGTTGAGGGCGCAAATACAACATCAACGTACACAGGGATCGAGGGCGCATGCACTAAAAGTGAGCGCAAAAACTATGACGGAGGTTTATGTCCCTTCATACGCCCGGTGTTTGCATTTCAGCGCGATGTTTTTGGCCCGCAGTGCGCTCGCCCTTTCACAGTTTGACCGCTCAGTTTTCTTCTTCATTCAGCACATTACTTCATCAGAATAAGACTGACTAGTGGATCACAGATTCACAATGCAGAAGTATCCAGATCTGACAGTGAACACGAACACGAAATGCAAAACATTATGTATGGAGCAAACCTAACACTGCTCATCGTCCTGAGTGCACCGTCCCCAGTGTCAAATATGGTGGGGGGGGCATCATGCTATGGGGCTGCTTTTCCTCAGCGGGACTGGGAAGATTGTGAGAATAGTTGGGAAGATGGATGGAGCCAAATACAGAGACATTTTGGAGGAGAACCTGCTGGAGTCACCAAGAGAATTGAGGCTGGGGCGGAGATTCACCTTCCAGCAGGACAATGACCCTAAACACAAACATCTACAATGGAATGGTTTAAAAACAAACATATGAATGTGTTAGAATGGCCCAGTCAAAGTCCTGACCTAAATCCTATTGAACATCTGTGGAAAGACCTGAAAACTGCTGTTCACAAACGCTCTCCTTCTAATGTGACAGAGCTTGAGTTGTTTTGTAAAGAGGAATGGGCTAAAATGTCCGTCTCTACATGTGCAAACCTTGTAGAGTCAAACCCCAGAAGACTTGCTGCTGTTATTGCAGCAAAACGGGGTTCCATGTAAGGGATAATGTAGAGAACACCGGTCATTATCGGGGAAATAAGTACCTACAGGGCGAACTGGACCCCCGACACGTAGTGGATTCCCCCAACTTCTCTCTCACAGGGACAGAGATAGTGTCCGCTACTACTACTTGCGGAGTGATATGAAAGATCTGTATTACAAGCACGAACTCCGTTGCCATTGGCAGCGGTCATTATTTTTTTCAGACGTCCTCTATCAGAAAATAATGACCGGTAGAACGTTGGAAAATCACATTCAAGTCAATGGAGCGTTCTACTTTCATTGTGAAGGGCTGTATAATAAAAAGTATTAAGTCATGCTGTATGAATACTTATGCACGCCCCACTTTTCACTTTTCTATTTTTTGAAAAATAACAGAATCATGTTTCATTTTGCTTTCACTTCACAGTTGTTTGTTACTTGTGTGTGAACTTTCAGTAAAAAATACAATCTTTATGTTTATGGTTGTAAACATGACACAATGTGCAAAAGTTCAAGAAGTACAGACACTTGGTAAAGAAAGAAAACTGCTATAAAAGTACACGAGTACTTCATCAATATATATTTGTTTGTTTATTTCTTGCCTTTCGAAATGATAAAATCAGTCTCTTTTGGCTTTATGCTTAAAGTAAACCAAATCCTAGAATGTTGAACGGATATTTCTGTGTGGAGTTTGTTTAATGTCTTTGAGTTCACCCCATAAAACATGACAGCAAAAACAAAAGTGTACATTTTTGTTGAGTAGCCTACATGTATGAGTAGATCAGAAGTGAACATTTTCTTTTAAAATCTTTCTAATCATTTCTAAAGGTCATTGACTTGTTGCTTTATCTGTTCCAGAGAAAGAAAAACATCATCACAGAGAACGCGTCAGCAGCTATGAACTACTTCCACCTGACAGTAAGTTACTGTGGAATCATTTTTATTTAGAATACTTTGTTATTCCTCACTCGCCTAAAATCATCTGTTTACTCATGAGCACAAAGAGCAGTAACCGATAGTAACTACTTTATATATAAAATTGTTAATTTATATTCTATATATATACACAAATATATTTGATGCTTAATGTAGTTTTATTGTTACTTTGCTGCGTTCACTTTTCCTCTGTGTGACCTCATGGTTTGATTCTCTGCAGTGTCTGAGCTGAGGCTGGTTCTCCTGGGAAACAGCTCATCTGGGACACGTTCAGTGGGGAACCTCCTCCTGGGTCAGACTGTGTTCAGAGACTCAGACCGCTGTGAGAAGTCCAGCGGGCAGTACAGAGGGAAGAACATGGTGCTGGTGAAGACTCCAGACCTGCTCCACCCAGACCTCCCTGAGGCCTCTGTGTCTGCTCTGATGGAGGACTGTGTGGAGCTCTCTGCTCCTGGACCTCATGTCTTCATCCTGGTCCTACAGCCTGAAGACTTCACTGAGAAGCAGAAGACCAGACTCCAGTCAGTCCTGGAGAACTTCAGTGACCAGGCGTTTCAACACTCACTGCTGCTGCTCCTGCCGCCCAGAGGAGTTGCAGATTCATTAGAACATTATAGACGACAGTCACCGCTGAAGGACCTCATTAAACAATGTAGGTTCAGATATGTCAAACAGGATGACATGGAACAACTCGAACTGATCACACGAGTGGGTCAGATCGTGAAGGAAAACAACAGAGAACACGTGTCTACTGACGGTCTTCATCTGACGCCACAGACAGATGTCAATGTTCAAGCACAGACTGACGGTAAGTTTGAAGCAGGATCATTGTTTGATGTGGCTACTTCATCTGAGCTGAAGCTGTGAGGCCAGTTCTTTCTGTTCCTCATTTCCTATGGACATGATTGTAGGCTTGAATTATGATATTTGGTAATGATTCGGTTGTGGAGTTCATGAAGATGATACTAAAGCGTGATGCAAACTTGATGGATGTAAATACATCAATGTACTAGGAGACTGCTGTGTTTGAGAGTAAACACACTTTTAAATAAACAAACTGAAATCATAGGCAATTTAGGATCTTAAACTCTACAGTTCATCATGTCCTTGTTACGTGTGAGAAAAACTAGCATGTAACTTCGTCTGGTTTAGTGGAGGAAACACATGACATTTACGGCTATAGAAATCCTCACTTGGTCTTGTCTTAAACTTGTCAAACATTTTCTTTTCTATCAGACCAGTGTAAGTTTTTCATACCAGACAGTTTCGACTGCACACTTTCTGCAGTCTTCCTCAGTGTTGGTCAAATCATGTGGTCCCTTTGACCACTCACTCTCAGGCAAACTGCACATGTTTTTACTGGTAGGGGAAACCGGAGTACTCGGAGGAAACCTACGCAGACACGGGAGGAACATGCAAACTCCACACAGAAAGGCCTCGCCTGGCCTGGGATCAAACCCAGGACCTTCTGATCACCTTCTCGGTCGCTGTCTCGACTGTATGTGGTCACCCGTGCAAATACCTCTGCCCCCCCATCTGTCCGTGAGCACCACCTGTGCCTGCTCCATTTTAAGGTAGTTGGGCTGATGTTACTGGATGAAGCAAGGCTTAAATTTGAGATATTTCCCTGTTCACTGGAAACTACCTGTTTGAATTTGTATATTGAGAGTAGGGATGCACTGATACCACTTTTACTCAAACCGATCCAGGTACGAGTACTTTATTTAAGTACTTGCTGATACCGAATACCGATACGAGGCTTTTTCTTCAACATACTTTTTGAAGTGAATAGACGGTTTATATACTGACCTTTTCACAGCAGATTGGTTTGTAATTAGTTAATTTACTCATTTACATTACCTTGAGTAAAGTAGGCTCCACTTTTAAGTTATTTTTTAAGTTATATCAGAATTAAACATATGCCATTTTTAATTCTGATATTGAATGAAACGTTTTTTTAAACTTTTCATTCAATATCTTTTTTTATTTTGATTCCGCTGTCCATCATAGAAAGAACAGCCCATGTCCAAAAGCTCCTCAATGCCTTTGCTTTATTCATTTATCTATTTTTATTTAACAATAGTATTGAGATTGAGTCTTTTTGACACCGCTATTCCGACACGTTTTGAGCGTAGCCTGTTCAGTTTTGTAAACTCCACTATCCTTGAGGTTAGGGCTAAGGTAAGGTTAGGGTTCGTTGCACAAAAGATAAAAGTGTCACCACTCCCGACAAAGATGAAAAAAACAATTAGACTTAAACTTAGAAAATTAGAATATCGTTCAAAAGTTCATGCAAGGTGTTACGACCCGTGGCTCGTGAGGCCGCAACAAAGAAGGGCAGGACACAGGCGAAGTTTTAAGCCCGTGTTAGGGCATTTATTTTATCTAAAAAAAAGGACAATTAACAAATGAATTAATATACAACGAAGGTTGGCGTGGCGATGGCGAGGCTGGACCGAGGATGGTGGATGGCAAATGCTGAAGGCGGCAGCACACGTCGTAAGCCCAGGAGCTGCAGGAAAGAGAGGGAGGGTGAGATGGCAGCGGCAGTGGGCGCCTCCTACTGTCCACACCTCAATCCGAGAGACAAAATAGTTAATAGGCCTGGGCCACACCAGGGGGGGCCATCACTGCACTCCGTGGTGTCCATTATCAGAAATAACTGGACAAGTGCATATCCGGGTTATACCTCGGTCCCGCAAACTGAAACTGATTGGGGCCCTGTTTGCGTTTTTTTTTTAAAGTCCTGGGCAGGAGTTATTTCATTTTTTTAATCTGTTTTACCTGAATCGAGTTCCAGCTCAATTGTTTACCGTTACTATGGAAACAGCTGGAGTGGAGTGATTAGAACGTGATTTAACTGTTGCCGGACTAGGTGTGTGTTGGATAAATATTGATTATTCTCTATATTTTGCTTTATCTTACACTTCATGATCTGTATGACTGAAAAGATGTTGTTAATGTTTTACTTTGAGTTCCAGATCTCTGAGTTCTGTAAATTGAAAGAGTGTTATCTGTTGCTTTGGTATATGACCTCTGCCCTTTGACTGGGGCAGAGCAGCTGTGTGTGACCGAGACCTGGGACGGTGTCGAGGACAAGAGTGATGCAAATTAAAAGTAAACACTGTGAAGTTGTAAATGTCATTTGCTGCTTTGGATACTGTCCCCCCTCCCTTAGACCCAAGCAGTAAATTGTAAACCAGGGGCGTGAACAAGTCAATAAAAGCCCATGTGGGGGCAACCAGGGAACCAGAGCGAGCAGGACGATGGCCCAGCTCCATCGGAGCTGGACCCTCATCTCTGTCTGTCTCTCCTGGTCAGAAAAAGGTAAACTGTCTTGTCTCACTTTCTTGCATTAACTATTGTGTTTTGTGGTTTTGTTGGCTACCAGCTCCAACAGTGTGCATTATCACTATTAACAGACACCTTCCAGCCAATCAGAATTGAGTATTCTCCCAGACCATGGTATCATTACTTCTATAATTCAACTTAACATGTGAAACTAATATATGATAGACTCATTACATGCAAAGAGACATATGTCCAGCCTTTATTTGTTATAATTTTGATTATTATGGTTCACAGCTTGTAAAAACTCCAAATTAAAAATCTTTTGAAAATGGAGTGTAAGCCATAATCATCAAAATTATAACAAATAAAAGCTTGACATATGTAATGAGTCTATATCATATATTAGTTTCACATTTTAAGTTGAATTACAGAAATAAATTAACTTTTGAACAATATTCAAATTTGACAAAGTTTCTCCTGTATATTGCCTCGTAATAACATTTCTCAAAGAGCAGATGTTATATTCTGTTTTCCTAGAGTTTTTGCTGCTGTCGTTTCCTCAAAATTCCCTGACACAATCAGGGCCAAAAGATTTTGTTTACAATGTATTTATTTATGCACGATGATTACCTTATGACAAGGACATATGACCAGGTCTCCCTCGGAAAAGAGATTTATCTCAAGGGACTTCCTGGTTAAATAAACGTTCAATAAAAAAAATAAAAAAGAGTGATTTGTAATATCTTGTAATAAATACCTCATGTTATTTTGTCATTCCAGGGTCTGGGCTGAATATGATTCTCCTGGGAAACAGCTGGAGTCAGAGGAGTTCTGTGGGGAACCTCCTGTTGAAGAAGACTGCGCTAAATACAGAGACTAAACCACTAAACTTTCAGACTTACGATGGCGAGATGCATAACCAGCCCCTCACGGTGGTCAACACTCCAGATCTGCAGGACTTAGACATAGCTGACTTTACAGACTGTATTAGACGTCGGAGCGGTCCTCTTGTGTTTCTGCTGGTTCTACTGCCTGAAGACTTCACTGAAGAACACAAATACAAACTGTTTTCAGTCCTGCAGAGCTGCAGTGACAAGGCCTTCGACCAATCACTGGTGCTGACCATGGCACAAGCAGAAACGGGGGTCATGCAGAAAGTACTTAATTATGTTCCCTTTACAGGTAAGAGGGATCCTGATGACCAACATATCAGGGACATGATCATCAAATGTAAATACAGATATCTTTACATAAACAGCACTGATGATCTGGACCAAAAAGAATTCACACATGAAGAGCTGTTTACAAGAATCAGTCAAATGTTGAAAGAGAACAAAGAGAACTTGAGCGGTGGACCATCTCAGGATGAAGACACGGGTCTGAACTTCGCTGCCTCTGAAGAGAACAGGCCATGTCTGAACCTGGTGCTGTGTGGAAGAGCAGGGCCAGAGAAGAGCTCAGTTGTAGAGTCCATTTTCGGACAGGGCAGTGTGTGAGACACCAGGGGAAGGTCTGTGGGCGCTGGGTGTTTCTGCTGGAGCTGCCTCCTCTGTCTGGCTCTGGTGAACCTGAGGAGGAGCTGATGGAGCAGTGTCTCCGCTTCCTGTCCCGCTGTGGCCCTCAGGGCGTCCAGGCCTTCATCCTGGTTCTACCACCGGGCCCTCTGACCGATGAAGATCAGTCTGAGCTGAGGAGCATCCAGGAGGTTTTCAGCTCTGCAGTTTGTCCCTTCACTATGATCCTGTTCACTGTAGACTCAGACTCTTATCATCCAGATGGTGTAGACCGAGACCTCCAGGAGCTTTGTCAGCCCTATGGAGGACATCTGATATTCAACACCAGGGGGCAGCACCAGGTCACTAAGCTGTTGGATTCATTAGTGACTTTAATTACTAAAAATCAACCTCACAGCTACACCTCAGAGACACTCATCTACGGCCAGAGGAAGATGATCACAACTCTACAAGAAGATCTACAGGTCAAAAGGCCAGTCAGTGGTGAGTCTGTTTTATTACCTGCTCAAAAGACTTAAAGAAACATCTTGTAACTACCTAAAAACATGGCCTACTGACCCAAACAATAATAAAAACGGGTACATTTTGTATCGGGCATTTTTATGAAGTCAAACTACAGATATTATTTTTTGTGACAAATTCTTCTTGCGAACTGACCAGAGCCTGAGTAATCCTCAGAATTCATTGTTTTTCAAGATTTACCCACAAAAAAAAATCATGATTGTATCACCCCTCTTCGAACCACCACCTTAACATGGTGGAGGGTTTGACCTGAATGATCCTGGAGCTCTGTGGTCGGGGGCTTCGTGCCCCTGGTAGGGTCTCCCAGGGCAAACAGGTCCTAGGTGACGGGTCAGACAAAGAGCGGTTCAGAAGCCCCTTATGAGAGACCAACAGGCCCGGTCAGAATCGTACTGTATGTCTGCCCCCACGACCCGGCAATCGACAAGTGGAAAAAAATAGATGGATGGATAATCGTATTTGTATGAAGTTACACTAAAGACAGAACCCATATTACCAACGTAACTCCTTCTCATAACATTCTTATCATTCAATACTTATTTTTTTTCCTGATGAAAATTATAAACATGAACTCATATTCAAAATTATGAGATAAAATTATGAGATATGCAGCGACAAAATATCCTTTGGGGTCACCCCACAAAGGTTATCATCAGATCAAATGATGACTTATTTACCAGTTTGATGTTGACGTCCCCTGGGCCGGAACTCCTAAATCCCACGGCCAATGTAATCTCAGCTTATTGTGTGTGTCAGTGTTTTCAGTGAAGTGAATACATGACAGTTAAGGTTGAGTGTTTTGCTTTGTCCCAGTGACCAGCTCATTCTGAACATCAGACTCTGGTTTGGACTCCGCGCTCTGGCCCCGCCCCCTCAGTCGTGCTGTTAAAACACCGGTACAGATTCAAATACGCTGGTTTAAGCTTTTGTTAAAGCGAAGATAATGTATATGCAGGACATTACTATCTTTGCACGTGTCACTGCACATCAGCTCATAAATGTGTCAGATACAAAGCCACAGGTTTAGTGGCAGAGGAGACGCTTCTCCTTCTCCCCTCGGATCAGAATGAGAGGAAAACTCCTGTTGCAAATGGAAGTCCCCGTCAGTCTGACGGCGCACAGGCTCCTGACAGATATGACAGAAATTGCAACTTGATCGATCGTTGGCGCTGCTGTTCTTGCGAGGGCTGACGCTCAGCCTCAGCCGCGCTCTCGACCTCCACGGGGTTTTACGCACTCGGGTCCAAAGCGGCTCTTGAGGTTCGGTTCTGGAGTCACACATTTAGGTCCAGAACAAGCTCATCCACGTCTGAATTATAAGACCCTTTTCGCCTGTATAAGCGCGTTTCCCGTGCGGCGTCAATATCGATCAGATTGTGATCAACTTCTTTTTTTTTCTCCAAAATGTCTTCGGGTACGCGTACCACAGTTTGGGAAACCCTGCTGCAGGCAATAAAAAGAAAACTGTAAGCAACTATTTAATTGAAATGTATTGAACTTCTGACATTCAATATTAACACCTTATACCAAACAAAGTGCAAACTAGAAGGGTCGACATATTCTAGGACACTGTTTCCATCTGTGCTTCTCAAGCTTTAACATAACTTACACTCTCACCAGGTTCTGTGTTTGAACTAGGCCTCACAACATTTACAACAAATAGTCAATATACAGCATCATCTTTAAAAATATCCCAATAACAATATTGATATTTCATCTGCGTTATTTTGGTTAAATATTTCCTCACAAAAACAATATATTAAATGTATGAATTCAGATAATACTGTATTACTGCTAAAGTAGAGTAGCCACATGTTGTGTCTTTTTCCCTTTCTTTTAAAATCTAACCTCCTGTACACACGGCCGTCGGAGTGAAGCAGCTTTTTTGGGAAACTTGTTGACTGTTTGTCAAACCGCTGCATTTCTCAGTAACATAGTCCTAAGCCCTGAGTAATGTTCTCAGGACCATCGCGCTTGTATTTGGACAGTGGCTAAAGCGCTCGGGTTCCTCTCGCTAACAGTAGCGCTGATTAGCTTCAATACACTGACTGGGCGAGATAAAGTTCACAGAAAGTGTCGGGTTCAGCAGCTCCATAGTCGCACTTTGTTTACACCCCGCCTCTCTCCAAAAGCAGCTGATCTATAAATGATCTGGATCCATGCGGGACACGGCTGATGTGCTCAGTGCTGTCTTTAGGCTCAGGGAGACGGGTTGGATGAAGCTCCGCCCACTCAGCGTTGTGATAGCATTCATGTTTCTGTAGTTATTTTAAGCACACGCAGCACGTGCATTTATCGAGACTAAAAATGTTATCGTCCTTCATTTTACTTATCGAGCGATAACTCGATATAGTCATTATCGCGGCAGGCCTATTTGGATCGATAGACTTTTGTCACGATCCGATACATATCACGATACTCAGGCTGATCCGTATTGCGATACAGTAAGTAATTATAGTTAGTCATATGGGTCATTCCGCCAAATCGGTGCCTAATCAGCTTTAATGATTTTTCTTGATATTTTTTTAATATCAAATATAATATAAAAATATTGAAGAGAGAGAGTCACTGATTGGCTTAGATCGTGGGAAAGTCTCTTCTGAATGCAACAACTTCTTGATTATGATGTCATTGGACTGTACCATTAATATGTGTATTTTATTGTACTTTGGTAACATGACAAACTTTATGGACACACATAAAACTGAAAATATTCCATAGAAATATGATTTATTTTTTATTTAAAAAATTTTTGATTTTTAAAAACAGTAAAATAATGAGATCTCTTAGTGGACAATGTAATTAAGTGATTGTTTTGTAGTTCTCGCTACAATTCACACATTTTATAACTTATTAAAGATGAAAAATAACAGGCAGGGACAGGTCAAAAAACTAATTTTTATGAACATTTTATTTTTGGATTATCTTTTTTTAAATAATATTAAGTTGAAATTGTTTCAAAACTATTAAATATTATTAAAATACATAATGTTATGTAATAGTTGTCTTTCAACAACTGGTTGTGATTGCCATTTATTTCCTTGGGACGCAAAAGGCACAGTTTTGGCGGAATGACCCATATGTTTACCTTCAAATGTGTAAAAATAAACAGTCATGTGTCCAAAGTTTAGAAAACAAATGCCATTTGACATTTATTGAAGTGTTAAGATTGAAAATTGATGAACAAAGTGCTGTGTAAGTGTTACTGGAAACAAAGGAGTGCAGGAAAAACAATCCTCCAAACACAAGTATTAAAAGTATTGTGATACTTAATAAATATTAATACTTGGTATTGCAGCACAAAGTATTGCGATCCATTTGTTTGTTCCAGCCCTAATAACAATACAGCCATAAGATAAAAAGGTCAACTCAATAACGTGTTAATAATTCCATTGTTCAAGTTGTGTTAATAGTCTCACATGTTGTGTGAAAATAATGCAGTATTCCTTTGTCTTGAACTCTTTGCCCTTTTTATATTTTTATTCCCAAAATGCTTTGTCACTTTGTGGTGTGATGTATTTTCATAGAGTGCTTTAAAGGATTTTTGAGCTGTTTATTTTAAACAAAACATGAGTGAATTCATAAGTTCATCTTTATCCATTAAATGATATCCATATTTTGCAGGTTCTGACGCCTCTGCTGACGGTCTGAGGATTACACTTGTGGGAAATACTGGCTGTGGAAAGAGCTCCTCAGGAAACACACTCCTGAGAAGAAGGCAGTTTCATGCTGTGATAAGTTCAGGATCTGTCACCCAGACCTGTGAAAAAGCTGAGGCTGAAGTCGATGGGCGACGCATCACTGTGGTGGACACTCCGGGTTTGTTTGACCACAGAATGTCCAATGATGACGTCATTGATGAAATTACTAAATGTATCAGTCTTTTGGCTCCAGGGCCTCACGTGTTTCTGCTGGTGCTCGAGCTCGGACGATTTACAGAAGTAGAGAATAAGACCATCGATCTTATTAGAAAATCATTTGGGAGAGGGTCACAAAAATACACAATGATTCTTTTCACTCATGGAGATAATTTGGAGGGTAAGTTTTCTATAGGTAGCGTTCACGTGACATCACAGCGTTCTAAAGATCCTATAGTTTAACATTGAGGTGGAGGGCAACTGAAAATTCCACGGCCGTAACCATAGTAACGCTCAAAATGCAGATTTATAGTCTTAAATCATTGCTAATATCTCTGTAATTATTGGGCCAATTCACAAGAAACAAAAACTGACAGAAAGTTCAAAGTCACATCTTCCAGCAGATATGAACATATGTCTAATTATTTCTTCACAAAGGCGTCCAAAAGTGGAGACAATATTCAATAACATGTGCTTGATGTAGGCCAGTAGAAAGGACTTTCAGCCATAAAATTCACATGTCAGGTTTGTGAATCCAATCCCTGTCACATGATGATCACAGAAAACATTTGGACATTTTCTTTTTGGAAATTTCTTTCAAAAACTGTTTCTCTCCCATAGACTTGTATTGACACCTGCCCTCCAACTGAAATGGAATTCTAAATCGTGAACGCTACCTATTGAAGAATACATGAGAGACAGTGACAGTTCTCTGACAAAGATCCTCTCCGACTGCGGAAACCGCTTCCATGTGTTTAATAACAAAGACCAAACAAACGTCTCTCAGGTGAAAGAGCTGCTGAAAAAGATTGATGTCATGGTGGAGAAGAACGGCGGAGGCTGCTTCACCAACGACATGTTTCAACACGCTGAGGTGACCATCAAGAAAGAGATGGAGAGACTCATGAAGGAGAAGGAAGAGGGGATGAGGAGAGAGAGGGAGGAAATGGAGAGGAAGTATCAACAGGAAATGGAAGACATTAAACTGCAGATGGAAAAACAAAAAGAACAAACAGAGAAAGACAGAAAACAGAGAGAACAGGAGCTCAGAGAAAAGGAGGAAAAGATTAAGATGGAAGAGGAGAGGCTGAAGGAGGAGATGGAGAGAATTGTGAAGGAGAAGGAAGAAAAGATGAGGAGAGAGAGGGAGGAAACGGACAGAAAATATCAACAGGAAATGGAAGAAATAAAACAGGAAATGGATCAACAAAAAGAACAAACAAAGACAGAAATAAAACAGAAGGAACAGGAACTTAAAGAAAACGAGGAAAGGTTTAAGATGGAAGAGGAGCTGCGAAAGAAAGAACAGGAAAAGAGGGAGGAAGAAGAGAGAAAGAGGAAAGAAGAGGAGGAACATCAGCGTCAGGAATTGGAACAAAAACAAAAAGAGCTGGAGGAAAAAATCAAATCTGAATCAGAGTCAAAAGAAGCAACTGAACAAAAACTACAGGAGAGCAGGAGAAAGATGGAAGAGCAGAAAGAGAAGTGGGAAAACGAAAAGGAAGAGTGGAAGCAAAAAAGAAAACGGGAAGAAGAAGAGAAACAACAATACCTTAAAAACCTCCGTGAAGAATATGACAAACAAAGACTGAAGGATCAAGAGCAGCGACAAGAAGAAGACAGAATCAGGAAACAACAAGAGGAAGAAATGAAGAGGAAATATCAACAGGAAATGGAAGAAATTAAACAGGAAATGGATAAACAAAAAGAACAAACAGAAAAAGACAGAAAACAGAGAGAACAGGAGCTCAGAGAAAAGGAGGAAACAATTCAGATGGAAGAGGAACTGCTGAAGGAGGAGATGGAGAGAATTGTGAAGGAGAAGGAGGAAAAGATGAGGAGAGAGAGGGAGGAAATAGAGAGAAAATATCAACAGGAAATGGAAGAAATAAAACAGGAAATGGATAAACAAAAAGGGCAAATGGAGACAGAAATAAAAGAGAAACAGCAGGAACTCAGAGAAAAGGAGGAAAAGATTAAAAAAGAAGAGGAACTGCGAAAGAAAGAACAGGAAAAGAGGGAGGAAGAAGAGAGAAAGAGGAAAGAACAGGAGGAACATCAGCGTCAGGAATGGAAACAAAAACAAAAAGATCTGGAGAAAAAAATCAAATCTGGATCAAAGTCAAAAGAAGCAACTGAACAAAAACTACAGGAGAGCAGGAGAAAGATGGAAGAGCAGAAAGAGCAGTGGGAAAAAGAAAGGGAAGAGTGGTGGAAAAAAAGAAAACAGGAAGAAAAAGAGAAACAACAACACCTTAAAAACCTCCGTGAAGAATATGACAAACAAAGACTGGAGGATCAGGAGCAGCGACGAGAAGAAGACAGAATCAGGAAACAACAAGAGGAAGAAATGAAGAGGAAATATCAACAGGAAATGGAAGAAATTAAACTGCAGATGGAAAAACAAAAAGAACAAACAGAAAAAGACAGAAAACAGAGAGAACAGGAGCTCAGAGAAAAGGAGGAAAAGATTCAGATGGAAGAGGAGCGGCTGAAGGAGATGGAGAGAATTGTGAAGGAGAAGGAAGAGGAGATGAGGAGAGAGAGGGAGGAAATAGAGAGAAAATATCAACAGGAAATGGAAGAAATAAAACAGGAAATGGATAAACAGAAAGAACAAATGGAGACAGAAATAAAAGAGAAACAACAGGAACTTAGAGAAAAGGAGGAAAAGATTAAAAAAGAAGAGGAGCTGCGAAAGAAAGAACAGGAAAAGAGGGAGGAAGAAGAGAGAAAGAGGAAAGAACAGGAGGAACATCAGCGTCAGGAATGGAAACAAAAACAAAAAGAGCTGGAGGAAAAAATCAAATCTGAATCAGAGTCAAAAGAAGCAACTGAACAAAAACTACAGGAGAGCAGGAGAAAGATGGAAGAGCAGAAAGAGAAGTGGGAAAAAGAAAGGGAAGAGTGGATGCAAAAAAGAAAACGGGAAGATGAAGAGAAACGACAATACATTAAAAACCTCCATGAAGAATATGACAAACAAAGACTGAAGGATCAGGAGCAGCGACGAGAAGAAGACAGAATCAGGAAACAACAAGAGGAAGAAATGAAGAGGAAATATCAACAGGAAATGGAAGAAATTAAACAGGAAATGGATAAACAAAAAGAACAAACAGAAAAAGACAGAAAACAGAGAGAACAGGAGCTCAGCGAAAAGGAGGAAAAGATTAAGATGGAAGAGGAACTGCTGAAGGAGGAGATGGAGAGAAAATATCAACAGGAAATGGAAAAACAAAAAGAGCAAATGGAGACAGAAATAAAAGAGAGGGAACAGGAACTTAGAAAAAAGGAGGAAAAGATTAAGATGGAAGAGGAGCGGCGAAAGAAAGAACAGGAAAAGAGGGAGGAAGAAGAGAGAAAGAGGAAAGAACAGGAGGAACATCAGCGTCAGGACTTAGAACAAAAACAAAAGGAGCTGGAGGAAAAAATCAAATCTGAATCAGAGTCAAAAGAAGCAACTGAACAAAAACTACAGGAGAGCAGGAGAAAGATGGAAGAGCAGAGAGAGAAATGGGAAAAAGAAAAGGAAGAGTGGAAGCAAAAAAGAAAACGGGAAGATGAAGAGAAACAACAACACCTTAAAAACCTCCGTGAAGAATATGACAAACAAAGACTGGAGGATCAGGAGCAGCGACGAGAAGAAGACAGAATCAGGAAACAACAAGAGGAAGAAATGAAGAGGAAATATCAACAGGAAATGGAAGAAATTAAACAGGAAATGGATAAACAAAAAGAACAAACAGAAAAAGACAGAAAACAGAGAGAACAGGAGCTCAGCGAAAAGGAGGAAAAGATTAAGATGGAAGATGAGCGGCTGAAGGAGGAGATGGAGAGAATCATGAAGGAGAAGGAAGAAAAGATGAGGAGAGAGAGGGAAGAAACGGACAGAAAATATCAACAGGAAATGAAAGAAATAAAACAGGAAATGGATCAACAAAAAGAACAAACAAAGACAGAAATAAAACAGAAGGAACAGGAACTTAAAGAAAACGAGGAAAGGTTTAAGATGGAAGAGGAACTGCGAAAGAAAGAACAGGAAAAGAGGGAGGAAGAAGAGAGAAAGAGGAAAGAACAGGAGGAACATCAGCGTCAGGACTTAGAACAAAAACAAAAAGAGCTGGAGGAAAAAATCAAATCTGAATCAGAGTCAAAAGAAGCAACTGAACAAAAACTACAGGAGAGCAGGAGAAAGATGGAACAGGACAAAGAGAAATGGGAAAGGGAAAGAGAAGAGTGGTGGAAAAAAAGAAAAGAGGAAGATGAAGAGAAACAACAACACCTTAACAACCTCTGTGAAGAATATGACAAACAAAGACTGAAGGATCAAGAGCAGCGACGAGAAGAAGACAGAATCAGGAGACAACAAGAGGAAGAAAACATTGAGAAGTTAAAGAAAAAGCATGAGAAGGAAATAGAAGACAGTATAAAGGAGCACAGGAAAAACATAAATGATTTGGTGATGTGTATCTGTAAAAATCAGCGCAATATGAAACGGATTAATGAGAAACTAAAGGCAGATGAGGAACAAATGGAAAAAGAGACAGATGAGGAGAAAAAAGAAGCACTGCTGAAAGATCAAGAGAAAGAGCTCCGTGAACTCATACAGAACATATTAGAGGAAGAGGAAAAGAAAAAGAAAGAGGGCGACTCCATATGGTCGAATTTATTTAGTTGGTTTTCTATTTTTCTATTTTCTATTTTTTTTTATTTTTTTTTTATTTTTTTAACAGGGACAGTGCACAATCTACATTAGCCTCAGAAAGGAGAGATGCATTGTACCAGGTTATAGCACTTGTGCTAATTTCCACCTGCAGTCCCTGGGCCTATTGTACATGTTTTTAGTGGTAGGGGAAACCGGAGTACCCGGAGGAAACCTACGCAGACACGGGGAGAACATGCAAACTCCACACAGAAAGGCCCCGTCCAGGTGGGAATCAAACCCGGACCTTCTAGCTGTGAAGCACGAGCGCTAACCGCTGTGCTACCGTGCGTGGGGTTCTTAAGGCACACGTGGCCAGTAGATTCCTGATCCCACTTCCGCAGGAGCCTCCAGTGCAGTTGAGAAGATCATTGGAGCTCCTCTCCCCTCCATTAAGGACATGTAGTCCACCTGTCTCTCCTCAAGGTAATGCTTTCAGGGAGGACACTGCAAAACCCATGGGCCAGGTCCAGTCGACTGAAGAACAGTTTATCCACTAGACTATCAGGACGCTGAACTTCTTTCCTTCCCTGTGCTTCCCAGCATCACACACTAGAGGTCGCTGTATGCTGGTACTGATATATAACATGTATTCTCCTTCTCCTCCAATAATCATTTTCTCATTTGGACAGAAGACATGAGGAGATGTTGTTATGCCTCTTCCCAAACTTTAACCTCATAACTCTGTAACCGAGTGCATTTTCTCCTGGTCGGCTTTACCCAAATCTAAAAACTTCTTACAGCCTACGGGCCAGTGTAAAGACCTACAACACTGATCTAAGACTTTTCTGTTGCTTTTCATCCTCATTTACGTCTCGTTTTCATGTCTATTTTGACACTTTTTTCAGGAAGCTTTTAGATTTGGGTAATGCCTGGATACCTGGGGGAAAAAACTGGAGAAAATGTGCTTGTGTAGGTGGGGGTTAAGGGGTCTGTTTTTTTTTTTTCTAGGGAGAGTTTTCCTTTTGTTAGAGCCATAACCATGTTTAGAGCCAACATGCTAAAGCCATTTGTTAGCTAGCTTACATTGTTTATAAAGTGAACACTCGGGGTTAATGTCACATGGGGCACAAATGGTGGGAAACATTTTTCTTTTGTGTCTAATATGTTTTTATGTCTAATGAAACCCCAAACTGAATAAAGGCATTTGTATACAATTTACTTGTGAAATTAATTCTAAAATTGAAATGTATGAATATTTTATATTTGGTCAGGGTGTAAATGTGTGATTTCATGAATAATGTAAACTGTGGCGTCGAGTCTGGAAAACAATAAACTCGTGATGTCTCATGTATGATTATATTTTCAATTAAGACAGCCAAAATGTATAAGTTAATCAGCCTTGTGGCTATAATCCGACATGTTAACGTCTGTTTTTGTTGTTTCAATGCAGATGTTCATTCATATATATTTCCCTGTCACATTAAAAAAAATCATGTTAATCCAGTGGCAAAATAAAAGTCACAATATGTTACTACACTGTATATTATACCTGAGTAACAATAACTGACGTAACAATAAAGTTTACTCTAAATCATTAATGAATCCTTTGTCTCGTCTCTTTTGCCATCCTCCACACCTTACTCTTTGTCAATACCAGTTTATATAAACACGCCTGTTTACAATATAATGATTTCCAACAGACTTGTAGTCATCATAATACTGTATTAACACAATAGTAGTATTTCTCGACAGTATTTGTTGGGAGCTTAACTTTTGTTGTCTGATGTAGATGAACAGTGTCTTCAAAATGAATTCAGCTTCAGACCTTAGAGTGAACAAAGTCCCAAGAGAAGGTGAAGAGCATGAGTTTGTGTCGCAAAATTGTCCATAACCTCAGATCCTTCCAGAGTGGCCGTCATAGCCTGAAGCTCTGACGGTTCCTCTGTCTCGGCTGCACTGCACAGAAGTCTGGTGCCGTCTCTGAATTCTGTTGTGAAAATCACAGGTTTTATTAAAATGACGTAACGTATATTCAGGTACAAAACATCACTGAGGTTGGAGGAGACAGTTCATACACAAGGCCAGAGCTTCAGTCTATGACGGTCCCTCTGGAAGGACCTGAGGTTATGGACAATGTTCAGACTCATGAACTCTAAACACTAAACTCATGCGAGACTTCTCTTGGGACTTTGTTTACTTAGTCTGTTGAAAACTGTTCGCTGCTGTGCCCTGTGAACCCAAATCTAGTTTCAAATGTGTTTTTTGTTTAGGGGTGCACCAATCTGATAGTGGTATTGGATATCGGAGCTGATACTCATAAAAATACTATAATCGGTATCGGCTACAAATATCTGATACTTAACCGATACCAGTTTTGTCTCTCAACGCTTTAAAAACACAACCTTCCACCTCCGCAAACGTATTTTCTGAAAACCACGCAAAAGGCAGCGGCTAAAGCTAGCGGCAACGTACTATTGCTAGGGACAGCTAATCGAGTTAGGTAAAAGCCATCGTTACCACGGCGATCTGCCATGTTTGTAGGTGTTAGCATACATTTTCCATAGACGAACAATAGCTAAATACAGTATAAAAAGTAGAGAAAAGCTGTGGGACAACTCCATTAGCTGTCGAGTCACTACTGGTAAACACATCTAACACACTGTAGCGTCCAAGTGTTTTAATGTGAACAATAATTCCAGTATTTTACCTTTTGAAATCTCCATTAGTTTATAACTGCTGCAAATCCTGTGATGCTTAGCGATACGACATCACATTCCTGAATATCGCTAAGCAGTTTTTCACCACTTTTTATACTGTTTTTGGCTAATGTTAGTCAATGGAAATGTATGCTAACAGCTGCAAAGATGGCGGATCTCCACGGCCACAGCTGGAGTAGCCAAGTGTTTGTATTTTAGTTTATGAAATGCTGTTAAAGAATAATTATTTGTAATGATCAGATCACTTTATGTTTATATTAACCTCTTAACCACTGCCTTAACCAAGCACATTTTCTCTAGTTCGGCTTTAAACAAATCGAAAGCCTAATAATCCAAACAATTCTAAAAAAAAAAAAAAAATCTGTATGTCTGCACAGCACGTGGCATGGAAAATTAGCTTGGCTTATTTTAACAGTGAGCAGATTACAGATGCCAGTCGAACAAAAATGTCCAAATAAACCCAAAACCGCCTAAATGAAACGCAGAACTCACTTCTGTCTGAAACACACGCCCTTTTCACAGATAAAGCGCCAGTCTGGAGCAGGTTGTGATCGCTGGGTTAGGGTGCCCTCTAGTGGGTAATCCAAGAACGTCAGAGAACGTAACAAGATAGCTGGGACCTTTCGCACAGTCTTTTGAGCGACGAAGCAATGCAAGTTAAGTTGTCTGCAGCACACTTTCGCATATTTCTGATGGTTTCCAAACATATCGCTTTGTGGCGTCACTTCTTTTAGAACGAACACACAAAGCCCGCCCTTATTTTGAAGGGCTGGTTTCCGGTGAGGCGGAAGTGTTGATGTGAGTGGCGCGAGATTTTCCCGCTGACTTGTTTAGTGGAGGAAAAAAAAAAGTTTCGCAGAGGCTTTTTTTTTGCCGTCCTCCACATTCGTGACCCTCACGTTTGGACTTTGTCTACCGACGCATTTTGGTCTGTTCCCGGTACAGCTGCACCGACTGTTTTAGCGGCTGCTGTTAAGATCCAGGAGTTTGGGCAAAATGAGCCAGACCTTTGGATATTCTCACGTCATCGCTGCTTTGGATTCAGTTTAAGACCGTTAAACTGAATCCAGTTTAAGACCGCGTTATTACAACTTTACCAGCTCTCTGATACACAGGTGAAACTCGGAAAATTAGAATATCGTGGAAAAAGTTCATTTGTATTTGTATTTAAACTTAAAATGTGAAACTAATATATGACATAGACCGGTGGTTCTTAAACTTGTTGGAGGTACTGAGATACTGGGAGCCACTGATATAGACTCATGCAAAGTGACACGTGTCAAGCCTTTGTTTGTTTTATTTTTAATAATTATGGCTTACGGCTTGTAAAAAAAAAAAAAAAAGGAAAATTTCTGAATATTAGAATATAGAGTGTTTTCACGAACGTCACAAATCTGGTCCAGGATCGGAAGTGCCGCCATGACGGAGATGCAGCTCACGCCAATGAACGAGACGGATGATCAATTTTGGATAAAAACGCGAGGTTTCGCAATAAACCCTGGAGTTCGGACCCCAAGACATCTCACACAGTTGACCAGTTGTACAAAAAAAAAGACTGAATGCAAAACAAAAATAACGTTTGGGGATGAAGATCCATATGAAATGAAAACGAATGCCGGTTAGCTCAGTGGAGATATTGCCTCCCGTAAGTGACTCCATTTTCTCATCAGTGTGATTTGATATTATGCTTTTTATACGTAATGTAACACTCGTGTGTAATAATTTGTTTCAGTAAATTTCCCACCTTTAACCAGAGGTCATGTTGGAATTAACTTTGCTAATTGAAAATTTAACTTTTTACACCTAGGCCTAACCCAGTTAAGTAAATGTAAAGTCCACGTACCGGCTACAAAATGAGCCGCGCAAATTCAGATGTTAATCCAGATTGTTCCGTCCAAATTCTGATTGAGGCTTAATCCATAATCGTCTCCTTTGTTTAGATCATTGTTCTGTCTGTTCTCCCTTATTCTGCACAACTCTGGGCAAACGCTAACACTGCAAAGTAGTTTCTCTGTCTGATCTATTGTGACGACAGAGAACGTGACATGAATTCACCGTTTTGTTGTTTCAGACTTGGCGGTGCTGTTTGTTTTGATCGGTGAGCGCGTGGCGTCGCCATCATGTCCGACCTCGGAAAAGTGACGTCACGGTAAAACACACTATTACATGAAATCAATAAAAACAAGATTTTAAACAGAGAAATGTGGGCCGTCTGAAAACTATAATTATGCATTTGTAGTTAGCACTTGGTTTGGGCGCCTCTTTACTTGAATTACTGCGTCAATGCGGCGTGGATGTGTTACAGGTCAGGTCTAGAGGGCGGACCTGCACCAGAAGAATAACCTGAATAAACTGGAGACATGATGAGACAAGAGGCAGTGAGCTTTGGTTCCATGCAGCCTCGCTTCATGTGTGAGGGAAGGCTGCGACAACACGTCTTACTCACTACACTGCCCCCTTGTGGCGAACCCCAATATTACAATCACCTCGGAATCAAAGAAAGACATTAATGCGTTGAATTGTCAAGACTCTTTTTAACTGAAGTGCTACTAAATAAAAATGACACAGATGCTATCAGCCTGTGGCCCTGCGGAGGCGACTGCGCTCATCCCTGCGACTTGTGCGCCTTTTTCTTCCACACTTTTCCCTTCCGTTTAACTATACAGCACTTTGAGAACATCCAGCTTCTTTTTGCTCTGACCTTTTGAGGCTTTTGTCAATGATGGTTTTCTGCACAACTGTCAGGTCAGCAGGTCTGAACCCATGATGGTGAATTCTACTGAACCACTGAGACCATTTAAAGTCTCAGGGACCCTTTGCAGGTGTTTTGGATGAAATAGCTGATGACAGGTGATACTTTGAGCCACAATAATAGTTCCTTCACACGATATTCTAAAGAGATTTTGAATTTGGTTTTTTTTACAAGCTGTGAGCCAAACTCATCCTGCAAAGTGGGATATATCTAGCCTTTATTTGTAATCATTTTGATAATTGTGGCTCACAACTTGTAAAAAAACCCAAATAAAACAACACAGAAACATGTCTGTGTAAGTTCTCAGTCGTACAGGAGTTGTCCATCTTCAATGAAGGCTCTTGATTCATCTTCTGTACTCAGTAGTTGAAGTCTTCGAACGTTTCGCCTCTCATCCAAAAGGCTTTGTCAGCGACAAAGGTCCCACTCTGGTCGCAGCTGAATATATAGACCAACGGGGAGGAGTTAGGGTAGGTCCGGCTCCTCCCCTCTAATCACAGCTACTCTCACCTGTGGGTAAACACCTTTGAGGTAAAGCGTCTCTAACGATCTGCTCACCTCAGTATCGGTCAGTCCTGTCCTATTCATAGATGATCACTACCCAGTATCTGTCCTATTCATGGCTGATCACTGCTAAATACCTGCCTATTGTTCTTTTGTTGGCTGAGGTGCCGTCTTCTTGGACTGGCCCCGCCCTGTCGGTTTCTCCCGAAGGAGATTAGGGTAAAGTGACGGGAGATTAAATCTGAGGCCGCCATTCCGGTTCATGGAGGGATTTTCTTTCTTGACAAAAATAGCTTCTTTAACTCCTCTTTCAAACCAACGTTCTTCTTTAGCTAAAATGTTGACCTCCCCGTCCTCAAAGGAGTGGTTGGAGGCTTTGAGGTGGAGGTGCACCGCCGACTGAGGGCCACTTGTGCTTTCTCTTCGGTGTTGATAAAGTCTCTTCTGTAAAATTAGTTTAGTTTCTCCAATATAATGTTGTTTGCATTCTTCTTCTTTGCATTGAATTGAATAAACCACATTGCTTTGTTTGTGGCTCAGAGTTTTGTCTTTGGGATGAACTCATTTTTGTCTCAGTGAGAAAAAACACACTGAGACAAAAAGGGAGCAAAGAAACAAAGACTTCTTTTTGTTTTGGCACCAAGCCCCCGACAACAGAGCTCCAGGATCATTCAGGCTCAAACCCCTCCACCACGTTAAGGTGGCGGCTCCAGGAGGGGTGGATGACATTTCTGCAGGAATGATTCTAATATTAAATAGGCTATGCTTAGAAAGTCCAGTTCTATGTTCTCAATATAGACCTATTTATTAGGCCTATATTGGATCGATCAATTGAGAAACAGCCTGTTTGTCTTTGAAAAAGCTTGTACAGTAGTTTGACAGGCCAGGAGAGAAACAGGCTGCAGTGTGATGGTGATGCCACAAGAGAGCGCCATTGAGTAACTAATGTAAAATGAATACCTCCCACAATGAACTGAAATAAAGACTTGCACGTTATGAACAGCAGACGCACCTCGAGCTTGGACTGTGCACAACAGCTCCGTGTTTTCAACAAAAGGAGAAAGATTGAAACTGAAGAGAGATGGAAGAAGGTGAGTTCAGCTGTAATTATATTAATGACATTTGTGTGAAGGATTATATTATTATAGAACTAATTAAAATGAAAGTTTGCAGTTTGATTACATTGAATTATATGCTGCGTGAGTACAGGCCCAGACCAGGGGCCACAAATTACATTTTACCACGGTCCGAATTGAAACAAAATTGTCAAGCAAAGGTCCGGAACATACGGGGTTAATTCGCGGTTATATTGGGATTATTAAGCAAATAATGCAATTAATTGAATCCCGTTATTGTTTTTTTTTTTTTTGTTGCTCTCAACATAAGTTCTTGTTCCTAAATAGACAGAGCCTCAATCATACACAATGTGCTCATAATATATGACAGTGATGTGTTTTGCTCAGTTCCACACACTGAGCCCTGCTTAGTCCAGGTTTAGTCCTGGTTCAGAGCAGGTTTAGTTCTGGCTTAGTCCAGGTTTAGTCCTGGTTCAGAGCAGGTTTAGTCCTGGTTCTGACCTGCTCGCTGCCGATCGGGAAACAACCGTGCTATTTGTGCATTACCATCGCGTGTGCATATTTCATTAGGGCGTTTGCTGTTTTTTCCTTATCTTTTGGCGAGCCGTATTTCAGTCATTCCGAAACTGTTTCTAACAACTTTCTCTTTCGGTTAATCTGGGCTGTAGTTTACAACTGGTGCAGTCGGAGGGAGGGAGAGAGCGCATGTAGCTGCTCCTCTGAGGGGATTCAGGGTCAGTATGGTGGGCCGATATGGTCACGCTCGCCACTTTCTTGCAGCGCTTTTGACGCCGTATTTTCAAAATAAAACGCCGCTTTTTACGCCTCACTACTATCGCATATCGCAAGCCATGTGTGCCAAAAATCATCACTTATTTACGCGTCATTCAATAAAAAATATGCCGTTAAAAACGCCGCTTTTTAAAATAAAACGCCGCTTTCAAAACGGTGTCCAGAGTGAACCCGGATAGCAAAATGTCGTTGATACAACGTTGATCTAGCCTCAGGCTTTTTCGTTGAATCAACGTTGATTTCTGACGTTGAAATGGCGTCAACGTTGCTCGTTATGTTGAATGTTGATCCAACGTTGATCTTTCATTGATTATGACATTGAAACAACGCCGGATTTTCAACACTACATCAACATTGAATCAACATGGATTTAACAGTATTAAGCATTAATATTTCATTGATTTGACATTGAAACAATGTTCTAAAATCAACAGACCATCAATCTTATTGCAGCTTCTTTATTACACAATTTATTATACTGTAATACAAAACTACCTACTTGACTACCAGACAACAATAAAAAACACATAAAAATGCATGTGAAGAATTGTCATACTAGAAATTTACCTTTTTGTCTAAATTTAGCTTTAATGACACAAAGCCCTATAGGACAAAGTCCCGCCCACTTCCAGTCTTGGACGTGTGTCGCAAGTAAAAACCCTATTGATTTCATCTATTGATAAAACAAAACAACAAAAAAAGAGTTAAAAAGCACGACACATGGTAATCAGCTCTGTCCTACCTGCCAACCATGGCATGGATATTTTATACAAAGAATCCCATTAAATACTTGAAAATAAGGTGACATTTATTTCAGTTATAACATTTTAAATAAATATTCAGTTGTGTTTTAGCACACCATTTTAGCACATGGCTGATGAGTCTGTGTTGAGCTTTTAAACTCTTGATATTTCTCAAAGTCAATGGATTAAATGGGATTTATGCCTCGGACTCTCACTGAATAACAGGAAGTAGGCGGTCGCGCCTACTTCCTGTTATTCAGATAGTCACTACAGACTGTATGATGAAGCACAGTACAATTAAAATGGCAAAATGTTACAAAAATGTTACAAATTATGTTGAAAAAAATATATATATTTAAACTATAATGAATGGCCTTCACAGAGTACAGACAGTTTGTAGTTTAGAGCAAACACTTTTAGAAATGCTTTTGATTCTTGTATTAGTTCAACAGTTCATATTTCATTCCTCTCATACTGTGGGTCAAAGGCTTCTGGACACATTAGAAATGTGCTACCTCGCTTTTCATGCCATCTTTTCTTTCTAGTCCATATATCGTCTTATCTTCCACTTCTTCAGCTCATCACTGTAGGTGAGTTTAGGTGAAGAAAACTGGAAAGAAGCCGCTAGGGGAAAAAAGAAAAGAAAAAAAGATTTGCCAGAATTTAATTTTAACAAAGAGGAAAAAACCGACACAGTTTGATATACAATGTACTAGAATAGACCTAAACCAGGCCCACAGGCTGCACTGGGCCTGATACAACCCAGACTAAACCAGGCCCACAGGCGGCACTGGGCCTGATACGACCCAGACTAAACCAGGCCCACAGGCGGCACTGGGCCTGATACAACCCAGACTAAACCAGGCCCACAGGCTGCACTGGCCTGATACAACCCAGACTAAACCAGGCCCACAGGCGGCACTGGGCCTGATACAACCCAGACTAAACCAGACCCACAGGCTGCACTGGGCCTGATACGACCCAGACTAAACCAGGCCCACAGGCTGCACTGGGCCTGATACGACCCAGACTAAACCAGGCCCACAGGCGGCACTGGGCCTGATACGACCCAGACTAAACCAGGCCCACAGGCTGCACTGGGCCTGATACAACCCAGACTAAACCAGGCCCACAGGCGGCACTGGGCCTTGACACCGTATTTTCAAAATAAAACGCCGCTTTTTACGCCTCACTACTATCGCATATCGCAAGCCATGTGTGCCAAAATTCATCACTTATTTACACGTCATTCAATAAAAATATGCCGTTTAAAACGCGGCTTTTTAAAATAAAACGCCGCTTTCAAAACGGCGTCCACAGTGTATGATAATGGCATTTATTTTAACCAATACAATTAAATCTTGCTCAGCCAATCAGTACAAGGACAAGACCTCACTAAAAGAGAGAGGCAGATCACTTTCAGAATGTCTTTATTTTATTTTCGAATTAGCATTTAATTCTATCTAGACAATATATAATTACATTAAATATATACGTTAATGCAATTTAAGTATAAAGCTTATTATTAATTTGTACAAAATATTTATATAGCCCCTATGTTAGCAGAGCACGTGGTTCTAAGTGATCTGTGTGTTCTTTTCATGGGTTCGAACCCCGGGCGCGGCATGCTGTTTATTTAGCCTTCAACGTGGATACATATTGCAATTTCTGTTTATCATTTAACATGTTAACCTTTTGTAAGCACCTTTGATTGAATTTATTTAACTTTCAAACAATATATTGTGCAAATACCATCAACCATTTTGGTCTCGCAGCCACCTAGTGGCATATTGAGAAACTGCAAAAACATATAGAGAGAAGCAGTGACTATGTTTACAAATCCTAATATTAATATACAGAGCCTCTCGAAAGTACTAATACACCTTGAACTTTTGCCCATTTTGTCATGTTTACAACCCTAAACGTAAAGATTTTATTTTTAATTTTTTACTGAAAGTTCACACACCAGTAACAGACAACTGTGAAGTGAAAGCAAAATGATACATGATTCTGTTATTTTTCAAAAAATAGAGAAGTGAAAAGTCGGGCGTGCACAAGTATTCATACAGCATGACTTAATACTTTGTGGAACCCCCTTTTGCTGCAATAACAGCAGCAAGTCTTCTGGGGTTTGACTCTACAAGGTTTGCACATGTAGAGACTGACATTTTATCCCATTCCTCTTTACAAAACAACTCAAGCTCTGTCAAATTAGAAGGAGAGCGTTTGTGAACAGCAGTTTTCAGGTCTTTCCACAGATTTTCAATAGGATTTAGGTCAGGACTTTGACTGGGCCATTCTAACACATTAATATGTTTGTTTTTAAACCATTCCATTGTAGATGTTTGTGTTTAGGGTCATTGTCCTGCTGGAAGGTGAATCTCCACCCCAGCCTCAATTCTCTTGCTGACTCCAGCAGGTTTTCCTCCAAAATGTCTCTGTATTTGGCTTCATCCATCTTCCCAACTATTCTTACAATCTTCCCAGTCCCGCTGAGGAAAAGCAGCCCCATAGCATGATGCCCCCCCCCACCATATTTGACACTGGGGATGGTGCACTCAGGACGGTGAGCAGCGTTGGGTTTGCTCCATACATAACGTTTTGCATCTGACCAAAGCATCTTCTTCCACATGGAGCTGTGTCCTCCATATGACTTGTAGCAAACTTCAAACGGGATTTCTTATGGCCTCCTTTCAATAATGGCTTTCTTCTTGCCACTGGTCCATGAAGGCCAGATTTGTGTAGAGTACGACTTATAGTTGTCCCATGTACAGATTCCCCCAGCTCAGCGGCAGGACGTCGCAGCTCCTCCAGAGTTATCTTGGGGCACTTGGTTACATTTCTGACCAGTGCTCTCCTTTGTTCGGTCTGTTAGTTTAGGTGAACGGCTGTGTCTTGGTAAGTTCGCAGTGGTGCTATACTCTTTCCATTTCCGAATGATGGATTGAACAGTGCTCCGTAAGATGTTCAAATCTTGGCAAATCTTTGTATAACTTAACGCTGCTTTAAACTTCTCCACAGCTTTATCCCTGACCTCTCTGGTGAGCTCCTTGGCCTTCATGATGTTGCTTAGTGACCAATACACTCTGACCATATCTCTGAGGCCCTCACAGAACAGCTGGAATTATACTAAGAGCAGATTACATTAATCTATTTAATGTTTAGGGCCAAGTGTGAACTTTCTGCAGTCATTAGGAATGTTATACAGAGCTTGAGCTTGAGTTGTTTTGTAAAGAGGAATGGGCTAAAATGTCAGTCTCTACATGTGCAAACCTTGTAGAGTCAAACCCCAGAAGACTTGCTGCTGATATTGCAGCAAAAGGGGGTTCCACGTAAGGGATAATGTAGAGAACACCGGTCATTATCGGGGAAATAAGTACCTACAGGGCGAACTGGACCCCCGACGCATAGTGGATTCCCCCAACTCTCTCTCACAGGGACAGAGATAGTGTCCGCTACTACTGCAGCGGAGTGATATGAAAGACCTGACAAGCACAAACTCCGTTGCCATTGGCACCGGTCATTATTTTCTGAAAAAAATAATGACCGGTAGAACGTTGGAAAATCACATTCAAGTCTATGGAGCGTTCTACTTTCATTGTGAAGGGCCGTATAATAAGTATTAAGTCATGCTGTATGAATACTTATGCACGCCCCACTTTTCACTTTTCTATTTTTTGAAAAATAACAGAATCATGTTTCATTTTGCTTTCACTTCACAGTCTGTTACTTGTGTGTGAACTTTCAGTAAAAAGTTCAAAATACAATCTTTATGTTTATGGTTGTAAACATGACAAAATGTGCAAAAGTTCAAGAAGTACAGACACTTGGTAAAGAAAGAAAACTGCTGTAAAAGTACACGAGTACTTCATCAATATGTATTTGTTTATTTAATAGTAATGCCATACACTTGTATTGCGCTTTACAAGCCTGTATTACCAAGTTTCTCAAAGCGCTACACTGTCGTCATTATTCATTCACTCCATACTCAGTGGTGGTAAGCTACTTTTATAGCCACAGCTGCCCTGCGGTAGACTGACGGAAGCGAGGCAACCAGACTGCGCCATCGGCCCCTCTGACCACCAACCACTCACTCACTACATTCGCTATTTCTTGCCTTTAGAAATGATAAACTCAGTCTCTTTTGGCTTTATGCTTAAAGTAAACCAAATCCTAGAACGTTGAACGGATCTTTCTGTGTGGAGTTTGTTTAATGTCTTTGAGTTCACCCCATAAAACATGACAGCAAAAACAAAAGTGTACATTTTTGTTGAGTAGCCTACATGTATGAGTAGATCAGAAGTGAACATTTTCTTTTAAAATCTTTCTAATCATTTCTAAAGGTCATTGACTTGTTGCTTTATCTGTTCCAGAGAAAGTAAAAAGTCCTCACAGAGAACGCGTCAGCAGCTATGAAATACTTCCACCTTACAGTAAGTTACTGTGGAATCATTTTATTTTGAATACTTTGTGATTCCTCACTCGCCTAAAATCTGTTTACTCATGAGCACAAAGAGCAGTAACCGATAGCAACTACTTTATATATAAAATTGTATATTTATATTCTATATATACACAAATATATTTGATGCTTAATGTAATTTTATTATTACTTTTCTGCGTTCACTTTTCCTCTGTGTGACCTCATGGTTTGATTCTCTGCAGTGTCTGAGCTGAGGCTGGTTCTCCTGGGAAACAGCTCGTCCGGGACATGTTCAGTGGGAAACCTTCTCCTGGGTCAGACTGTGTTCAGAGACTCAGACCGCTGTGAGAAGTCCAGTGGGCAGTACAGAGGGAAGAACATGGTGCTGGTGAAGACTCCAGACCTGCTCCACCCAAACCTCCCTGAGGCCTCTGTGTCTGCTCTGATGGAGGACTGTGTGGAGCACTCTGCTCCAGGACCTCATGTCTTCCTCCTGGTCCTACAGCCTGAATACTTCACTGAGAAGCAGAAGACCAGACTCCAGTCAGTCCTGGAGAACTTCAGTGACCAGGCGTTTCAACACTTACTGCTGCTGCTCCTGCCGCCCAGAGGAGCTGCAGATTCATTTAAACGTTATAGTCGCCAGTCACCGCTAAAGGACCTCATTAAACAATGCAGGTTCAGATATGTCAAACAGAATGACATGGACCAACTCGAACTGATCACACGAGTGGGTCAGATCGTGAGGGAAAACAACGGAGAACATGTTAGGCCTAACGTGTCTTCAGACGCTCTTCATCTGACTCCACAGACAGATCGGCCTGTCAACTTTCAGACACAGACTGACGGTAAGTTTGGAGCAGGAATGATCTCATTGTATGATGTGTCTAGGCTAGTTCCTCTGAGCTGAAACTGTGAGGCCAGTTCTTTGTATTTCTGTTAATTTCCTGTGGACATGATCGTAGGGTTGAATTATGATATTTGGTAAAGATTCGGTTGTGGAATTCCTGTAGATGATACTTAAAGCGTGACAAATACTTGATGGATGTAAATAGAAGATTCCTATGTTTATAAAAAATGGAGAGTAAACAAGCTTTTAAAACAAACATACTGAAATCAAAGGCATTTTAGGATCTTAAACTCTAAAGTTCATCATGTCCTTGTTATGAGAAAAACTAGCATGTTACTTTATCTGGTTTTGAGACGAGCGAACGGATAACGCATGATACTTCCAGCCATAAAAACCCTCATTTGGTCTTAAACTTTTCTGTCAGACCAGTGTAAGTTTTTCATACCAGACAGTTTCGACTGCACACTTTCTGCAGTCTTCCTCAGTGTTGGTCAAATCACTTCGGTTAAGCGTGAAGGCACATCCACCGGTCCTTAACCAGTGTGCTGGATCAAAAAATTATAATAAGAAGGCGATGAAAAATCCGCACAACTGTAAGCTCACCAGCTTTTTTATTTGTTAGCTCACCACATGTGATGAAGCATCATGTTGGCATTCTCCGTTGTTTATGTATTTATGGGCTGTTGGATGGGTGTTTTTTGAATAATTAGAGAAAGTTTAGATGTTTATATGGGCGTTTCCAGAGATGCCGTCTGTATCTATGGCTACGTGCAGACGCATATGATAGACATTCAGCCCAATAAACGGCTATGGACAATCGTAAACCACACCTCTCCTGCGAGAAAATGAATTGGTCTCCAGACTAAATATCACTTAGTGATTTTAGAATCACTAAAATCTGTACCAATTCAAGGGGCTTACTAGCTTTTGGGTCCCTTTTTCTGTTCCTGCAGTTTATGAATTTCCCTTGAGTACACACTTGACACTCAGGTTTTGCATTTCCTGAGATTTTCATTCACTCTATACCTTCAGTAATTTTAGCACATCACTCACATTACAATGACCTCAGATCTCATGCCACGTCTTTACATCACATGTCAAGTTTACATTGTCCAAGATAATATGTCATTGAATGAAGTGTCACCGTTTACCGTTTTCAAGTAGTAGTAGTTGTATTCTTCAAAGACAGTCCCATCTTTGTGGATGAGTTCATTGTGTCCTTTCTTGAAGACCACCTGGGCTCCATTTGCTGTTGCCGCCTTCACTGAGAGTTTACTCTGGGGTAGGATGGGATGAAGAGAGCGTCCTTCAGTGTGATGGTGGACCATTTTCCTTGTGTGTCCTGTAGAGCGACGCTGGCATCTTCTCTTTTCAGCGCCACGTTGTTGGTCCTGGATCCATCAGCGAGTTCCATGAAGTGTTTTCATGGGTCCAAAGTCTTGTCAAAGTGCGTGAACTTGCTCTTCTCTGTTATAATGTGCAAGGTAGCTCCACAATCTACCATTAATCTTTCATCCATTATGTCAGTTGGTAAAAGTCTATGGCTGACTTTAAACACAAAGGTTTGTTCTTCTTTCTGGTCTTCTTGTCTTTCAGGTGTCTGCTTGGCTTCATCCTTGTGCTTATTTTTCATTTTGCATGTCTCATCACTGTGCGTAGAACTTCTGTGATAAGTACACCACTTTGGAACAGTCTTTGGCGATGTGTCCATGGTTCCCACATTCGTAACATGTGACTATTTTAAGGTCAACTTTCATCACAATAGGCTCGTTCAAGATGCGGTTGCGGCTCGCCTGGATGATCGGCGAAAATAGCCGGTGCAACAGGGGTAAGGGGGGAAAAAGTCCATCCGTCCGCTCCACATCCAGAGAACAACGAGAGCGCGGCCTCAGATCACGCAGCGTCTCGTTCAGATATTCATTTCAAGTTAAATAAAAGTAATTTACCTCCTGCTCCGTTTCCTTTACTCCAGTGACATCATTCTTCATCAGAGAAACTTTCCCATTTGTTTGTTTGTTCAAGTTTGTGAGATAAAATATGTTTGTTCTGAAAAGCATCAAACACAAGGTCTATTTTAGAGGGCAATACACAACTTTCAGTCATAGTTTATTTGTTAAGCTCTAAAGTGTTGCCCTGAGGAGCGAGGGGGGGGGGGGGGGGGGTGGTCACATGTTTCTGATCACAGCAGACTCGTGTCCAATCACCTGAGCGTGAGCCGCTGACAGGTGGGCGTTTTCCCATCATGCACGGGGCCATGGAGCCGCTGCAGTAGCCTTTGGAGAGATGCAGTGGCTGATCAAGTCGGCTGGTCTCGTCGGGGTCTCACGATCTTTCCGTGCCCCACGTGCCCGTGACATCAGAGCCTGTCTGAAGCAAGTCGGACAGAAATCTAACCGGCACCGTGCGTCTGCAGTCGGCTGTCAAAACTGCGTCCGTCTGGCAACAACAACAAGCCTATTGTCTGCTTTCGGGTTATTTTTGTTTTCAAATCTCTCAGTCTATAGCTTCTTAGGTTACTCTTAAACTGTGTGAATGTTATGTCGTCTTTGCTTTGAGTTGTGTGAATGGCAAAAGGTTTGTACGTTTCTGGAAGTCCCTTTAAAATCAAAGCGATAATGAGGCCGTCGCTAATGACTTACTGCTTTCTCTGCACAAATAACGTCGTCCGTCACTGGTTCATCTGGTCTCTTTTGCAGGGATGTAAGTTCAGTATACAACGCGACAATCCTGTGTTTACCTTGACTGGCGTAGTGATTTCATAAAATCTTCAGGTCTTTTCTGCCATCATCAGCTGCTTGGCATGACCAGAGATGGGGTTTTGTCGTCGAGGAATTGTATAAGTTCTGCATAGCAATCAGCATTTTTGTCGGCATCGGGATCGGTGGTTGAAAGTATAGTATCCTTTAGGCCCATGATACGTAAATGGCCGAGTAATTTTACTTTACTTTAGTACCATAGTCATTTTCATCTCCGCTAAACACCAACCTTTGCCACCGTCCGCTAATATCGCGCCTGGGCCCATAACCTGTTACGTTTGGAGCATCTTCAGCTTCGTTGGCCATAGTCGAATGAGCAGACAGATCACTTTTATTTGTTTTCTTTTATTTTTAGAGAGCATCGTCCATGGCATCATTTTAAAGCGGGCACAGGAAGTAACAACAAACAGGAAGTAGTTGCTTAGTATGCCTTCAACTTAAAAGATCAATACATTTCACAATAAAATGCACTAACAGTACATACTGTATGAGAACACAAATCTAACAGTAAGCCACAATCATCAAAATGATAACAAATAAAGGCTTTTTTTAATTTATTTTTTTATTTTTATTTATTTATTTAAAGGGACAATGCATATTAATGAACATATAAATGTAAATATGCCAGAATTAGCCAATGGCTACTTTCCATCTGTAGTCCCTGGCAGATCAAGAAAAATACAAAGACCAGTATACAACATTAAAAACATAAGATCATCCACACAATTAAACTTGAGACATAAAACAAAGATAATGGTCAGTGGTCACATGTCTGATTCCCCTTCAGCCAACCTTTAAGTTTAGTTTTAAAGACTATGAAAGTGGTACAGTCTCTAATGCCTGCTGGGATGCTGTTCCATGTGTAATGAGTCTTATCATATATTAGTTTCACATTTTAAGTTGAATTACAGAAATAAGATAAGATAGCCTTTCTTGATCTCACAATGGAGAAATGTACTAATAATAACATAAATTAACTTTTGAATGATATTCAAATTTGAAAAAAGTTTCTCCTGTATATTGCCTCGTAATAACATTTCTCAAAGAGCAGATGTTATATTCTGTTTTCCTAGAGTTGTTGCTGCTGCCGTTTCCTCAAAATTCCCTGACACAATAAGGGCCAAAAGATTTTGTTTACAATTTCATTTTTTTATGCATGATTACCTTATGACAAGGACATATGACCAGGTCTCCCTCGGAAAAGACATTTTTCTCAAGGGACTTCCTTGTTAAATAAAACAAATAAAAAAGAGTGATTTGTAATATTGTGTAATATTTATTTTGTCATTCCAGGGTCTGGGCTGAATATAATTCTCCTGGGAAACAGCTGGAGTCAGAGGAGTTCTGTGTGGAACCTCCTGTTGAAGAAGACTGCGCTAAATAAAGAGACTAAACCACTAACCTTTCAGACTTACGAAGGCGAGATGCATAACCAGCCCCTCACTGTGGTCAACACTCCAGATCTGCAGGACTTAGACATAGCTGACTTTACACACTGTATTAGAAGTCTGAGCGGTCCTCTTGTGTTCCTGCTGGTTCTCCAGCCTGAAGACTTCACTGAGAAACAAAGATATAAACTGTTTTCAGTCCTGCAGAGCTGCAGTGACAAGGCCTTCGACCAATCCCTGGTGCTGATCTCCATGGCACAAGCAAACACAGGGGTTATGCAGAAATTACGTAATTATGTTCCCCTTACAGGTAAGAGGGATCCTGATGACCAACATATCAGAGACATGATCATCAAATGTAAATACAGATATTTTTACATAAACAGCACTGATGGTCCGAACCAAAAAGAATTCAAACGCGAAGAGCTGTTTACAAGAATCAGTCAAATGTTGAAAGAGAACAAAGAGAACTTGAGCGGTGGACCATCTCAGGAGGAAGACCTGGGTCTGAACTTCGCTGCCTCTGAAGAGAACAGGCCATGTCTGAACCTGGTGCTGTGTGGAAGTGCAGAGAAGAGCTCAGTTGTAGAGTCAATTTTCGGACAGGGCAGTGTGTGTATGAGCCCAGAGCAGTGTGTGGGACACCAGGGGAAGGTGTGTGGGCGCTGGGTGTCTCTGCTGGAGCTGCCTCCTCTGTCTGGCTCTGGTGAACCTGGGGAGGAGCTGATGGAGCAGTGTCTCCGCTTCCTGTCCCGCTGTGGCCCTCAGGGCGTCCAGGCCTTCCTCCTGGTTCTACCGCTGAACCCTCTGACCGACGAAGACAAGCCTGAGCTGAGGAGCATCCAGGAGGTTTTCAGCTCTGCAGTTTGTCCCTTCACTATAATCCTGTTCACTGAAGACTCAGACTCTTATCATCCAGATGTGGCAGACCGAGACCTCCAGGAGCTGTGTCAGCCCTATGCAGGACATCTGATATTCAACACCAGGGGGCAGCACCAGGTCACTAAGCTGTTGGATTCATTAGTGACTTTAAATACTAAAAATAAACCTCACAGCTACACCACAGGGACACTCATCCACGGCCAGAGGAAGATGATCACAACTCTACAAGAAGATCTACAGGTCAAAAGGACAGTCAGCGGTGAGTCTGTTTTATTTCCTGCTCCAAAGACTTAAAGAAACATCTTTAACTATCTTAAACATGGCCTACCGACCCAAACAATAATAAGAACTGGTACATTTTGTATCAGGGCATTTTTATGAAGTCAAACGAGGTATAACCCAAATTTATTAGATTTGGAAAAAAATCGTACTAGTTATTTACTAGTTTGAAGTTGACGTCCCCAGTAGAGTCCTGCAACCCGACCGAAGTCCAACGGGACCCGTCAGAACCCGACGGGCTCGGACAAATGTTTAGAACTTATATTCGGGCTCGGGTCGGACTCGGGTCGGACTCGGACGCATCAGCGCGTTAAGAAAACTGAAACTGCTGTAAAATTCAAATGGACTTGTTTCACTTGATGCAACTTAGCATTAGTTTTTGTGGGAAAAAAATAAATAAACCAGGCCCGCGGTGCACCCCTCCCACCTGTTAACGGAGCTCAATTGTGAAATTCCAGACCCTCTGTACGAAACGAAATGAGTACGAGGGTAAAACCAGGCTAGGTATAGAGCTGGTCCAGTGTACTATGACCGGGACGAAAACCACATTGTTCCTGAATCCAAGGTTCAACTATCGGCCGGATCCTCCTCCCCAGCACCCTGGAGTAGAGCTTACCAGGGAGGCTGAGGACTGTGATCCCTCTGTAATTGGAGCACACCCTCCGATCCCCCTTCTTAAAGAGAGGGACCACCACCCCGGTCTGCCAATCCAGGGGCACTTTCCCGCTTTCATCGTGTTCGGCAAAAATAATGCAGTATTCCTTTGTCTTGAACACTTCGGCCATTTTTTTTAATTTGTATTCTCAAATGCTTTGTCACTTTGTGGTATGATTAGGGTGACCAGATGAGTTTCCCTGAAATTCGGGATGGGGGGCACATGTTTTTAATCATACGCCATATTTACAATTAAGCACATTTTACACAACTGCAAATCAAACTAATGGAATACGTTACAAAAAGAAACATTTTAAGGCAGGCATTCGGCCACAGAGAAACAGGTGCTCGTCTTATAATTAGAATACAATGAAAATCATTTATTTTTGTAATTCAACTGAAAATGTGAGATTAATATATGAAATAGACTCATTACATGCAAAGTGACATAATTATGTCAAGCCTTTATGTGTTATAAGTTGGATGATTATGGCTTACAATCCATTTACAAAATATTCTAATTTATGACATTTTTAATCTGGGGTTTTTACAAGCTGAGCCATAATAATCAATATTATAACACATAAAGGCTATACATGTAATGAGTTTTTCATGATATTCTAATTATATGACGAGCACCTACTTTAAAACGATAGCATTTTATCCTATTGATCTTTAGCCTGTCCACAAGCCAATAAGCTCATCCACAGAAATATAATGAAGCTCCTGATAGAAAGTGGCCCTAGATCCTTTAGACTGGAGTTCATCTGGTTTTATTACAGACAGAATCAGCCTCGTGCGGCTCAGGGTGTTGCAGCTCGGTCTGTCACCAGCGCCACAGAGCATCTCTCTCCCTTTTGCCCCTCAGCTCATCACAACCTTTCCTCACAACCTTTATTTCACGCTTTCACAGGACAGAGAGTTGCATTTGTCCCGCGGTTAAGTGAACAGTAGAGAGAAAGCGAGAGGAGTGACCGGTCCGCGGTCTCGCTGTAGCGCTGCGATCAAAGGGCTGCGCTCCATGCTTTCAACAACGTGAGCCATTTACGCTCGTGTTTCTAAGCGCGCTCCCCCCGGTCCCGAGCAGGAAAAAGGAAAAAGGTTTGGGACCCCCTACTTTAGAACATTCTTCTGAGCGCAGTTTTGTTGTAGAGCTCGTCCAGATCAAGCCCCTCTTGCATTTCAAGAGTGCACACAGCACTTTCGTCATTCTAAACATATTTTTCGGGACAATTTGGGTCAAATTCAGGATTTAGGACGGGAGCCTGGATTTTGGGACGTATGGTCACCGTAGGTGTGATGTATTTTCATCGAGTGCTTTAAAAGCTTTTTGAGCTGTTTATTTTAAACAAAACATTAGTGGATTCATTAGTTCATAATCATTTCCATATTTTGCAGGTTCTGACGCCTCTGCTGACTGTCTGAGGATTACACTCATGGGAAAAACTGGCTGTGGAAAAAGCTCCTCAGGAAACACAATCCTGGGAAGAAGACAGTTTCGTGCTGTGCCAAGTTCAGTATCTGTCACCCAGACCAGTGAAAAAGCTGAAACTGAAGTCGATGGGCGACGCATCACTGTGGTGGACACTCCGGGTTTGTTTGACACCAGATTGTCCAATGATGAGACCATTGATGAAATGACTAAATGTATCAGTCTTTTGGCTCCAGGGCCTCACGTGTTTCTGCTGGTGCTCGAGCTCGGACGATTTACTGAAGAAAATAATAAGACCATCGATCTCATTAGAAAATCATTTGGAAAAGAGTCACAAAAATACACAATGATTCTTTTCACTCATGGAGATAATTTGGAGGGTGAGAGTTCTATTGAAGAATACGTGAGAGATAGTGACAGTTCTCTGAAAAAGATCCTCTCCGACTGCGGAAACCGTTTCCATGTGTTTAATAACAAAGACAAAACAAACGTCTCTCAGGTGAAAGAGCTGCTGAAAAAGATTGATGTCATGGTGGAGAAGAACGGCGGAGGCTGCTTCACCAACGACATGTTTCAACACGCTGAGGTGACCATCAAGAAAGAGATGGGGAGAATCATGAAGGAGAAGGAAGAGGAGATGAGGAGAGAGAGGGAGAAAATGGAGAGGAACTATCAACAGGAAATGGAAGAAATTAAACTGCAGATGGAAAAACAAAAAGAACAAACAGAGAAAGACAGAAAACAGAGAGAACAGGAGCTCAGAGAAAAGGAGGAAAAGATTAAGATGGAAGAGGAGCAGCGAAAAGAGATGGAGAGAATTGTGAAGGAGAAGGAAGAAAAGATGAGGAGAGAGAGGGAAGAAACGGACAGAAAATATCAACAGGAAATGGAAGAAATAAAACAGGAAATGGATAAACAAAAAGAACAAACAAAGACAGAAATAAAACAGAAGGAACAGGAACTTAAAGAAAACAAGGAAAGGTTTAAGATGGAAGAGGAACTGCGAAAGAAACAACAGGAAAAGAAGGAGGAAGAAGAGAGAAAGAGGAAAGAACAGGAGGAACATCAGCGTCAGGACTTAGAACAAAAACAAAAAGAGCTGGAGGAAAAAATCAAATCTGAATCAGAGTCAAAAGAAGCGATTGAACAAAAACTACAGGAGAGCAGGAGAAAGATGGAAGAGCAGAGAGAGAAGTGGGAAAAAGACTGGGAAGAGTGGTGGCAACAACGAAAAGAGGAAAATGAGGAAAAGGAAAAACAGAGTAAGACACGAGAGGAACGACAGCGTCAGGAATGGGAACAAAAACAAAAAGAGTTGGAGGAAAAAATCAAATCTGAATCAGAGTCAAAAGAAGCAACTGAACAAAAACTAGAGGAGAGCAGGAGAAAGATGGATCAGGAGAGAGAGAAGTGGGAAAATGAAAGGGAAGAGTGGCAGCAAAAAAGAAAACAGGAAGATGAAAAGAAACAACAACACATTAAAAACCTCCATGAAGAATATGACAAACAAAGACTGGAGGATCAAGAGCAGCGACGAGAAGAAGACAGAATCAGGAGACAACAAGAGGAAGAAAACATTAAGGAGTTAAAGAAAAAGCATGAGAAGGAAATAGAAGACAGTATAAAGGAGTCAGAAAAAGAGGCCAGAGCCAAAGCTGAAAAAGAATTTCAAAGGAAACAGAAAGAACAGATTGAGGAGAACAGGAAACACATTAACAGTTTGGTGAAGGGTGTCTGTAGGAAACCGCGCAATGTGAATCGGATTAATAAGAAAATAGAGGCAGATAAGGAACAAATGAAAAAAGAGACAGATGAGAAGAAAAAAGAAGCACTGCTGAAAGTTCAAGAGAAAGAGCTCAGTGCACTCATACAGAAAATGTTAGAGGAAGGTGACGACCACGGAGCTTATAAAGCACTAAAATCGCTTATCTCTCCTTTGGTTTACCAAGTCTTTGAAAATTGGTGGTTCAAAAATGAGGATAAGGCCAGTACGAATTCCTGATCCCACTTCTGCAGGAGCCTCCAGCGCAGAGTGAGAGCTGTTCATTTGGCAAATAATTTAAAAGATATGAGGCCCTTTCAAACTGTCCTCAGAAGTTTGGATGATTTTTTTTTTGTGTGTGTCCAACTTAAGACAAACAAATATTACTTTGACTAAAATTATTAGGGCCTGACCGATATGAAGGGGTTGGCATGGCCGATAGCCGATACATAGGCCGATATAAGTTGTTTAATTTGATGTTGTTATTTTAAATCTCTCACACAGCCTACAGTTAAACAGCCGTTATGCGCCTCTGATATTTTTGGAACAATTTGAGAAATGTCTCGTCTATAATCCTGTGCATGATGCTTCTAAATGTGTCAGTGTTGAACTGTGACAGCAGGGGGCGCTAAATATTCATGTTTAGTAGATACTTCAGAGGGAGCTTGTTTTAAAGACAAACTTCAGTAGATTCCAAAACCAAAAACAGTAAATCGCTATCTCTTGTGGTTATGAAATTATACACAAAAGTTTATAACATAAATATGTAAAATAGCTGTATAAATAATTCTCACCGTGATGTTTCTCCGTTCCCCTGAGGACCCCCTAGGTCCATTTAAAGCTCTGACTGAGCTCTTTCCGATACGGCTATCGACCGATTTTCGCTGATAGCCGGATTTTGGCTAGATAGAATTGACTATAAAGGTCTTGGACCCGCAGCCCATCAAAATGACCCAAAAGCCACTGAAGGTTTTTGTAAAAAGAAGCAGAAAAAAATATGAATGTGTGATCATTTTAAGGCTCTTTTTTGGAGTGTAATTTTTTGACATTAGGGACTTGAAAGGGTGAAAAATTAAAGGACCACACGTGGGTTGAAGTTTAAATGTCAGAATGGAGGGCGCTGTATGCTGGTACTGCTGTATAACATGTGTATTAGTATTCTCCTTCTCTTTCAATAATCATTATCTCATTTGGAATGAAGATTTGAGATTGTTTTTATGCCTTTTCCCAAACTTTAATACCTGGGTTATTTTTCTAGTAAGAGTTTACCATAAACATGTTCAGAGCTAACATGCTAAAGGCATTTGTGAGCTAGCTTACATTGTTCGCAAAGTGGACACTCGGGGTTAGTGTCACATGGGGTACAAATGGTGGGTAAACATTTTTATGTCTATGCATTTGTATAAAACTATCTTTTAATGTTGTATTCTAAAATTTTAATGTATGATTATTTAACATTGATCAAGGTGTAAATGTGTGATTTCATGAATAATGTAAACCGCGGAGTCGAATCTGGAAAACTACAATCAGACATGGTGTCTCATGTACAATTGTATTTTCAAGTTTGAATGTATAATCTGACCTTCTACAATCTGCTTTGTGGTATGTTTACTCGATTTTAATCCTAATAACGTGTGAACACAAAAAAAAATTAAGACAGCCCAAATGTATAAATTAATCAGCCTTGTGGCTATAATCCAGCATGTTAATGTATGTTTTTGTTATTTCAATGCAGATGTTTACTCGTGTATAATTCCCCTGTCACATTATAAATATATGGGCGACGGTGGCGCAGATGGTAGAGCGGGTTGTCTCATGATCGGAAGGTCAGGGGTTCGAATCCCGCCTCCTGAAGGTGCATGCTGTCGTTGTGTCCTTGGGCAAGACACTTCACCCATTGTCTGCGTACACTGGTGTGTGAATGGGTGAGAGGTTCCTTGCTGTAAAGCGCTTTGAGTTGAGCTATATAAGTTGAGACCATTTACCATTGTACCATATGTTAATCCAGTTGCAAAATAAAAGTCACAATATGTTACTACACTGTATATTCTGATAATAAAGCTTACTTCAAAACAACCTGGACACTAATTACCACAATATAATTGAGTAGCTGTAACTGACATAACAATAAAGTTTAAATCATTAATGAATCCTTTGTCTCGTCTCTTTTGCCATCCTCCACACCTTACTCTTTACCAGGTACCAGTCATTATAAACGCACCTATTTAGAATATAATAATTTCCAACAGAATTTTAGTTATGAAAATACTGTATAAACACAATGTGTCCAATGGGTGATGTAGCTTTATGAAACAGCTGTGGAGATAAAATAACGTTCAAGGGAAATGTGATGGATCATTTGGATTTTTCTTTATTTTTTTCTCCTATTCGCCTATTTATTTTGACACAATGTTGTTGCATACACAATACAGTAGGTGGCGGCCTGCACTTTTATTTGGCCTGTGGTCAGCCAATAACCTTAAAGAAGAAGTAAAGAAACAGCTGTTGGTGATCAAAATCGAGCCGACTGAGTTCACGCCGTGAGCAATTGGGGGATGGTCTGGACCGTGAACGCGGAAGTAGAGGAAGAAGCGAGCGAAATTCGAAAAGAGAAAGCAAGACAGAAAAAGAGGAAGAAAACAGAAGTGTCTGCAAGTGGATCGTCCAGTGATGATGAGGGCTCATTTTTGGTTGGGATGGTGGCGGTGAGCTTTTTTAGCAAGCCGCACGAAGTGGGAAAGCTTGTTGGTGAAGTTCGCTCGGTGTCAGTTACGAGAAGTGGTCTTGTCATAATTGACTGTAAGTCTCAGGCACAGCTTGACGGTGCGTTGGATGTTTGTGGATTCCAAATGGATCGAGGGTTTGTGAGTGTGAGCTGCTTTGCGCTGGATGGGAAAGCTAAGAGGACCAGGGGAGTTATTTCTGGTGTTCCTGTTTCTTTCGAGGAAGAGTTGTTTTTGAGCGTGGATGGTGTGTGCGAGGTAAAAACGTTGACCCGTAGTGTAAACGGAATAAGAGAAAGAAGTTCGTTACCGGAGCGTATTTATTTGGATTATATCTGTTACCGGGTTCAGCCGTTTGAGCGAGGCCCACTGAGGTGTTTTGTCTGTCAAGAGTATGGGCACGTGGGAGCTGTGTGTCGTGGAGCTAAAAGGTGTGGTCTCTGCGGAAGAAGTGACTGTACAAATGAAAAGTGTAAAAAGCCAGACGAAGATCCACAGTGCCTGCTCTGCAAAGGTAGCCATCGTGTCGGAGCAGCCAAATGCCCCAGAAGAATCACTGAAGGGAAAATTGATAACCTGAGAAAAGAGACAAAAGTGACTTATGCTGAAGCAGTGAAACAGATCGAAGTGAGTGGAAGAAAAGATGTGCCGAAAAGAAATGATAGTGTAATTATGATTGATCAGAAGGGATTTTTGTCGTTCATGGTAATGTTGATAACTTGTGCAACACATCTGCAGAGTAAAACGGACTGTGTTAACAAGATTCTTGAAGCGGCAAGGAGATTCATGAATATGGATGGGATCACTGAAGGGGAGTTGGTTGAAACTCTGACGGAAGGAGGGGAAGAGTAGCAGTCATTGTTGGGTTTGAAGGGGATTGGGGGACTATTTTATTTTATTTTTTTACGCAATTTGGATTGAACGCTAGTAGTGTACACTTAAGCCAGTGAGTGGCGGAAATGCACTGTTGAGTTTGCATCCGCCGTTAAACGACTAAAGAAGAAGAAGAAGAAGCTGTTGGTGATGTCACTTTCTCTGTCAGGGCTCAAAATGTACTTTTTTTTCTTTTCTTGGTAGCGCTTGTGCTCTTAATTCCTAAATGTAGGTGCACGGTCAAAAACTTAAGAGTGCAACAAAAAAAGAGGAAAGCTTCTAACAGGGAAGAAGGGAATTCAAGCAAATCTACAACACTCATTATATTTTAACACTGTAAATGGGACATCAGATTTTTTGCCACCCAACCACAGTCTTTCTCTGCTCCGGCCCTGATTCAGCACTCTTCATCTCCTCACTCTGCACCTTCTCTCTCCTCACTGTATTGTGGGGACAGCGTATATGCTGCGAGAGTGTTTCAACAAATTGTATTTAATTTAATTTTGTTATTTGTCCTTTATTTATCCAGGATAAAACTCATTGAGATTAAAATCTATTTTTTAAGAGTGTCCTGCCCAAGATGCAGGGGATAATATCCAAACTAACCCAAAACCCCCTGTTTGTACAATTAAATTAACTAAATAAAATTCAGAACTTACTTTTGTCAGACAGATAAAGAGCCAGTGTGCTGCTGGTTAGCAGGAGGATTAGCAGGTTGTGATCTGTGCTTAACTTTTGTCTGATGTAGATGAACAGTGTCTTCAAAATGAATTCAGCTTTAGACCTTAGAGTGAACAAAGTCCCAAGAGAAGGTGAAGAGCATGAGTTTGTGTCGCACAATTGTCCATAACCTCAGATCCTTCCAGAGTGGCCGTCATAGACTGAAGCTCTGACGGTTCCTCTGTCTCGGCTGCACTGCACAGAAGTCTGGTGCCATCTCTGAATTCTGTTGTAAAAATCACAGGTTTTATTAAAATGACGTAACGTATATTCAGGTACAAAACATCACTGAGGTTGGAGGAGACAGTTCATACACAAGGCCAGAGCTTCAGTCTATGACGGTCCCTCTGGAAGGACCTGAGGTTATGGACAATGTTCAGACTCATAAACTCTAAACACTAAACTCATGCGAGACTTCTCTTGGGACTTTGTTTACTTAGTCTGTTGAAAACTGTTCGCTGCTGTGCCCTGTGAACCCAAATCTAGTTTCAAATGTGTTTTTTGTTTAGGGGTGCACCAATCTGATACTGGTATTGGATATCAGAGCTGATACTCATAAAAATACTATAATCGGTATCGGCTACAAATATCTGATACTTAACCGATACCAGTTTTGTCTCTCAACGCTTTAAAAACACAACCTTCCACCTCCGCAAACGTATTTTCTGAAAACCACGCAAAAGGCAGCGGCTAAAGCTAGCGGCAACGTACTATTGCTAGGGACAGCTAATCGAGTTAGGTAAAAGCCATCGTTACCACGGCGATCTGCCATGTTTGTAGGTGTTAGCATACATTTTCCATAGACGAACAATAGCTAAATACAGTATAAAAAGTAGAGAAAAGCTGTGGGACAACTCCATTAGCTGTCGAGTCAGTACTGGTAAACACATCTAACACACTGTAGCGTCCAAGTGTTTTAATGTGAACAATAATTCCAGTATTTTACCTTTTGAAATCTCCATTAGTTTATAACTGCTGCAAATCCTGTGATGCTTAGCGATACGACATCACATTCCTGAATATCACTAAGCAGTTTTTCACCACTTTTTATACTGTTTTTGGCTAATGTTAGTCAATGGAAATGTATGCTAACAGCTGCAAAGATGGCGGATCTCCACGGCCACAGCTGGAGTAGCCAAGTGTTTGTATTTTAGTTGATGAAATGCTGTTAAAGAATAATTATTTGTAATGATCAGATCACTTTATGTTTATATTAACCTCTTAACCACTGCCTTAACCAAGCACATTTTCTCTAGTTCGGCTTTAAACAAATCGAAAGCCTAATAATCACAAACAATCCAAACAAAAAATCTGTATGTCTGCACAGCACATGGCATGGAAAATTAGCTTGTCTTAGTTTAACAGTGAGCAAATTACAGATGCCAGTCGAACACAAATGTCCAAATAAACCCAAAACCGCCTAAATGAAATGCAGAACTCACTTCTGTCTGAAACGCACGCCCTTTTCACAGATAAAGCGCCAGTCTGCAGGTTGCTGGTTAACAGGAGCAGGTCGTGATCGCTGGGTTAGGGTGCCCTCTAGTGGGTAATCCAAGAACGCCAGAGAACATAACAAGATGGCTGGGACCTTTTCGTACAGTCTTTTGAGCGACGAAGCAATGCAAGTTAAGTTGTTTGCAGCACACTTTCGCATATTTCTGATGGTTTCCAAACATATCGCTTTGTGGCGTCACTTCTTTTAGAACGAACACACAAAGCCCGCCCTTATTTTGAAGGGCTGGTTTCCGGTGAGGCGGAAGTGTTGATGTGAGTGGCGCGAGATTTTCCCGCTGACTTGTTTAGTGGAGGAAAAAAAAAACTTTTCTTTTGCCGTCCTCCACATTCGTGACCCTCACGTTTGGACTTTGTCTACCGACGCATTTTGGTCCGTTCCCGGTACAGCTGCACCGACTGCGGCTGCTGTTAAGATCCAGGAGTTTGGGCAAAATGAGCCAGACCTTTGGATATTCTCACGTCATCGCTGCTTTGGATTCAGTTTAAGACCGTTAAACTGAATTCAGTTTAAGACCGCGTTATTACAACTTTACCAGCTCTCTGATACACAGGTGAAACTCGGAAAATTAGAATATCGTGGAAAAAGTTCATTTGTATTTGTATTTAAACTTAAAATGTGAAACTAATATATGACATAGACCGGTGGTTCTTGTTGGAGGTACTGAGATACTGGGAGCCACTGATATAGACTCATGCAAAGTGACACGTGTCAAGCCTTTGTTTTAATTTTAATAATTATGGCTTACGGCTTGTAAAAAAAAACCAAAAGGAAAATTTCTGAATATTAGAATACAGAGTGTTTTCACGGACGTCACAAATCTGGTCCAGAATCGGAAGTGCCGCCATGACGGAGATGCAGCTCACGCCAATTAACGAGACGGATGATCAATTTTGGACAAAAACGCGAGGTTTCGCAGTAAACCCTGGAGTTCGGACCCCAAGACTTCTCACACAGTTGACCAGTTGTACAAAAAAAAAGACTAAATGCAAAACAACAATAACGTTTGGGGATGAAGATCCATATGAAATGAAAACGAATGCCGGTTTGTTCAGTGGAGATATTGCCTCCCGTAAGTGACTCCATTTTCTCATCAGTGTGATTTGATATTATGCTTTTTATACGTAATGTAACACTCGTGTGTAATAATTTGTTTCAGTAAATTTCCCACCTTTAACCAGAGGTCATGTTGGAATTAACTTTGCTAATTGAAAATGTAACTTTTTACACCTAGGCCTAACCCAGTTAAGTAAATGTAAAGTCCACGTACCGGCTACAAAATGAGCCGCGCAAATTCAGATGTTAATCCAGATTGTTCCGTCCAAATTCTGATTGAGGCTTAATCCATAATCGTCTCCTTTGTTTAGATCATTGTTGTGTCTGTTCTCCCTTATTCTGCACAACTCTGGGCAAACGCTAACACAAAGTAGTTTCTCTGTCTGATCTATTGTGACGACAGAGAACGTGACATGAATTCACCGTTTTGTTGTTTCAGACTTGGCGGTGCTGTTTGTTTTGATCGGTGAGCGCGTGGCGTCGCCATCATGTCCGACCTCGGAAAAGTGACGTCACGGTAAAACACACCATTACATGAAATCAATAAAAAAACTGATTTTTCTCGCTTCATGTGTGAGGGAAGGCTGCGACAACACGTCTTACTCACTACACTGCCCCCTCGTGGCGAACCCCCAATATTACAATCACCTCAGAATCAAAGAAAGACATTGATGCGTTGAATTATCAAGACTCTTTTTAACTGAAGTGCTACTAAATAAAAAGAACACAGATGCTATCAGCCTGTGGCCCTGCGGAGGCGACTGCGCTCATCCCTGCGACTTGTGCACCTTTTTCTTCCACACTTTTCCCTTCCATTTAACTATACAGCACTTTGAGAACATCCAACTTCTTTTGCTCTGACCTTTTGAGGCTTTTGTCAATGATGGTTTTCTGCACAACTGTCAGGTCAGCAGGTCTGAACCCATGATGGTGAATTCTACTGAGACCATTTAAAGTCTCAGGGACCCTTTGCAGGTGTTTTGGATGAAATAGCTGATGACAGGTGATACTTTGAGCTACAATAATAGTTCCTTCACACAACATTCTAAAGAGATTTTGAATTTGGGTTTTTTTACAAGCTGTGAGCCAAACTCATCCTGCAAAGTGAGATATATCTAGCCTTTATTTGTAATCATTTTGATAATTGTGGCTCACAACTTGTAAAAACCCCAAATAAAACATCACAGAAACATGTCTGTGTAAGTTCTCAGTCGTACAGGAGTTGTCCATCTTCAATGAAGGCCCTTGATTCATCTTCTGTGCTCAGTAGTTGAAGTCTTCGAACGTTTCGCCTCTCATCCAAAAGGCTTCGTCAGCGACAAAGGTCCCACTCTGGTCGCAGCTGAATATATAGACCAACGGGGAGGAGTTGGGGTAGGTCCGGCTCCTCCCCTCTAATCACAGCTACTCTCACCTGTGGGTAAACACCTTTGAAGTAGAGCGTCTCTAACGATCTGCTCACCTCAGTATCGGTCAGTCCTGTCCTATTCATAGATGATCACTACCCAGTATCTGTCCTATTCATAGATGATCACTGCCCAGTATCTGTCCTATTCATGGCTGATCACTGCTAATTACCTGCCTATTGTTCTTTTGTTGACTGAGGTGCCGGCTCCTTGGACTGGCCCCGCCCTGTCGGTTTCTCCCTGAAGGAGATTGGAGTAAAGTGACGGGAGATTAAATCTGAGCCCACCATTCCGGTTCATGGAGGGATTTTCTTTCTTGACAAAAGTAGCTTCTTTAACTCCTCTTTCAAACCAACGTTCTTCTTTAGCTAAAATGTTGACCTCCCCGTCCTCAAAGGAGTGGTTGGAGGCTTTGAGGTGGAGGTGCACCGCCGACTGAGGGCCACTTGTGCTTTCTCTTCGGTGTTGATAAAGTCTCTTCTGTAAAACTTGTTTCGTTTTTCCAATATAATGTTGTTTGCATTGAATTGAATAAACCACATTGCTTTGTTTGTGGCTCGGAGTTTTGTCTTTGGGATGAACTCATGTTTGTCTCAGTGACAAAAAGGGAGCAAAGAAACAAAGACTTCATTTTGTTTCGGTGAAGTTTCTAAAGAACTTGTTTGATCTGTTGTGTGATTTTCTTTTGCAGGAGGAACGTTCGTCGTGACTCTGGGAACGTCGGAGAAAAATGAAACCATGACGTGTCGCCTCTCCAACAACCACAGGTCAGACTTTTTCCAACTTCCCTGAACCGGGAGAGAAACGTCAGTGAGAAGGTTTACGCTTAGAGGTCGATGGATCAGGGTTTTTCTTTCACACATGATTCCCCAGTTTTCACTCATTAAAGTTCTGTTTAACTGTGTCTCTAGTACTTGGGCATTAAAAGGCATTACATTTGACATGTTGCCGCCCCAGTTAGTGAAACATTTTGAACAAAAAAAAAGGAAAACAAATTGGAAACATTTGTGGAAAAGTTTTTGGAAAAATGTTAGAAAATAATATGTGAAAATGTTTGCCCATTACTGTCTTCATCTCGTATACAAACTCGTTGCAATCTTGAGGTTTCTAAGTTGTAATCACCTGACTCCACCCGCCGACGGCCCAAAGCAACAAGCCTCTAACTCAAAACACAGAGAACCGTCTCTCCGATCTAAGGACCAGACGTTTCTTCGGCTCCGCTCGCACAAAACCTTTCAATCCCGTCGTTCGAAAAGCATCGAGTTTGAACAAGTCCGAAGTCTGCGCCTAAATCCTGAAGAAAATCAGTGTTTCCGCTCGGAGGGATCGGCGGCGGCTACGGAGGCCACGCAGGGTCAAACAGGCGGAGTCTGTGACGGGGGAGGCGGTTATAAAGACACGACGGCGTGAGGAGAGTTTGAGTTTCTGCAGGACGACATGGCGCTGCGCTGGAGCCCGTCTCAGGTCAGATTTAACGTTTTCTTCAGAGTCGCCCTGGGGCAGAACGGCAGAGCTGAGGCTGCCATTCTACCATTCAAATCTGAGCTAAAACCGCAGCTGAATGTGTACTTTTGATGCTAGTCTGAGTCCAATCTAATGCTTTGTATTGATATTGCCTTAATTCTGGCACACGCTGCAAAAAAAGTGATATATTTATAAGTTTAACCTCTTAACCCCCGGCTCGAGGACAGTAAAAATGCCAAGAACAGTTACTCATGATTCGTTTGTAAAATCTTGTAAAATAAGTTTTTTTATGACTTTGTTCAACTCGTGTGTGAAGGAGCATAAATACACGAAGTCCAGAAATAAGTGGATTTGACCAGAATTTGAGTTTGTATGTAAATAAATAAGTAAATAAAGAGTATTGTAGCACTGACATTTAGAGAAAAACACATGTTAATGCTCTTATAATAGATCTTACTTTGCTTGAAATAAGATTCCCCTCAGGCTGTAGTTCTTAATATTCTGAAGTGTTTTCTGAACGATGACTCCTCCCCTCCCTCAGTCTCCTCCTCTCCCTCAGTCTCCTCCCCTCCCTCAGTCTCCTCCCCTCCCTCAGTCTCCTCCCCTCCCTCAGTCTCCTCCCCTCCCTCAGACTCCTCCAGTCCCTCAGTCTCCTCCTCTCCCTCAGTCTCCTCCTCTCCCTCAGTCTCCTCCCCTCCCTCAGTCTCCTCCCCTCCCTCAGTCTCCTCCTCTCCCTCAGTCTCCTCCTCTTCCTCCTCCTCTTCCTCCTCCTCCTCGTCGGCGCTGAACCTCCGCCGTTTCACCGGTTGTGCCGTCAGAGAGTTCACGTTTATGGCCAAGGAGCCGGGCTGTGGAGGGCTGCACGTCACCACCGCCGCCTGCTGGGGGCGCTGTGAGACCTGGGAGGTGAGACGTGTCAGTATTCTGGTTTTTCTTCTTCTCTGTCGGTCAGAGGCCGATCGTGGAGCCTCCGTACATCGAGTCGTTCCAGAGAGTCTGCACCTATAACGAGATGCGACTGCCCCACTGCCCCAGGGGCGTGGACCCCCCCTACACCTTCCCCTCCGCCCTCAGGTGTGAGTGTGGGCTGTGCCTGACCCGCACCACCGAGTGTGAGACGGCCGTGTGACCAACCGCTCACCGGGACGTCACCGGGACGTCTCCATGGCGACGCAGGCTTCAATAGCATCTAGACATAGGTTTATTAAAGTCGTCCAAACTCATATGTTACTGTGGGACTTTTTTCTGCCCTTTGGAAATAAAATGTTGAGAATCATTTACGAAGCATTTGCTCATGTGCTAAACGAGCAAAAGTGAATCAGCAGCTCCCAGTTTACCCCTGTCCTGATAAATGACCCCCTTAGTGACCAGGTAAGGTTAAAAACACAAATTCCTGGTTATTGATCTCACTGTAATGGATCAATTCATATTTTCCATGAATAAACTTTAGCCTTGTTTAGTTAAGTTTAGTTAAGTTTAGTTTAGTCTAATTGAGCAGTGTACATTCTGCTCAAAAAGAGTGGGCTGAAGCAAGAAGCTCATGAGCGCCCCTAAACTTTAGCCTTGTGAAAGCTGATCCCGTCTGATCTCTGAAGCTCAGGTTCATCCTGGTTAAACTGAACAAATTGTTTTTGTACGGCCTCATATCACAACAGGAGCGGCCTCACAGCTGCAGGAATGTCAGTGATTTACAAACTGGAGACTCAGACATAGGTACATGGACTCTACTTAAAGGCGCACCACAACATGTCGGATTCTCTGGTTGCCAATACAAACTAATAACTACATACTCCCAGTAAAGTTACAGTCAGGTCTGAGGAGCAGAGACTCACAGCTAATGCACACGTTTCTTTGGTCAAAGTATTTTGGGGTATTTTCCCCGCTCCCTCGGGAGGTGCTCCAGGCATGTCCTATTGGGAGGAGGCCTCGTGGAAGGCCCAGGACACGCTGGTGGGACTATGTCTCCGAGCTGGCCTGGTGTCGCCTCGGGGTCCCCCCAGAACAGCTGGAGGAGGTGGACAGCATTAGTAAAAACATTCACACACAGATGATCTGGACTGAACTGACCTCACAAGAGACTTGAAATTATTTAAAGAAATAAGAGCCGTAATTTTGAAGTCCTTCTGCAGTAGGACTTCAAAAACATGTACAATAGGCCCAGGGACTGCAGTTGGAAATTAGCACAAGTGCTATAACCTGGTACAATGCATCTCTCCTTTCTGAGGCTAATGTAGATTGTACACTGTCCCTGTTCAAATAAATAAATAAACTAAAAAACAGTAGGTTCCATGTAAATGGAGCCGAGAACTGAAAGCAGTCTTTCCTAATTCAGTCGCACTTTAGGCTCAACATACTGCAGGGTGTCATTAGAACGAAGCCTACGCTAACTCTGCTTCATTTTTAAAAGACAAGATAGTCCAGCCCAATTCCAACAACCCAAGACACTGTACAGGAGCTTCACATACAACACATCACCAGAGTCAATGACAGGCAGGAATGTGGCTTCCACCAACCTCCTTTTTACAGTGAACGAAAAGCAAGATTTATTTCTATAGTAAAATCAATCAATCAATGGTTTTGTATAGCCCAATATCACAACAGGAGTTGCCGATAGTAAAATCCTAGTAAAACTCTCACTTTTTTATTACATTTTAGATATGCAATTTAAAAGACAATTTATCATCAATTATAAAACCCAGAAGCTTAAAACTTGATGCCAATTAAATCTGGACAGATTTAGTGCAGACTGACTCAGACAAACTGATTTTCTGTCAACAAGGAGAAAAACATCTGTTTCTTCTGCATTCGAAACAAAACAAGTCGTACTGTTAGGTTCATAAATATTAGGACATTGACTCATTTCTTATGCGTTTAGCTCTATAAACCACCACAATGGATTTGAAATAAAACGAAATATATGTAGTTAAACTGCAGACTTTCAACTTTCATTTGAGAGTATTTACATCCAAATCGGATGAACAGTGTAGGAATTATAAGCGTTTTTATGAGAGTCTCCCAATTTTCAAGGGAACACAAGTAATGGGACAATTGGCTGCTGTTCCACGGCCTGTTGTTTGCTTTTCCCTCATTATCCCATTTATAAAGAACAAATGAGACGTCCAGAGTTCATTTCAAGTGTTATATTTTCAATATGAAATCCAAAGAACTATCACTATCAGTGAAGCCAGCCTTTATTAGGCTAAAAAATCCAAACAAACCCATTAGAGAGATGCAAACATATTAGGCGTGGCTAAATCAACAGTTTGGAACATTATTAAAAAGAACACACGGATGTCAAATGTGGTGGATGACCCTGGTGAAGAAAACCCCTTCACAACAACAGATCAAAAACACTCTCTGGGAGGTGAGTGTTTGTGTGTCAAAGTCAACAATCAAGAGAAGACTTCACCAGAGAGAATACAGATGATTAACCACAAGTTGTAAACCACTGGTGAGCCTCATGAACAGGTGGCTGATTAGAGCCGTTACTTTTGGCCTCTTGAAAATTGGGAGGCTCTCATAAGAACACTTGTAATTCCTACACCGTTCATCCAATTTGGATATAAATAGCCTCAAATTAAAGCTGAAAGTCTGGAGTTTAACCACATATTTTACATACATAGTTTTATTTCAAATCCATTGTGGTAGTTTATAGAGCTAAAAACATAAGAAATGGGTCGATGTCCCAATATTTATGAACCTGACTGTAAATGACACAACTGATCCTGCACCTGATTAAAGACACTCACATTTTTGGGATATTTCTTCCAATGCCATTTATATACATGCTTGTAAAAAGCATGGGCCCGAGTATGGACCCTTGAGGCACTTGAACCCTCCAATTGTACACTTGGGGTTCTATTAGACAGATATTTTTGAACCATTCAACCGTCTGGTCTGAAAAACCACACGCTGACAGTCTTTAAGCCAAAACAATGTAGTCCACCGTGTCGAACGCTTTTGTATAATCAATAAAAAGAGCCGCGCCGCATTGTTAATTATCAAGAGCTTCAGTTTAATCGTTTAAAACCTTCATAGTACCCGTAGTTGTACTGTGCTTTTTACGGAATCCCAAATAGAAGCAAAGTATAGTTTCAGTTGATCATTAACCAAGGATCTTTTTTTATTTTTTTACAGTCTATGGTCATAAACTTCTGATCAAGTCTGGACTTTGAACAACAGTTCCGTGTTTTCTGCTTCGACAAAAGGAGAACGAGTGAAGCTGAAGAGAGATGGAAGAAGGTGAGTTTAGCTGTAATTATATTACTGACATTTGTGTGAATTATGATATTATTATAAAACTCCAAAGTGTCACAGTTTGATTACAGTGAATTATGTGCTGCGTGTTTTGTGGGTGTAGTGAGTGAGTATTGGCCTGGACCAAATGACGCTTTACTTTCTGCAATAATCCATGTGCTTAAGGAAGGCCTTTCTCAGACACAGTGAGTCTCAGCATTTAACTGTTCAGATCAGGACACTGACAACTCGAATTAGCTTATTTTACATGAATGCTACATAAACGCTCTTTGACCCCTCAGTGACTCGAGTGCTGATGGGCCAAAGAGCGCGTGTTCTGTTGCTCGGGGAGTTAAAGCTGTTTTGTAAAACTCTTATCATGATCAAACTTTAAGAGTAACCAGCGCAGTGTGACCAGGGCGACGGGACAGAGCTGGAAGTGTTACAGAATGCACATGGACACGCACGGCTGACACTCAGAACTGAATCAGAACCGTGCGTAAAGTTTCCTCATCCTTTGTCAAACTGTGACATAACTCTTCTTTCTCATCGTCATCTGCGTTTATAAAACAGCAGCGCAAATACTGTATAATGCCGTTAAGTCACATTGACCTCAATGTGGAGCCCTACATTATGAGAGAGAGAGAGAGAGAGAGAATACTGTATGTAAACCCATTAGAGAGATGCAAGCATACTAGGCGTGGCTAAATCAACAGTTTGGAACATTATTAAAAAGAACACATGGGTGAGCTGAACAACACTGGTGAAGAAAACCCCTTCACAACAACAGATCAGATCAAAAAAATCAAAAACACTCTCTGGGAGGTGAGTGTTTGTGTGTCAAAGTCAACAATCAAGAGAAGACTTGACCAGAGAGAATACAGATGATTAACCACAAGTTGTAAACCACTGGGGAGCCTCATAAACAGGTGGCTGATTAGAGCCGTTACTAATTTTTGTTTTATTTCAAATCCATTGTGGTGGTTTATAGAGCTAAAAACATAAGAAATGAGTCGATGTCCCAATATTTATGAACCTGACTGTAAATGACACAACTGATCCTGCACCTGATTAAAGACAAAGCCTTTGCAGGGCTGGGAGCTGAACAATATCACTGTATCATCGGCATAAAAATGTGAAATTTAGCATTTGGGATATTTCTTCCAATGCCATTTATATACATACTTGTAAAAAGCAAGGGCCCGAGAATGGACCCTTGAGGCACTTGAACCCTCCAATTGTACACTTGGGGTTCTATTAGACAGGTAATTTTTGAACCATTCAACCGTCTGGTCTGAAAAACCACACGCTGACAGTCTTTAAGCCAAAACAATGTCCACAGTGTCGAACGCTTTTGTATAATCAATAAAATGAGCCGCGCCGCGTTGTTAATTATCAAGAGCTTCAGTTTAATTGTTTAAAACCTTCATAGTACCCGTAGTTGTACTGTGCTTTTTACGGAATCCCAAATAGAAGCAAAGTATAGTTTCAGTTGATCATTAACCAAGGATCATTTTTATTTTTTTACAGTCTATGGTCATAAACATCTGATCAAGTCTGGACTTTGAACAACAGTTCCGTGTTTTCTGCTTCGACAAAAGGAGAACGAGTGAAGCTGAAGAGAGATGGAAGAAGGTGAGTTTAGCTGTAATTATATTACTGACATTTGTGTGAATTATGATATTATTATAAAACTCCAAAGTGTCACAGTTTGATTACAGTGAATTATGTGCTGCGTGTTTTGTGGGTGTAGTGAGTGAGTATTGGCCTGGACCAAATGACGCTTTACTTTCTGCAATAATCCATGTGCTTAAGGAAGGCCTTTCTCAGACACAGTGAGTCTCAGCATTTAACTGTTCAGATCAGGACACTGACAACTCGAAGTGCTTATTGTACATGAATGCTACATATACGCTCTTTGACCCCTCAGTGACTCGAGTGCTGATGGGCCAAAGAGCGCGTGTTTTGTTGCTCGGGGCGTTGGGCTGTTTTGTAAAACTCTTATTATGATCAAACTTTAAGAGTAACCAGCGCAGTGTGACCAGGGCGACGGGACAGAGCTGGAAGTGTTACAGAATGCACATGGACACGCACGGCTGACACTCAGAACTGAATCAGAACCGTGCGTAAAGTTTCCTCATCCTTTGTCAAACTGTGACATAACTCTTCTTTCTCATCGTCATCTGTGTTTATAAAACAGCAGCGCAAATACTGTACAATGAAATTAAGTCACATTGACCTCAATGTGGAGCCTTACGCGCTGTGCATTATGAGAGTTTACTGTAATGAGAGAGAGGGAGAGAGAGAGAGACGTTCACAGACATGGCCACAAAGCATTTTACATTCACTCCTCACTCGGTGGTGGTAAACTATAGGAGCTTCAGTTTCCCCTGGGGGAGACTGACAGATCTGTCGAGACTGCAAACATCTGCGCCAACGGTCCCTCTGACCACCTCCATACATTCACACACACATCATTCATCCTGACCTATTGTACATGTTTTAGTGGTAGGGGAAACCGGAGTACCCGGAGGAAACCTACAAACATGCAAACTCCACACAGAGAGGAGTGTGCAGTTTCCCAGGTGGGAATTGAACCCAGGACCTTCTACCTGCAGCTAGAGCACTAACCGCTGTGCTACCGTGCCGCACATAACTCTTCTTTCTCATCGTCATCTCCGTTTATAAAAAAGCAGCACAAATACTGTACAATGACCTCAACGTGGAGCCCTACGCGCTGCACATTATGAGAGTTTACTGTTTGTGCAACAGGAAATCCCAAACAGGACTGGTTTATGCAGAGATGACAACACTTGATTTCAATACTTTAGTGGAAGTAATACTTAGGGTAAAAAAAAATATTATACTGCACTGCTGCTGCATCTCATATACTTAAGTCAAAGTACACACGTTCTTCATCATAAAAAACATTATCCACTTATATACCATGGTCTGGGTGAATACTTGATTCTTACCTTTTTCTGCGAGCTGCATTTGTGGTTTCTGTTCCACATTGTTTTTCTGGATACTTTTGTACGTCTTTGCCGTGTTTTTGTGGAGGTTTGGTGGATTTGTTTACTTTGAGAGTCTGAAATGAGAGAATCATGTATCATTTTGCTTTCACTTCACAGTTGTCTGTTACTTGTGTGTGAACTTTCAGTAAAAAAATCCAAATAAAATCTTTATGTTTATGGTTGTGAACATGATATAATGTGCAAAAGTTCAAGAAGTACAGACACTTGGTAAAGAAAGAAAACTGCTGTAAAAGTACACGAGTACTTCATCAATATATATTTGTTGCCTTTGGAAAGTCTCATGATCGGAAGGTCTGGGGTTCGAATCCCGCCTCCTGAAGGTGCACATTGTCGTTGTGTCCTTGGGCAAGACACTTCACCCTCCTTGCCTCCAGTGTCTGCGTACACTGGTGTATGAATGAGAGAGTGAATGGGCCCCCTATGAGAGACCAACAGGCCTGTTTGGAACCATGAGGCCGTCCTCCCGTGGACCCACCACCTGCAGGAGGAGCCATAGGGGACTGGTGCTATGTGACTTGGGCAGCTCCAACAGCTGCCCCCACGACCCGGCAACGGACAAGTGGGAGAAAATGGATGGAAGGAAAGGATCAAATCGGTCTCTTTTGGCTTCATGCTTAAAGTAAACCAAATCCTTGAACAGTGAACTGTGTGGAGTTTGTTTATTGTCTTTGAGTTCACCCCATTAAACATGACAGCAAAAACAAAGGTGTACATTTTTGTTAATGAGATCAGAAGTGAACATTTTCTTTTAAAATCTTTCTAATCATTTCTAAAGGTCATTGACTTGTTTCTTTATCTGTTCCAGAGAAAGAAAAACATCATCACAGAGAACGCGTCAGCAGCTATGAAATACTTCCACCTCACAGTAAGTTACTGTGGAATCATTTTTATTTTGAATACTTTGTGATTCCTCACTCGCCTAAAAACATCGGTTTACTCATGAGCACAAAGAGCAGTAACCGATAGTAACTACTTTATATATAAACAAATATATTTGATGCTTAATGTTATTTTATTATTACTTTCCTGCGTTTACGTTTCCTCTGTGTGACCTCATGGTTTGATTCTCTGCAGTGTCCGAGCTGAGGCTGGTTCTCCTGGGAAACAGCTCGTCTGGGACATGTTCAGTGGGGAACCTCCTCCTGGGTCAGACTGTGTTCAGATACTCAGGCTGTGAGAAGTCCAGCGGGCAGTACAGAGGGAAGAACATGGTGCTGGTGAAGACTCCAGACCTGCTCCACCCAGACCTCCCTGAGGCCTCTGTGTCTGCTCTGATGGAGGACTGTGTGGAGCACTCTGCTCCAGGACCTCATGTCTTCATCCTGGTCCTACAGCCTGAAGACTTCACTGAGAAGCAGAAGACCAGACTCCAGTCAGTCCTGGAGAACTTCAGCGACCAGGTGTTTCAACACTCACTGCTGCTGCTCCTGCCGCCCAGAGGAGGAGCTGCAGATTCATTTAAACGTTATAGACGACAGTCACCGCTGCTAAAGGACCTCATTAAACAATGCAGGTTCAGATATGTCAGACAGAACGACATGGACCAACTCGAACTGATCACACGAGTGGGTCAGATCGTGAAGGAAAATAACGGAGAACATGTTAGGTCTAACGTGTCTTCAGACGCTTTTCATCTGACTCCACAGACAGATCGGTCTGTCAACGTTCAGACACAGACTGACGGTAAGTTTGGAGCAGGAATGATCTCATTGTATGATGTGTCTAGACTAGTTCCTCTGAGCTGAAACTGTGAGGCCAGTGCTTTCTATTTCTGTTAATTTCCTGTGGACATGATCGTAGGCTTGAATTATGTTATTTGGTAATGATTCGGTTGTGGAGTTCCTGTAGATGATGCTTAAAGCGTGACGCATACTTGATGGATGTAAATAGAAGATTCCTATGTTTATAAAGATTGGAGAGTAAACAAGCTTTTAAAACAAACATACTGAAATCAAAGTCACTTTAGGATCTTAAACTCTAAAGTTCATCATGTCCTTGTTATGAGAAAAACTAGCATGTTAACTTTATCTGGTTTTGAGACGAGCGAACGGATAACGCATGATACTTCCAGCATAAAAACCCTCATTTGGTCTTAAACCTTTCTGTCAGACCAGTGTAAGTTTTTCATACCAGACAGTTTCGACTGCACACGTTCTGCAGTCTTCCTCAGTGTTGGTCAAATCCCTTCGGTTAAGCGTGAAGGCACATCCACCGGTCCTTAACCAGTGAGCTGGATCAAAAAATTATAATAAGAAGGCGATGAAAAATCTGTAAGCTCTTGTTTTATTTGTTAGCTCACCACATGTGATGTTTCGGGCGTGTAGCCCTTCTTCAAATCACTTCGTCCACTCACTCTCAGGAAAACTGCACATGTTTTTAGTAGTAGGGGAAACCCGGAGGAAATCTACGCAGACACGGGAAGAACATGCAAACTCCACACAGAAAGACCCCGTCTGGCCTGGGATCAAACCCAGGACCTTCTAGATGTGAAGTACGAGCGCTAACCGACGATATCGTGTCACTCTTGCAGTGAGGCGTTTAAAAATACCTCTGCCCCCCCGTCTGTCCGTGAGCCCCGCCTGTGCCTGCTCCATTTTAAGGCAGTTGGGCTGATGTTACTGGAGGAAGCTAGGCTTAAATTTGAGATATTTCACTGTTCACTGGAAACTACCCGTTTGAATGTGTATATTGAGAGTAGGGATGCACTGATACCACTTTTACTAAAACCGATACAGGTACGAGTACTTTATTTATTTATTTGAGCTATTATTTACAGTGCGTTATTAAATACAATATTTCATTCATTTACATTATCACAACAACAACAAAATAATAACTCAAAAGGAGCAGGCACAAGCAAGAAAGCTTATAAGTGCCAATACAATACAAATAGAAAAGTTTGTGTATTTACTTAGTTTTATAATTTTATCTTTTTTTTTTTTAGCATTGCTTATATTACCATTACTAGTGCACATATTTATTATACATATATTATCATCACCATAATAACAATGACAATAATAGCATTCTCAAAAATATCATCTTCAAATTTATCATGTTTCTCATTTCTATCATACGGAAGCAGGCCATAACAGCATTTTTAATGCTTGTAATTGATCTCAAGTTCCTTTTAATACAGATCAAATAGACTTGGTTTATAGAGTAGGTGACAATTGATTATATCAGTAATGATGTGGTATTTCACAAGTTCATAGTAATACAGAGTGACTGAGAGACATGGTCAGATGTCTTCAGGAAACTTCTCAAACACAGTTCTCTTACACTGTCTTTTGAATTGCTGTAGACTAGCTGCACCTGTTAAGTCTTTGTCTAAATTATTCCACAGATTTACTCCTCTCCGTGTAATACAATGATTTTTTAGAGTGGAATGGATACATCGTACTTTCAGATTATGAGTTCCCCTTAGATTGTATCTTCCCTCTCTTTTACCAAACATTAATAGTATGTTACTAGGGAGCTGGTTATTTACAGCTCTACATATCTGTAGCAGGGAATTGAGTTTTATGATGTCATCAAGTTTCATGGTGTTGGATTTAAGAACAGTATTGTATGATCCCTATACCCCACTTTATGAACAATTCTGATGGCCTTCATTTGAAGTATATATAAAACCTGTAAATGACTATTGTAGGTATTTCCCCAGACCTCTGAGCAGTAGTTTATGTACGGTAGGTTTAAGGAACAGTACAGGGTGAAGAGAGCGTTTTGGTCCAGAAAATATCTACACTTGCCCATTACGGCCACATTTTTCGCCACTTTACCACAAATAATGTTTATCTGTGGTCTCCAGCTAACCTGATTTAAGTACTTATACTGATACCGATTCTTCAACATACTTTTTGAAGTGAATAGACCGTTTATACTTTTTCACAGCACAGGTTAGCAATTAGTTAATTTACTCCTTTACTGTTCCTTGAGCAAAGTAGGCTACACTTTTAAGTTATATCAAGTTATATAGAATTAAACATGTGACATTTTTTTTTTCATTCAATATATTTTTTTATTTTTATTGCACTGTCCATCATAGACAGCCCATGTCCAAAAGCTCCTCAATGCCTTTGCTTTATTCATTGATCTATTTTTATTTAACAATAGTATTGAGATAGTTACTTATTACTGCAGCTAAAAGGTATTTTTGCCTTTACTCCGTGTGGATCTTCTCGTGTGTTAATAGTAACTTAGCCAACTTAGTATTTTGATTATTTTGCTGCAGCTCAATTTCGCTCAATATGATGGACATGCTCTATCTCTTTATTTTTAATTTTAGGAGTTCTTTTTAGTCGCTGGGTTAGTTTGACAGATGAATTAAGCCCCTGGACTTGAAGAGTCGCCAGAGCTGTTAGCCGCTACTTAGCAGCTAGTTAGCATCATTAGCCTGTATCTTGGGAACACTGCAGACTCCATGTAGCCTGGCTAACACTAGACTGCAGTGTGCGCTCAAATCCTTTCTGGGGACCATGGCCGAAATATTCGCATGGATTTGGGACCTATCACAGAATGAGGAGAGACGGCAAGATGATGACGCCCAGCTTGTACTTTGTTTAGGGATAAAAAAAAAAGTGTATTTACGGATCCAATATGACCGCAGCAGACGCGACGCCATCTTTCGATCAAGCTTTAGACCGTGGTCCAAATAGTTTAGCTCGAACGTTTACAGCGGGTACGTCATACGTCATCTGATATGATCATACGATTGGCTATAGAGTTTGGGAATGTGATGTCATATCGCTAAGCATTATGGGATTAGCAGCAATTGTAAAGTAATGGAGATTTTAAAAGTTAAAATATTGAAGTTATTATTCACATTAAAACACTTGGACACCACAGTGTGTTAGATGTATTTAGCAGCAGTAACTCAGCAGCTAACGGAGCTGTTCCATGGCTTTTTTCTCCACTTTTTATACTGTTTTTACCTAACGTTAGTCAATGGAAATGTATGCTAACAGCTGCAAAGATCGCGGATCACGGAAATATAAACTTATTTATCACATACAAATCCAGTCAAGTCTAAATCGGATCTATATGGATGTTTATTCACAGCGGATTGTTCAGTAGAAGCGAAAAAACGACCGTCGTAACTAGCGCTAGCTAGCGTTAGCATTAGCACGTTGCTACCAGGAAGCTTCATGTTAGCATTCTCCGTTATTTATGTATTTATGGATTGTTGAACTGCTTTGCTCCTCCCCACGTCTTTGTATCTTTATTTAGTAGAAACCCATATTCATAATTCAGCATTTGTTAAAGTTGTTTTTAAATAATTGGAGAAAGTTTAGATGTTTATATGGGCGATTCCAGAGATGCCGTCTGTATCTATGGCTACGTGCAGACGCATATGATAGACATTCAGCACAATAAACGGCTACGGACAATCGTAAACCACACCTCTCCTGCGAGAAAATGAATTGGTCTCCAGAATAAATATCACTTAGTGATTTTAGAATCACTAAAATCTGTATGTACCAATTCAAGGGGCTTACTAGCTTTTGGGTCACTTTTTCTGTTTATGAATTTAAGGAATTTCCCTTGAGTACACACTTCACACTCAAGTTTTGTATTTCCTGAGATGTTCATTCACTCTATAACTTCAGTAATTTTAGCACATCACTCACATTACAATGACCTCAGATCTCATGCCACGTCTTTACATCACATGTCAAGTTTACATTGTCATAATATGTCATTGAATGAAGTGTCACCGTTTACCGTTTTCAAGTAGTAGAGTCTGTTGTATTCTTCAAAGACAGTCCCATCTTTGCGGATGAGTTCATTGTGTCCTTTCTTGAAGACCATCTGGGCTCCATTTGCTGTTGCCGCCTTCACTGAGAGTTTACTCTGGGGGTAGTGTCAGTATTTAAAATGTAAGAAATCGTATGTCCAAGACCATCTTCTTATAAAAAAGAGCAGAGATTGATGAAGTTCACATGAGACATTTATTCAGGCGTCAGCAGGTGGCATAACAACAGGTCAAAGCAGGTTCAGAATGCAAGTCCCAAGAATAAGTTCCCTCCCCATAACTTTATAACATTTTAGTTAAGTCCATCCCATGTGCGTAAGCAGTTCTCATCCCATGAACAATAAGATACATTTGTGGACCAGGATGTTTTGTCCAACACCAAATATGGTCTTATAACCTTGACATTTGGGGCCGTGCTCATCCCAGACAGACATTCTTATCTTATTGTACTGCACGGCCCATGAACTCATTCAACCTACTAGAGAGGCCTAGTTTTGTGCAGTAGACCTTAGCAAACAATTTATAGGTTATAGGTTATATCATTAGCAAACAAACAAATTAATTTATCACAGTAGGATGGGATGAAGAGAGCGTCCTTCAGTGTGATGGTGGACCATTTTCCTTGTGTGTCCTGTAGGCGCATTGAGTTGCCTTGTGTACGAAATGCGCGGTATAAATAAAGTTGCCTTGCCTTGCCTTGCCTTGCCTTGCCTTGCCCTAGAGCGACGCTGGCATCTTCTCTTTTCAGCGCCACGTTGTTGGTCCTGGATCCATCAGCGAGTTCCATGAAGTGTTTTCATGGGTCCAAAGTCTTGTCAAAGTGCGTGAACTTGCTCTTCTCTGTTATAATGTGCGAGGTAGCTCCACAATCTACCATTAATCTTTCATCCATTATGTCAGTTGGTAAAAGTCTATGGCTGACTTTAAACACAAAGGTTTGTTCTTTCTGGTCTTCTTGTCTTTCAGCTGTCTGCTTGGCTTCATCCTTGTGCTTATTTTTCATTCTGCATTTCTCATCACTGTGCGTAGAACTTCTGTGATAAGTACACCACTTTGGAACAGCTTTTTGGTGACAGTCTTTGGCAACGTGTCCACGGTTCCCACGTTTATAAAATGTGACTATTTTAACCTCTTAACCCCCGCCTTAACCAAGCACATTTTCTCCATGTTCAGCTTCACCCAATTTTAAAAGCTTCTCGACCTGAGAGTTCATAACTGTATATGCCTCATCTTCTGAGAGCTAAGACTCCGTTGTTACCGTGGCGTCACGTTTTTGTTGCATTTTTGAAGCTTTTCTGACATGTTTTTATTGCTTTTTTTGTAACTGCTCTATTACGTTTTCGCTGATTTTCTGACATGTTTTTGTAACGTTTTATCTTGTTTTCATTGCTATTTTGGCGCTTATTATCAAGAAGCTTTTCGAAGAAGCCAAACTGGAGGAAGTGTGCTCAGTTCAGGTGGAAGTTAAGAGGTTACGGTCAACTTTCATCACAATAGGCTTGTTCGAGCCGTAGGGTGTATTCCCCTACACCCTACGGGGGCATCAAACTTTTCTTTCTTGTGGCAGGGAGATACCATCTGATGTTGAACCAACTCAAGCAGAACACCCCTAAGTTACTTTGAGTTGGTGCAGCCCAAACCAGCGGAGACTAGTGTCCGCGAGTAAAGAGTAAAGGCCGTGAGAGGTAGAAAAAGTGGACAAATAATAAATATCTTTCCCTACATAACTTGGTGCTGGTTGTGGAGTTGTATCAGGCTCAGACAGCGGCCCATGTGAAAAGTCAAAGTGTTAGAAAATGGTCATAGAGGTATTTGAACCAGCATTAGCTTCACTCCCCCCTTGTAGCGACTCCAAGCCCTATTGTCGCTAGAGAGGAAAACCTTGGGTTCGTTCTATTCGTATGACGCGCTGCTTGGTTATCACAGAAGCACAGACTTCAACCAAATGCGTTTTGTGGCATTTAATTAAAAGAGTGTCTTTGGTTCACACACATGGCAGATGATAACCGTGTACACGTATTGCATGTAATCCGGTGAAAACGATGTAACTAAACAAACGAACGGTCAACAAAAACTACGGCGACCCCGGCCCCCCTCTCTCCACTACTGGTTTCATTCACTGAAAGAGGTGAGCGCCTTATGAAAACTCCACCCGTGCACACGTGACCCTCGAACATAGCGCGTCACCACCCAGTCATGAGTGACAGCCCACTTAATTCAATTATGGCTCCTACACAACCAGCCCCTTAATTATTACACAATAATTACCAACACTTCGACTAGTATAGGAGACATAAACAAAGCAACAATGATTACCACGAATAATTAAATCATCATTAAATGTCCATAATAGTCCAACCTGATATCTTCTTGATTAAAGTAGAGTAAGAGTTAATGAGTCATGTCCAAAACGACCAAAAAAATAGTTCATGGTCTGTGTCAAGAGTCACAAAAAAAGTAATCCACAAAAAACGAGTAGCAAAAATAGTAATCCCATGTGTCTTGGATTCACTCAAGATGGCCGAACAGCCGGTGCCAGGGGTGTAACGCTTGACAAACAAATGCCAAAACTTGAAGCACTGACTACTGTTTGTGGACTCAGATAAACTGTATTGCAACTTGAAACATCAAGTTATCATTAAAAGAAAAAAGGAACGTCTTATAATGCCAAAACCAAGCCAAAAACGAGGCGAGTTGGATACCACGCCGGCAAACCAAACCTGCCTGGAGGAAAAGGGCGCTGGCAGCGCCAATGGTACTTCAGAAATACTGAAGGAACTCAAACTATTTCGAACTGAAACGGCAGGGAACTTTGGTGTGCTGAGGAAGGAGGTGAGCGACATAAAGTTAAACTTCGAAGAATTAAAAACAAAGGTGAATGACGCCGAACAGAGGATTGCAGATAACGAGGACCGCAACATAGATTTGACTAAAGTGATGTTTCATCTGATGCGTAAACAAAAGTACCTTGAGGAGAAGTGTGAGGATCTGGAAGGCCGTTCACGAAGAAATAATTTAAGAATTTACTCAGTACCGGAGAAAACTGAAGGCAGCAATATGATTGTGTTTATAGAAAAGCTAATTCGCGAAAAGCTAAGTATCCGGGAGGAGATTTACATTGAAAGGGCGCATCGCGTCGCAGGAACAGGTGTCTCCGCGGGACGTGCTGCTGCGGATTTCACGAGATCTATCATAGTTTGTTTTCGCAGTTTTAAGGAGAAACAACGAGTGTTGCATGCTGCATGGTCCCTAAAGGACATTCGTATTAACGATCAGCGGATATATTTCGACGAGGATTACACCACCGAAGTGTTTAAGGAGCGCGTAAAATACAGGAGCGCAAGGAAACAACTCCAGGAGCGAAAAATCAAGTCTCGCATTCTCTACCCCGCAAAACTCATGTTGTTTCTGCAGGATGGAAAGACTAAGACTTTTGAAAACCCACGAGAAGCAGCTGAGGGTCTAAAGGACTTTCGCGTAACGATGGAAGTCCCAAGAAAAGAGCCGGATTGGGACTCAGCACTGCGGGCTGCGGGATGGCAGTCCCCCCGCAATAGGAGCAGACATGCTCCTACTGGGGAAATAACAGCCAGCGTTGAATCTCTTCGACTTTCCTTGGACAATTATGAAAATGATAAAACAGACGATGATTAAGGTATGTGGAGATTACATTGTGGCAAGTGCTTATTTGTATAATTAAGTGCGATGTCCGCAGTGTGTGAACATTTACTTACTCAAGCGGAAAACACAGATCGTGTCTATGACCATGATGAACTGGACTCCGAGTCAAATTTATTTCCAAACACAAATGATACATGCAAATATTATACAGATGTAGAATTTAATAGTAACATAGAAACGGCTGGTTCATTTTCTCTTATTCATTTGAATTGTAGAAGCCTGTATTCAAATTTTAGTAAAATACATGATTATTTGAACACATTACAAAATAAATTTACTGTTATAGCTCTGTCTGAGACTTGGTTAACGGATGAGAAAGGTGTGGAATTTCATTTTGAGGGTTATGAATTGTTTTATGTTAATCGGATCAAGAAGAGAGGAGGGGGGGTTGCTCTTTATGTTAGTAGTGAGCTGAAATGTAAAATAATTGAGTGTATGACTACTGCAACAGAAGAGTTAATGGAATGTTTAACTGTTGAGATCGAAATGAACAAACAGAGGAATATTGTTGTCACGTGCATATATAGAACTCCAGGGTCCAGCATTACAGCATTTAATAACAAGCTGGAGCAATTATTAGTTGGGATGAATGAAAACAAACTGTCTATAATTTGCGGGGACTTCAATATAAATCTCTTGAATGTGTCTAATCATATTAGTAGTTCAGATTTCCTAGATTTAATGTATAGCAAAGGCCTTTTTCCAACCATTACCAGGCCTAGCCGAATAACCTCCAGTTGTGCCACATTAATTGATAACATTTTTGTTAATATACTTGAAAAAACAGTCAAAAGTGGTCTTCTGATAAATGATACAACTGATCATTTACCTATATTTGTAACCCACTTCTGTAAAGTAAAAACAAACAAAGAAAAGTGCAGTAAAGTTATTCGGTCAAGAACTGAGGAAAGACTAAATGCATTTAGGAATGATCTTACGAAAGAACACTGGGAAAATGTTTATAGTACAAATAATGTAAATAAAGCTTATGAATCATTTTTAAAAAAATATCTATGGTTATATAATAAAAATTGCCCAAGAAAAATATTGAATGATATAGTAAGAAAAAACAATAAACCTTGGATAACAAAGGGTATATTGAAATCTTGCAAAAAGAAGAATAAGCTTTATTGCGACTTTGTAAAATATCGAACGGTAAATGCAGAAAAAAAATATAAAGCCTATAAAAATAAGTTGACTACCATAATGAGACATGCAAAGAAAGATTATTATACAAACTTGTTAATGGAAAACAAAAGTAATATCAAAGGAATGTGGAAAGTTTTAAGGGAGGTTATGGGCAGTAAAATGAATCGTAGTCTGCCATTATATTTAATGAATCAACAGAATATGGAGGTAAGTGGTGAAAAAATGGCTGAAGAATTTAATTCATTTTTCGTTAATGTTGGTCCAAATCTTGCTAAATCTATACCACTATATAACGAAAATAAAAGCTGGACAGGTGAAAGTAGAGTTATGCAATCCCTATTTCTTGGCGAAGTTAGTGAGAGTGAAATTATTTCTACCGTCTCTAAATTGAAAAGTAAATATTCATGCGATAGTGATGGCTTAGATATGTATATTGTCAAAGAAACTATACATTGTATCATTAGACCATTAAAATATATAACCAATTTGTCTTTTAATACAGGTTTCTTTCCAGATAAAATGAAGGTGGCTAAGGTTGTTCCCCTTTTTAAATTGGGTGATAGGCATAGTCTCACAAATTATAGGCCTATATCTTTGCTTTCTCAATTTTCCAAAATTCTGGAGAAAATTTTTGTTAAAAAATTTGATTATTTTCTTGAAAAACATTCCTTGATACATGATAATCAGTTTGGGTTTCGAAGCACCCGCTCAACAGCTATGGCTTTGATGAAAATCACAGAGGACATTACTACAGAATTGGAGAATAAAAATCACACAGTTGGAGTTTTTATTGACCTTAAAAAGGCCTTTGACACTCTTGATCACGGTATATTGATATCTAAATTACAGACATATGGAATTAGAGGTGTAGTATTAAACTGGATTAGTAGTTACTTAGAAAATAGACAACAATATGTAGAGTATATAGGCCATGAATCTAAGTTAGAAACAATACAGTGTGGAGTCCCTCAAGGCTCTGTGCTGGGGCCTAAACTTTTTACATTATATATTAATGACCTCTGTGAGGAATCAAAGATTTTAAGTTTTGTTCTTTTTGCGGACGATACAAATTTTTTTGTATCGGGGAAGAATTTAGGAACATTAATGAAAACTATTGAACAAGAAATGGTCCAACTTCAGAAATGGTTTAATAACAATAAATTGTCATTAAACTTAAACAAAACAAAATGGATATTGTTTACAAATCAAAAATGCCCTGAAAGTGTTAATTTGACTTTAAATGGAATAACTATTGAGAGAGTGTCAGAATTTATGTTTTTAGGAGTACTCATTGATGAAAAATTTAAGTGGAAGTCGCACATAGCCTACGTAAGAAATAAAATTCGTAAAAACATTGCTGTTTTGAGTAAAGTAAAGTTTATGTTGAATTACAAGGCAATGAGAATCCTATATTGCTCCTTTATTTTGCCATATTTAATGTATTGTTTGGAGGTATGGGGTAATTCTTATATTACTAATTTAATGCCCTTATTTCTTTTGCAAAAAAGGGCTATAAGAATAATTAATGGAGTTGCTCCAAGAGAACATACTACAGAACTGTTTCTGAGGTCAGGACTACTCAAATTGAAGGACTTGGTTTCTTTACAAACTTTATTAGTTGTTCATAAAGCAAAACATTGCCTGTTACCGCATGGACTTCAAATCCTTTTTACTGTAAATAGTGAGACAAGCAGAAGAAATAATGACTTTAAACAACCTTTCGCAGGAAATACCCTCAAACAAATGTGTGTCTCAGTATCTGGTGTGAAACAATGGAACTCTCTAGAAAACGATCTAAAATGTTGTTCAAATATTCTTCAATTCAAATACAAGTATAAACAGAATATTCTTCACTTATACAAAGATGAATGTGAAAATTGTTAAATTTACAATAATTATGCTGATAACGACGGTGGTGGTGTAGTGGTGCGGCGGTGGTGATGGGGGCGATGGCGGGACTGTCTGGTTGTGTGGTGAGTACCTGAGTGTGGGTGTATGGGTGCATACGGGGATGCTTACAGTACGCATTGAAAAATAATTTAAAAACTTAAAAAAAGAGGAAAAAAATAAATTAATTCTCAGTGCAGGGTAAGCAGGTGTTGGCCAGCTGTGGGAGGTCATATGTCTCTCAACAGCCGCCCATACAAACCTTGCTTTTTTAATACACCATACAGCACAGGGCCAATCACAAATACATATACATATCCTCTTCAGTACAGGGTAAGCAGGAATGGAGGGAATGTCAGGGGCATAGCACCTCTGGACTTCCACTAACTCCTGTCTTTTTAAACACAACACCTATCTTAGGGCATAACTCTGTCAATCACTGATGTAGGGTAAGCAGGTGCCGGGGCAGCTGTGGGAGGTCAAACATCTTTCGACAGCTGCCCATTCAAACCTTGTTTTTTTAATGCAACACACAGCATAGGGCTCATCACAAATACATCAATAGATCCTCTTCGTCTTTTTGTGTGTGTGCTGTGGGTGTGCCTGTGTGTGTCCGTGCATGCTTGCCTGTATGTATATGTGGGTGTGCGTTGTGTAGTTCGATGGCCTCGTCATTGTTTCCGTCGCCGCTGTAGTCCCCATTGCATCACTGTTGTTTTAGCAAAATTATTAATAATTGAACAAATATATATAGAAAAAGAAAAGTTGATAACATCTGGTTTGGGCTATTGTTACTTTTTTGGCATCGGTGAGGCCATCTAATTTGTATAGTTTTTTTTTATTTAGAATGGGGTAGGAGCTTATAAGATTTTTTCTTCATCCTACTCCTGTTCTTCTTTTCATGAAATGTATTATTGTTGTGTTTTTTGGATTATTGTACACATGTTGTGTTGCATTATCATGGAAAAAAGAATAAATAAAATGAAATGAAATGTGCCCCAAAAAAATGTCCGAGTCCACGCTGAGGCCTAGCACTATCTGCACCTAATCTGCCTCAGCCTCCTGCAGCAAACAAACTTTGGTGATAGGCCGGTCCAGGCAGCTAGTCCGTGTTTTGATCTTCACCTGGCGAACAAGTCCTCTTCGGTCCGGAAAGGTTTGTATAACTCGTCCAACCTGAAGGTGCACATTGTCGTTGTGTCCTTGGGCAAGACACTTCACCCTCCTTGCCTCCAGTGTCTGCGTACACTGGTGTATGAATGAGAAAGTGAATGGGCCCCCTATGAGAGACCAACAGGCCTGTTTGGAACCGTTTGGAACCATGAAGCCGTCCTCCCGTGGACCCACCACCTGCAGGAGGAGCCATAGGGGACTGGTGCAATGTGACTTGGGCAGCTCCAACAGCTGCCCCCACGACCCGGCAACGGACAAGTGGGAGAAAATGGATGGAAGGAAAGGATCAAATCGGTCTCTTTTGGCTTCATGCTTAAAGTAAACCAAATCCTTGAACAGTGAACTGTGTGGAGTTTGTTTATTGTCTTTGAGTTCACCCCATTAAACATGACAGCAAAAACAAAGGTGTACATTTTTGTTAATGAGATCAGAAGTGAACATTTTCTTTTAAAATCTTTCTAATCATTTCTAAAGGTCATTGACTTGTTTCTTTATCTGTTCCAGAGAAAGAAAAACATCATCACAGAGAACGCGTCAGCAGCTATGAAATACTTCCACCTCACAGTAAGTTACTGTGGAATCATTTTTATTTTGAATACTTTGTGATTCCTCACTCGCCTAAAAACATCGGTTTACTCATGAGCACAAAGAGCAGTGACCGATAGCAACTACTTTATATATAAACAAATATATTTGATGCTTAATGTTATTTTATTGTTACTTTCCTGCGTTTACGTTTCCTCTGTGTGACCTCATGGTTTGATTCTCTGCAGTGTCTGAGCTGAGGCTGGTTCTCCTGGGAAACAGCTCGTCTGGGACATGTTCAGTGGGGAACCTCCTCCTGGGTCAGACTGTGTTCAGAGACCCAGACCGCTGTGAGAAGTCCAGCGGGCAGTACAGAGGGAAGAACATGGTGCTGGTGAAGACTCCAGACCTGCTCCACCCAGACCTCCCTGAGGCCTCTGTGTCTGCTCTGATGGAGGACTGTGTGAAGCACTCTGCTCCTGGACCTCATGTCTTCATCCTGGTCCTACAGCCTGAAGACTTCACTGAGAAGCAGAAGACCAGACTCCAGTCAGTCCTGGAGAACTTCAGCGACCAGGCGTTTCAACACTCACTGCTGCTGCTCCTGCCGCCCAGAGGAGGAGCTGCAGATTCACTTAAACGTTATAGACGCCAGTCACCGCTGCTAAAGGACCTCATTAAACAATGCAGGTTCAGATATGTCAGACAGAACGACATGGACCAACTCGAACTGATCACACGAGTGGGTCAGATCGTGAAGGAAAATAACGGAGAACATGTGAGGTCTAACGTGTCTTCAGACGCTCTTCATCTGACTCCACAGACAGATCGGTCTGTCAACGTTCAGACACAGACTGACGGTAAGTTTGGAGCAGGAATGATCTCATTGTATGATGTGTCTAGGCTAGTTCCTCTGAGCTGAAACTGTGAGGCCAGTTCTTTCTATTTCTGTTAATTTCCTGTGGACATGATCGTAGGCTTGAATTATGTTATTTGGTAATGATTCGGTTGTGGAGTTCCTGTAGATGATGCTTAAAGCGTGAAGCATACTTGATGGATGTAAATAGAAGATTCCTATGTTTATAAAGATTGGAGAGTAAACAAGCTTTTAAAACAAACATACTGAAATCAAAGTCACTTTAGAATCTTAAACTCTAAAGTTCATCATGTCCTTGTTATGAGAAAAACTAGCATGTTAACTTTATCTGGTTTTGAGACGAGCGAACGGATAACGCATGATACTTCCAGCATAAAAACCCTCATTTGGTCTTAAACCTTTCTGTCAGACCAGTGTAAGTTTTTCATACCAGACAGTTTCGACTGCACACGTTCTGCAGTCTTCCTCAGTGTTGGTCAAATCCCTTCGGTTAAGCGTGAAGGCACATCCACCGGTCCTTAACCAGTGAGCTGGATCAAAAAATTATAATAAGAAGGCGATGAAAAATCTGTAAGCTCTTGTTTTATTTGTTAGCTCACCACATGTGATGTTTCGGGCGTGTAGCCCTTCTTCAAATCACTTCGTCCACTCACTCTCAGGAAAACTGCACATGTTTTTAGTAGTAGGGGAAACCCGGAGGAAATCTACGCAGACACGGGAAGAACATGCAAACTCCACACAGAAAGACCCCGTCTGGCCTGGGATCAAACCCAGGACCTTCTAGATGTGAAGTACGAGCGCTAACCGACGATATCGTGTCACTCTTGCAGTGAGGCGTTTAAAAATACCTCTGCCCCCCCGTCTGTCCGTGAGCCCCGCCTGTGCCTGCTCCATTTTAAGGCAGTTGGGCTGATGTTACTGGAGGAAGCTAGGCTTAAATTTGAGATATTTCACTGTTCACTGGAAACTACCCGTTTGAATTTGTATATTGAGAGTAGGGATGCACTGATACCACTTTTACTAAAACCGATACAGGTACGAGTACTTTATTTATTTATTTGAGCTATTATTTACAGTGCGTTATTAAATACAATATTTCATTCATTTACATTATCACAACAACAACAAAATAATAACTCAAAAGGAGCAGGCACAAGCAAGAAAGCTTATAAGTGCCAATACAATACAAATAGAAAAGTTTGTGTATTTACTTAGTTTTATAATTTTATCTTTTTTTTTTTTAGCATTGCTTATATTACCATTACTAGTGCACATATTTATTATACATATATTATCATCACCATAATAACAATGACAATAATAGCATTCTCAAAAATATCATCTTCAAATTTATCATGTTTCTCATTTCTATCATACGGAAGCAGGCCATAACAGCATTTTTAATGCTTGTAATTGATCTCAAGTTCCTTTTAATACAGATCAAATAGACTTGGTTTATAGAGTAGGTGACAATTGATTATATCAGTAATGATGTGGTATTTCACAAGTTCATAGTAATACAGAGTGACTGAGAGACATGGTCAGATGTCTTCAGGAAACTTCTCAAACACACTTCTCTTACACTGTCTTTTGAATTGCTGTAGACTAGCTGCACCTGTTAAGTCTTTGTCTAAATTATTCCACAGATTTACTCCTCTCCGTGTAATACAATGATTTTTTAGAGTGGAATGGATACATCGTACTTTCAGATTATGAGTTCCCCTTAGATTGTATCTTCCCTCTCTTTTACCAAACATTAATAGTATGTTACTAGGGAGCTGGTTATTTACAATTCCCTGCTACATATCTGTAGCAGGGAATTGAGTTTTATGACGTCATCAAGTTTCATGGTGTTGGATTTAAGAACAGTATTGTATGATCCCTATACCCCACTTTATGAACAATTCTGATGGCCTTCATTTGAAGTATATATAAAACCTGTAAATGACTATTGTAGGTATTTCCCCAGACCTCTGAGCAGTAGTTTATGTACGGTAGGATTAAGGAACAGTACAGGGTGAAGAGAGCGTTTTGGTCCAGAAAATATCTACACTTGCCCATTACGGCCACATTTTTCGCCACTTTACCACAAATAATGTTTATCTGTGGTCTCCAGCTAACCTGATTTAAGTACTTATACTGATACCGATTCTTCAACATACTTTTTGAAGTGAATAGACCGTTTATACTTTTTCACAGCACAGGTTAGTAATTAGTTAATTTACTCCTTTACTGTTCCTTGAGCAAAGTAGGCTACACTTTTAAGTTATATCAAGTTATATAGAATTAAACATGTGACATTTTTTTTTTCATTCAATATATTTTTTTATTTTTATTGCACTGTCCATCATAGACAGCCCATGTCCAAAAGCTCCTCAATGCCTTTGCTTTATTCATTGATCTATTTTTATTTAACAATAGTATTGAGATAGTTACTTATTACTGCAGCTAAAAGGTATTTTTGCCTTTACTCCGTGTGGATCTTCTCGTGTGTTAATAGTAACTTAGCCAACTTAGTATTTTGATTATTTTGCTGCAGCTCAATTTCGCTCAATATGATGGACATGCTCTATCTCTTTATTTTTAATTTTAGGAGTTCTTTTTAGTCGCTGGGTTAGTTTGACAGATGAATTAAGCCCCTGGACTTGAAGAGTCGCCAGAGCTGTTAGCCGCTACTTAGCAGCTAGTTAGCATCATTAGCCTGTATCTTGGGAACACTGCAGACTCCATGTAGCCTGGCTAACACTAGACTGCAGTGTGCGCTCAAATCCTTTCTGGGGACCATGGCCGAAATATTCACATGGATTTGGGACCTATCACAGAATGAGGAGGGACGGCAAGACGATGACGCGCAGCTTGTACTTTGTTTAGGGATAAAAAAAAAAGTGTATTTACGGATCCAATATGACCGCAGCAGACGCGACGCCATCTTTCGATCAAGCTTTAGACCGTGGTCCAAATAGTTTAGCTCGAACGTTTACAGCGGGTACGTCATACGTCATCTGATATGATCATACGATTGGCTATAGAGTTCGGGAATGTGATGTCATATCGCTAAGCATTATGGGATTAGCAGCAATTGTAAAGTAATGGAGATTTTAAAAGTTAAAATATTGAAGTTATTATTCACATTAAAACACTTGGACACCACAGTGTGTTAGATGTATTTAGCAGCAGTAACTCAGCAGCTAACGGAGCTGTTCCATGGCTTTTTTCTCCACTTTTTATACTGTTTTTACCTAACGTTAGTCAATGGAAATGTATGCTAACAGCTGCAAAGATCGCGGATCACGGAAATATAAACTTATTTATCACATACAAATCCAGTCAAGTCTAAATCGGATCTATATGGATGTTTATTCACAGCGGATTGTTCAGTAGAAGCGAAAAAACGACCGTCGTAACTAGCGCTAGCTAGCGTTAGCATTAGCACGTTGCTACCAGGAAGCTTCATGTTAGCATTCTCCGTTATTTATGTATTTATGGATTGTTGAACTGCTTTGCTCCTCCCCACGTCTTTGTATCTTTATTTAGTAGAAACCCATATTCATAATTCAGCATTTGTTAAAGTTGTTTTTAAATAATTGGAGAAAGTTTAGATGTTTATATGGGCGATTCCAGAGATGCCGTCTGTATCTATGGCTACGTGCAGACGCATATGATAGACATTCAGCACAATAAACGGCTATGGACAATCGTAAACCACACCTCTCCTGCGAGAAAATGAATTGGTCTCCAGAATAAATATCACTTAGTGATTTTAGAATCACTAAAATCTGTATGTACCAATTCAAGGGGCTTACTAGCTTTTGGGTCCCTTTTTCTGTTTATGAATTTAAGGAATTTCCCTTGAGTACACACTTCACACTCAAGTTTTGTATTTCCTGAGATGTTCATTCACTCTATAACTTCAGTAATTTTAGCACATCACTCACATTACAATGACCTCAGATCTCATGCCACGTCTTTACATCACATGTCAAGTTTACATTGTCATAATATGTCATTGAATGAAGTGTCACCGTTTACCGTTTTCAAGTAGTAGAGTCTGTTGTATTCTTCAAAGACAGTCCCATCTTTGCGGATGAGTTCATTGTGTCCTTTCTTGAAGACCATCTGGGCTCCATTTGCTGTTGCCGCCTTCACTGAGAGTTTACTCTGGGGGTAGTGTCAGTATTTAAAATGTAAGAAATCGTATGTCCAAGACCATCTTCTTATAAAAAAGAGCAGAGATTGATGAAGTTCACATGAGACATTTATTCAGGCGTCAGCAGGTGGCATAACAACAGGTCAAAGCAGGTTCAGAATGCAAGTCCCAAGAATAAGTTCCCTCCCCATAACTTTATAACATTTTAGTTAAGTCCATCCCATGTGCGTAAGCAGTTCTCATCCCATGAACAATAAGATACATTTGTGGACCAGGATGTTTTGTCCAACACCAAATATGGTCTTATAACCTTGACATTTGGGGCCGTGCTCATCCCAGACAGACATTCTTATCTTATTGTACTGCACGGCCCATGAACTCATTCAACCTACTAGAGAGGCCTAGTTTTGTGCAGTAGACCTTAGCAAACAATTTATAGGTTATAGGTTATACCATTAGCAAACAAACAAATTAATTTATCACAGTAGGATGGGATGAAGAGAGCGTCCTTCAGTGTGATGGTGGACCATTTTCCTTGTGTGTCCTGTAGGCGCATTGAGTTGCCTTGTGTACGAAATGCGCGGTATAAATAAAGTTGCCTTGCCTTGCCTTGCCTTGCCTTGCCTTGCCCTAGAGCGACGCTGGCATCTTCTCTTTTCAGCGCCACGTTGTTGGTCCTGGATCCATCAGCGAGTTCCATGAAGTGTTTTCATGGGTCCAAAGTCTTGTCAAAGTGCGTGAACTTGCTCTTCTCTGTTATAATGTGCGAGGTAGCTCCACAATCTACCATTAATCTTTCATCCATTATGTCAGTTGGTAAAAGTCTATGGCTGACTTTAAACACAAAGGTTTGTTCTTTCTGGTCTTCTTGTCTTTCAGCTGTCTGCTTGGCTTCATCCTTGTGCTTATTTTTCATTCTGCATTTCTCATCACTGTGCGTAGAACTTCTGTGATAAGTACACCACTTTGGAACAGCTTTTTGGTGACAGTCTTTGGCAACGTGTCCACGGTTCCCACGTTTATAAAATGTGACTATTTTAACCTCTTAACCCCCGCCTTAACCAAGCACATTTTCTCCATGTTCAGCTTCACCCAATTTTAAAAGCTTCTCGACCTGAGAGTTCATAACTGTATATGCCTCATCTTCTGAGAGCTAAGACTCCGTTGTTACCGTGGCGTCACGTTTTTGTTGCATTTTTGAAGCTTTTCTGACATGTTTTTATTGCTTTTTTTGTAACTGCTCTATTACGTTTTCGCTGATTTTCTGACATGTTTTTGTAGCGTTTTTATCCTCGGTTACATCTTGTTTTCATTGCTATTTTGGCGCTTATTATCAAGAAGCTTTTCGAAGAAGCCAAACTGGAGGAAGTGTGCTCAGTTCAGGTGGAAGTTAAGAGGTTACGGTCAACTTTCATCACAATAGGCTTGTTCGAGCCGTAGGGTGTATTCCCCTACACCCTACGGGGGCATCAAACTTTTCTTTCTTGTGGCAGGGAGATACCATCTGATGTTGAACCAACTCAAGCAGAACACCCCTAAGTTACTTTGAGTTGGTGCAGCCCAAACCAGCGGAGACAAGTGTCCGCGAGTAAAGAGTAAAGGCCGTGAGAGGTAGAAAAAGTGGACAAATAATAAATATCTTTCCCTACATAACTTGGTGCTGGTTGTGGAGTTGTATCAGGCTCAGACAGCGGCCCATGTGAAAAGTCAAAGTGTTAGAAAATGGTCATAGAGGTATTTGAACCAGCATTAGCTTCACTCCCCCCTTGTAGCGACTCCAAGCCCTATTGTCGCTAGAGAGGAAAACCTTGGGTTCGTTCTATTCGTATGACGCGCTGCTTGGTTATCACAGAAGCACAGACTTCAACCAAATGCGTTTTGTGGCATTTAATTAAAAGAGTGTCTTTGGTTCACACACATGGCAGATGATAACCGTGTACACGTATTGCATGTAATCCGGTGAAAACGATGTAACTAAACAAACGAACGGTCAACAAAAACTACGGCGACCCCGGCCCCCCTCTCTCCACTACTGGTTTCATTCACTAAAAGAGGTGAGCGCCTTATGAAAACTCCACCCGTGCACACGTGACCCTCGAACATAGCGCGTCACCACCCAGTCATGAGTGACAGCCCACTTAATTCAATTATGGCTCCTACACCCCTGTTTGAGACTTTCTGCATCTGGTCTTAAAATCTTACTGGAATGTACGCTGTACCGCAGCGGTTAGTTAGCCTGGCATCCAGACTAATCTCCGATGTTTATTAATTAATAAACAGGAGACTAGTCTGGCGACCCTGCCGTAACAAAGCCACTGCTTGAGGCGGGACTAATGTGGGCCAAAAGACCCGCATAGCAGCCAATGAGAACATAGCGGATGTGACGACAGAAAATGCGACAAGAAAGTTGTAGTCACTTTATGCCTACGGTCATGGGCGTCGGACTGGGGGGGTAAAGGGTACTGAGTACCCAGGGCCCAGAGCAGGATAGGGGCCCTCAAAAGTGCTGCAAAAAGCGTTCTGTATTGTACTTTCTAAATTTCCTTATAATTGATACTATAAGAATTGAACACAACCGGGCGGAAATACAATGGTTGCTGGACAGAATTTTGCACAAACAATAATGATGGATGAATCTCAGGGCCCTGACACCCCTTTAAAGATGTGCCAAATGGTTCAGCCCACACACCGGTGTTCAGGACCGTGCGCTTCAACTCAACAGTGACTTTGATGAGGTGGCTCTGCAATGCAATGACACAGAGCTAGAAAAGAGAGATATTAGTCTTGTCACGCTCTTATGTGCTTTTATTTAACACTGGCCTATTCTAGCCTTAGATGCAACTTTCTGTCATAATGACAGTTAAACATGAAGTGAGGCGAGTCCTGCCTCTGCCTGCGCTGAGAAGTGGATGAGTCAGAGAAAGAGCCAGAGACAGCTCCTTCTCTCCTCGTTTTAAAATGTATCTTTCCTTATATTTATTGTAACTGACTGCCACCAGGACAATAGAAGGACAAAAGCCACAGGTCGCTCACGCTATTTTCGCCGAATTAAATATGCTAATTAGCCGCGCGCATTTGGAGACTCGCATTATAAACGCGCAGCTTTGGAGACGAGTCAACGTGGTTCTAGTGAAAAGCTGGCGGGCTCGTGCCATTTAGCCTATTCCAGCGTAACTTTTTTAGAACAAGAATTTACTGACAATACACTTAAAGGCAGGCTTCAAATGGTGAGAGACTAAATGAGGCCAGGGAACAGGCCTTTGAGTTTTTTGTTCATGCCTGTGGGCCAAAGAGACACCATGTAGTATAATTATTGTTTGTAAAATAGCATTTAAAAGTCACAAATGTGTTATTCCCAGCACAAATATCCTAAATATCCTGGTGCAGCCCTCCTGTTTAATGTGGTATGCTAATTATCATTATGTTCTATCTAAAGCTAGCAATTTCAATTGGCCCAATGAAAGTAGAATATTCCACCATCAATTTAAATATCTATATCACTACCGGGTTATTCAATTTCTGTAACTGAAGCCAAATGAGATGAAATTTCATGTCAAACTCCAAGGGTCCACCAAGATAGTTTGTACCCGGGGCCCAGAATTTGGTGCTACGCCCCTGCCTACGGTAGTCACCATTAGGGATGGGCACCGTTCACTTTAACGGTACTTTTTTCGGTGCCTATTTCATTTTAATTCAATTAAAATAACGTGTATAAAAAAAGTGTCGTTCGAGAAAAAGTCCTAAAACAGCAAAACAGAAGCTCCACAGGCCGCAGCAGCGTCACCTGTAACTTCGTGTTTTGAGCACAATTTCCCCTTATGCAGTGATAAAAAGAAATAAAGGACATTATTACCTCCTGAGCTGCAGAGACAGATCCACATCATGACACGGTTTTCTTTCGGATAAACTTTTCTAAACACACTGCGCTTTGACGAAGCGAAAACACTTTCCCGTCAAAGATCCTTACATGGTGTGAGCGCTCACTCTGCCACTAATAATGTACAAAAACTGTACCAAACATGTCTAATACAGAGTGAGCGCTCACTTTTCCACAAACAATCTTTGACATTCCCCTCACTGCAGCTGCTTGTAAAGTTGTAAACTCAGCCTCCGGGTCGGTCGCTAAAGGTAAACACGTCTTTCTTGTTGTCACTGCTCTGTTTTGTTTTTCAATTTGCCTAAAAACTCAAGTTTCTTATTCAGTCCTGGTTTAGTCCTGGTTCATAATAACTGGTTTAGTTTAGCTCTGGGTTTTACAACGGTGTAAGTCCTGGACCTGGTTTAGTCCTGGCTCAGTCCAGCCGCAGACCGCGGCTGAGCCATCTCTATTATAAATGTTTAGTACGTTATAGTTTTGCTTGGCTTTAAGTTATAGCTTTAAGTTATAGTTTTGCATGGCTTTAAGTTATAGCTTTAAGTTATAGTTTTGCATGGCTTTAAGTTATAGCTTTAAGTTATAGTTTTGCTTCTCTCCATTTGCGCTGAAGCAGCTCATTATCTCCGCACACGTCCATGTTGTTCAAAGATATGTTTAAGTTATTTACCACATACGAGAGAGCTGCTGTAAAACGTTCTTCTGCTGTGGTCGCTTGCATGGTTGGTAGCTTAGCTTCTCAGTGTACTACGGAGGATGGCATCAATGGTTGCTTGTGTAGAAAAACTACAAAACAAAAGCGCAAGAATGTGACGCTCGGTCAGGGAGCTGCTCTGATTGGTCGGTAGGTTCCATATCGCAACGTCACTTCCTTTGAAGCGCCCAACGGAGCGTTGCCAGACCCTCTGCTGTAAAGAAGCGGGTCTGGTTGGCGAGACTAGCGGTTAGTGCCTCCACTTCACAGCTAGAAGGTCCCGAGTTCGATTCCCACCAGGACGGGGCCTTTCTGTGTGGAGTTTGCATGTTCTAACCGTGTCTGCGTAGGTTTCCTCCGAGTACTCAGGTTTCCCCTACCACTAAAAACATATACAATAGGTGAATCCTCCATCCAGATGATTCTGACCACCAGCCTGGCTCCACATCATGGAGATGGGTCCCCGGGCGCGGCACTGCCGTCGACCACTGCTCCTTACGGGTTGCCCCAGCGGCATCGAAGGACGGGTCAAATGCAGAGGAAAAATTTACCTACAATAAAGTATACAAACAAACAAAAGTACCAAGATAAATAACATACTATTAAGATTTTACTAATGAAAATATTTTTAAATAACCGGTGGCACAAACCAACTGGACATTATTTATTTATTTATTTGAGCAACAGATGCATACAGGTATGATACACATGTTAAATACAGACATTTTTAACAACATAAGTATTTGTGTTGCTCACAACAGGGTAGGAAGAAGTTAGTAATAACTTATGTGGCCCTACCCCTCCTTTCAGATGACTTACACACTTAAAACTACTGCTCACGGCAAAATGATTATCAAATGTGTATTTATCATAAACATAAGTGAAAGCAAAGTATAGTATAGTTTGTAAAAGGATGGAACTCTCGACTGAGGTTATGAAACAGACATGTGGCTTTTACTCACACACATGTAACTCTATGTAATTATTATATTTCAGGAATCATCATGGCTGATCAGTATGAAGAAGGAATCAAAACTGCGATTCAGAACCGTGACTTCGCTCAAGCTGCTGAAATGGCGCAGAAGTATTTGGACGAGTCAAAAAATGTCCCTGTGAACATTGGGATCACAGGAGAGTCTGGCTCTGGTAAATCCACACTGGTCAATGCTCTGAGAGGAATCAGAAATAAAACACCAGGAGCTGCTCCAACTGGAGTGAATAAGACCACCAAGGAGAAAACAGAATACATCCATCCACAGAACAACATCATCAAAATCTGGGATCTGCCTGGAGTCGGCACCACCAACTTTACAGCTGATGAATATTTAAAGAAGATGGAGTTTGAGAAGTACGACTTCTTCATCATTGTTTCCAGTGATCGCTTCAGAGAAAATGATGCAAAACTGGCAAAAGAAATTCAGAAGATGAAGAAAAGGTTCTACTTTGTTCGATCCAAGATCGACCAGAACATACACAGTGAGAAAATGGAAGATCCAAACACCAAAGAGGAGGAAGTTCTTAATGAGGTCAAGAACTACTGCACTGAAGGTAAAGTGTTTCTGAATCTCACTGTCATTTTATTCAAACTTATTTAACTGACTGACCTTTACTTTAAAACAGAACTCCAGACCCTGGGCTTTGAGTCTCCAAAGGTTTTCCTTGTGTCTGGTTTCAAACTTGATCTGTACGAATTTAAGGATTTGTGGAAAACTCTGGATGTGGAGCTTCCTAAACATCAGAGAGATGTTCTTCTCCTGGCTCTGCGCAACATCAGTCTGGACGTCTTCAAACAGAAGAAAAAGACTTTGGCGAACAGAATAAAATGGCTCACTGTAGCTTCAGCAGCAGGTGGAGCTGTGCCAGTGCCTGGTTTCTCATGTGGGGTTGATATTGACATTATGCTTGGATTTGCAATATACTGTGTGATTTCTCTGGGCCTTACTCCTAAGTTACTGCAGAAGTTGTCCGATGTTAGTGGAGTGTCTTTAGAGGATCTCTACGATGAAATAAAATCACCTCTTGCAGGAGTTGAAATTACCAAAGATCTTATAATAAAGTTGTTGACCTCTTCTGCTACTGCCATCACAGCAATGGCACTAGAGGAAGGACTCAGGTTCATCCCAATTATTGGAACGCTTGTTGCAATGGGTCTGTCTGGTCGTACCACCTACAGTGCTCTCACTTATATTCTAAACTCACTGACAGAGGACGCTCAACAGGTTTTTAAAAGATCTGTGGGACTGTGAGTAACGTGCACAGTATCTCGTAGCTCTTAGATCAATCAACATAATCCAGGAACTTTGATTAACAAAAAATGAGGAAAAAAATAAATGTCCATTTTTAATAATAATCTGAACATCATAGTAATTCAGGTTTTTAAGGCTGTAATTGAAACAAATGAGGAAACTTTCGAGGCAGAGAATTGAAATTAAAATTGACCAAAGGAAGTGCAGACTTTGGGAACAGAGAGGATTATGAAACTACTCGAGCGCAGAGTCTGACTAAATATTTAACACAGAAATGGATTTGTAAATGAACAGCAACTAATGATTTTGTCTGTGTGTTTCTGAGGATCATTGATGCTGATCTGTGTCACTGTAATCAAAGATCAGGAGAATGTGTGTATCCTGAGGTTTATAGAGCTCTTTATAACACAATTATATTTTAAACAAATGACTTCGACGCAGGAGAAATGATTCTTTATGGAGAAATACTTATTTGCAGCTGTATCATACAAATAAATACTTACAAAATCATACATTGTGATTTCTGGATTTTGTTTTTTAGATTATGTCTCTCACAGTGGACATGCACCTACGATTCATTTCATTTTCAATTTCAGACCCTCCATGATTTCTAAGTGGGAGAACTTGCAAAATAGCAGGGTGTTCAAATACTTATTTTCCTCACTGTATGTATATACACACACAACGCCACTGGATAAAATATCAATCGACAGGATGCTTAAAAAAACAACTTTTTTATGAATGACATTTTTAAACCCAGTTTATAAACTGGTTTTGGTTGGATGACATTTCTTCCATCCATCCATCTTCTTCCACTTGTCCGTTGCCGGGTCGTGGGGGCAGCTGTTGGAGCTGCACCAGCCCCTATAGCGCCCCCTGCAGGTGGTGGGTCCACAGAAGGACGGCCTCATGGTTCTAACCGGGCCTGTTGGTCTCTCATAAGGGGCTTCTGAACCGCTGTTTGTCTGACCCGTCACCTATAGGACCTGTTTGCCCTGGGAGACCTTACCAGGGGCACGAAGCCCCCGACAGCAGAGCTCCAGGATCATTCAGGCTCAAACCCTCCCCCACGTTAAGGTGGCGGCTCCAGGAGGGGTGGGTGACATTTCTGCAGGAATGATTCTAATATTAAATAGGCTATGCTTAGAAAGTCCAGTTCTATGTTCTCAATATAGACCTATCTATTAGGCCTATATTGGATCGATCAATTGAGAAACAGCCTGTTGGTCTTTGAAAAAGCTTGTACAGTAGTTTGACAGGCCAGGAGAGAAACAGGCTGCAGTGTGATGGTGATGCCACAAGAGAGCGCCATTGAGTAACTAATGTAAAATGAATACCTCCCACAATGAACTAAAATAAAGACTTGCATGTTATGAACAGCAGACGCACCTCGAGCTTGGACTGTGCACAACAGCTCCGTGTTTTCAACAAAAGGAGAAAGATTGAAACTGAAGAGAGATGGAAGAAGGTGAGTTCAGCTGTAATTATATTAATGACATTTGTGTGAAGGATTATATTATTATAGAACTAATTAAAATGAAAGCTTGCAGTTTGATTACATTGAATTATATGCTGCGTGAGTACAGGCCCAGACCAGGGGCCACAAATTACATTTTACCACGGTCCGAATTGAAACAAAATTGTCAAGCAAAGGTCCGGAACATACGGGGTTAATTCGCGGTTATATTGGGATTATTAATCAAATAATGCAATTAATAGAATCCCGTTATAGTTTTTTTTTTTTTTTTTGCTCTCAACATAAGTTCTTGTTCCTAAATAGACAGAGCCTCAATCATACCCAATGTGCTCATAATATATGACAGTGATGTGTTTCTCTTCAACACACTGAGCCCTGCTTAGTCCAGGTTTAGTCCTGGTTCAGAGCAGGTTTAGTTCTGGCTTAGTCCAGGTTTAGTCCTGGTTCAGAGCAGGTTTAGTCCTGGTTCTGACCTGCTCGCTGCCGATCGGGAAACAACCGTGCTATTTGTGCATTACCATCGCGTGTGCATATTTCATTAGGGCGTTTGCTGTTTTTTCCTTATCTTTTGGCGAGCCGTATTTCAGTCATTCCGAAACTGTTTCTAACAACTTTCTCTTTCGGTTAATCTGGGCTGTAGTTTACAACTGGTGCAGTCGGAGGGAGGGAGAGAGCGCATGTAGCTGCTCCTCTGAGGGGATTCAGGGTCAGTATGGTGGGCCGATATGGTCACGCTCGCCACTTTCTTGCAGCGCTTTTGACGCCGTATTTTCAAAATAAAACGCCGCTTTTTACGCCTCACTACTATCGCATATCGCAAGCCATGTGTGCCAAAAATCATCACTTATTTACGCGTCATTCAATAAAAAATATGCCGTTAAAAACGCCGCTTTTTAAAATAAAACGCCGCTTTCAAAACGGTGTCCAGAGTGTCGTTGATACAACGTTGATCTAGCCTCAGGCTTTTTCGTTGGATCAACGTTGATTTCTGACGTTGAAATGGCGTCAACGTTGCTCGTTATGTTGAATGTTGATCCAACGTTGATCTTTCATTGATTATGACATTGAAACAACGCCGGATTTTCAACACTACATCAACATTGAATCAACATGGATTTAACAGTATTAAGCATTAATATTTCATTGATTTGACATTGAAACAATGTTCTAAAATCAACAGACCATCAATCTTATTGCAGCTTCTTTATTACACAATTTATTATACTGTAATACAAAACTACCTACTTGACTACCAGACAACAACAAAAAAACACAAGCAAATGTAACATAAAAATGCATGTGAACAATTGTCATACTAGAATTGAACGTTTTTGTCTAAATTTAGCTTTAATGACACAAAGCCCTATAGGACAAAGTCCCGCCCACTTCCAGTCTTGGACGTGTGTCGCAGGTAAAAACCCCATTGATTTCATCTATTGATAAAACAAAACAACAGAGCACGACACATGGTAATCAGCTCTGTCCTACCTGCCAACCATGGCGTGGATATTTTATACAAAGAATCCCATTAAATACTTGAAAATAAGGTGACATTTATTTCAGTTATAACATTTTAAATAAATATTCAGTTGTGTTTTAGCACACAATTTTAGCACATAGCTGATGAGTCTGTGTTGAGCTTTTAAACTCTTGATATTTCTCAAAGTCAATGGATTAAATGGGATTTATGCCTCACTGAATAACAGGAAGTAGGCGGTCGCGCCTACTTCCTGTTATTCAGATAGTCACTACAGACTGTATGATGAAGCACAGTACAATTAAAATGGCAAAATATTACAAATTATGTTGAAAAATATATATATTTAAACTATAATGAATGGCCTTCACAGAGTACAGACAGTTTGTAGTTTAGAGCAAACACTTTTAGAAATGCTTTTGATTCTTGTATTAGTTTAACAGTTCATATTTCATTCCTCTCATACTGTGGGTCAAAGGCTTCTGGACACATTAGAAATTTGCTACCTCGCTTTTCATGCCATCTTTTCTTTCTAGTCCATATATCGTCTTATCTTCCTCTTCTTCAGCTCATCACTGTAGTCGAGTTTAGGTGAAGAAAACTGGAAAGAAGCCTCTAGGGGAAAAAGAAAAGAAAAAAAGATTTGCCAGAATTTAATTTTAACAAAGAGGAGAAAACCGACACAGTTTGATATACAATGTACTAGAATAGACCTAAACCAGGCCCACAGGCGGCACTGGCCTGATACAACCCAGACTATACCAGGCCCACAGGCTGCACTGGGCCTGATACGACCCAGACTAAACCAGGCCCACAGGCTGCACTGGGCCTGATACGACCCAGACTAAACCAGGCCCACAGGCTGCACAAACAAAAAACAAATAAATAGGTTGCGTTCACAATTTAGAATGTGATGATGTCATGTCAGGTGGAGAGCAGGGGCCGAAATACAGTTTCCAAAATAAGAATTTACAAATGTTTTTCCTCTTCAGTATCTGATAGTGATTGGATTCACAAACCTGTGATATTATTTTTATATCTGAAAGTCAAATCTACTGGGCAACATCACGCTCATGTTTTTGAACATGGTCAGCCGTTTTTGACGCCTGGACATTCGTTCATATGTGCAGGAAGTGGAGACACTGAACTTTGTGCCAGTTTTTGTTTCATGTGGATTCTTCCAGTAATGACTGAGATATGAGCCAAAAACAAAGACCTTGTGTCAGTTACTGCAGTTACCATAGTTACCGCCATGGAGTTTTCAGTTGCTCAGCCTCAGTTTTTCACTATGGCTCTTTAGGATGTTGTGATGTCACTTGAACGCAGCCTATTAAAGGTAACATGTAAGTAGGGCTGTACATGTAGAGGCATAACAAAAATATCTAATCATATTCAGGAAGAATATATTCTGCTGTAAGTTAGTGGAAAAGACAGGCTTGAACAAACAACAATATGTTTGTTTTTTTAGAAATGAATTAGTTGAAATAATAACATACCAAGATTATGTGCGTTAAGATCCTTTTATCCTTGAGGTTAAGTCTAAAAAGACAATGAGACCAACATTACAACAACATCAGACATTGCATTATTTTTTATTTGTTTGATTGTATTGACATTGTACAAAACAAGTTCAAATTAGATCAATGAATCTACCATTTTATATCATATTATAAGTAATATACAGTATTTAAGTGAGCTAACAATATAACTGACAAGTTAAAAGGAACAGTTACCAAAAGATTATGTTACATGCTGTGTGTGCCATTATAAATATTATTAATCATCTAATCCTAATAAAAATCTCATCAAACTTACCTTTAGACGGTCTGCTCCTGACGTCTCCGAGAGGAAACTGCACTAAGTGGCTCCAGAGCAGTTGAGACTTGAAGCCTTTGGTCACATGACCACTTCAAATTCCCGCTCTTTTTGCACCTGCTGAACCATCAGGGCCATGTACCTTGAAACAATGTTGACTCAATGTTGGCACTTCAACCTTAAAATACCTGCGTTTATTCAGCGTTGTTTCAACAGCTTTTTTTCAGCCATTGATTATGTGTCGGTGATTAAACGTTGAATTAACATTGACATTTCAATCTCAACCAAAAATAACCAATCTGACCAAAAATCAACGTTGAATTAACATCTTTTGCTATCTGGGATTGCTTTTTATAGCCGCACTGGAGGGCGCTGGATGCTGGTACTGATATGTACTGGTATTCTCCTTCTCTTTCAATAATCATTTTCTCATGAGGAAACTGAAGACCTGAGGAGATTGTTTTCATGCCTTATTCCAAACTTTAATGCCTGGGTTATTTTGCTAGTGAGAGTTTTCCTTTTGTTAGTGCGATGTTCAGAGCTAACATGCTAAAGCCATTTGTTAGCATCTTACATTGTTCGTAAAGTTGACACCCGGGGTTAGTCGTCACATGGACTGAGGGGTTGATTGTCACATGTGATACAAATGGTGGGAAAACATTTTCTATGTTTTTTTATGTCTAATGAAACCCCAAACTGAATAAATGCATTTGCATAAAACTATCTTTTAATTTTTAATTCTAAAATTTAAATGTATGAATATTTTATATTTGGTCACGGTGTAAATGTGTGATTTCATGAATAATGTAAACTTCGGTGTCTCATGTATGATTATATTTTCAATTTTTAATGTATAAATCTGACTTTCTACAATCTACTTTGTGACATGTGCTCGATTTTAATCCTAATAATGTGTGAACACAAAAAAAGCCCAAATGTAAGTAAGTTAATCAGCCTTGTGGCTATAATCGACACGTTAACGTCTGTTTTTTTGTTGTTTCAAATGCAGATGTTCATTCATGTATATTTCCCTGTCACGTTCATCATGTTAATCCATATATGTTACACAGTAGATTCTCATAATAAAGCTTTCTTCATAACGATAGACACAAATTACCACAATATAATTGAGTAACAGTAACTGACATAACAATAAAGTGTATTCTAAATCATTAATGAATCCTTTGTCTCGTCTCTTTTGCCATCCTCCACACCTTACTCTTTACCAGGTACCAGTCATTATAAACGCACCTATTTACAATAATCATTTCCAACAGATCTTTAGTAATCAAAATACTGTATTAACACAATAGTAGTATTTCTCAACAGTATTTGTTGGGAGCTTAACTTTTGTTGTCTGATGTAGATGAACAGTGTCTTCAAAATGAATTCAGCTTCAGACCTTAGAGTGAACAAAGTCCCAGGAGAAGGTGAAGAGCATGAGTTTGTGTCGCACAATTGTCCATAACCTCAGATCCTTCCAGAGTGGCCGTCATAGCCTGAAGCTCTGAATACACTGGGAGAGGCCAAATGCTAACAACATCTTTGGTCTTTGTGCGTGACTGAGCGCACACGCAAAGTCCAGACAGGTACGCATCAACTCGTCTAACCTCACGTAAGAACATATCTCAGTGTGGAGAAAAACACAACGTTCACCAACTAAACCTCAGTGAATATGGACATGCTGTATGTCGTTTTGAAGCTAAGAACCTGGAGAATCAAATCGCTGAGTTAGTTTTAACCTCCACAGACGTATTTTTGATCGCAGCGCAAAATGCCGCGGCTAGCAACAGCATGCTAAAGCTAGTGGCAACTAAGTAATACTGGGACAGAAACTGATAGCAATACCTAAAGTTGCCCTATAAAGCATAACTGGCCACTGCTGGTGTCGCCAGGTGTTTGTATTTTAGTTTATGAAATGCTGTTAAAGATGATCTAACATTTTTGTCATGCACAAGTTAAAATGATCAGATCATTTTATGTGAGTTGTTTATATTACGAAGTGTCTACGATGCCATTGGACGGTTCGGCCTATGTTTCCGGCTATTATGCCGTCACTGTTTGATATGAACAATATCTAACTGATTAAGATTAGGGCCAGGAGCTGGAAAGAGTTTAAGTTTAGAAACAGGAAAATAATTAAGTTTCAAGAAAATTTTAGGTTTAGGTTTGTTTAGCGATATATAATGACTTGACATGTTTAACCTCTTAACCCCTGCCTTAACCAAGAACATTTTCTCCTGTTCGGCTTTACCCAAATCTAAAGCCTAATAATCCAACCCACCAACAAAAATACTGTATATGTCAGCAAAGCACATGGCATGGAAAATTTGCTTGGTTTAGTTTTACAGTGTGCAGACTACAGCTGCCAGTCGAACTAATACTCTCCACACAAACCAAAACCATCTGATTGTACAATTATAGAACTTACTTCTGTCAGTAACGCACACCCTTTGCACAGATAAAGAGCCAGTCTGCAGGAGGAGCAGGTTGTGATCTCTGCATTCTCTAAAGTAACACTGGGTTAGGGTGCCCTCTAGTGGTCAATCCAAGAACTGACAAGGTACTAAGGGAACATCACAGACCACAAGATAACTGGGACCTTTCGTACAGTCTTTTTGAGCGACAAAGTGATGCAAATTGCAGCAGTTTTTTACATATTTCTTATGGTTTCCAAAAATAATGCATCATCGTCGTTATCGAGAAAGTCCCCCAAAATATTGAGATATTATTTTTTTGTCCATATCGCCCAGATCTGGTTCTAAAATACAAACGTCACTCCTTGGTTAAGAAATGCAGTTTTTGTGTCTAATGTGGTTATATAACCTGTGGGAGATCGTGAGTCGTGACTCTTCATGCTGAGAATCTACAGCTGTGGAACAAATCTGAGTTGAAGGAACAACAACTATACCTACGATGACTCGACACTACAGGCCTGCGTTCTGGCCCTACTGACTACTTCCTCTACTTCCTCTCCCTCTCTAAAAAAAAATAATATATATATATTTGAAATAGATATCACTGGTAGCCAAAAGTAAATAAATAATGGTAAGTGGGGGGTAGAGAGGTCCTTTACATGTTTTTTTTTCTTTTCAAAAAGGCAACAAAGAAGCAACCAAAGAATAACAGAAAAATGACAAAAACGAATTTGCAATGAAAAGAAATGTCAAAAAAGGTTCTGACAACACAGCAACAACACAAGGAAAAAGATCAATTTAGGTGAGTTTTGTCGGTCTTAGCTTTCAAACGTAAACTTTTAGATTTGGGTAAAGCTGAACTGGAGAAAATACACTCGGCGACTCGGCGACCCTCCTTCGCCTGCACTCATCGAGGCTCGTCATCCTCCACCACCAGAGTCCAGACTCAGTCACACATCACGGCCGTGTGTTTCATACCGTTAGTTCATTCCTCCGCCGGGGTCCGACCAATAGAGCTCGGGAATGTGATGTCATATCGCTAAGCATTATGGGATTGGCAGCAATTGTGAATTATTTTAAAAAAGTTAAAATACTGCAGTTATTCCCATTGAAACACTTGGACAGTACAGTGAGTTAGATGTATCTATCAGCAGTAACTCAGCAGCTAACGGATACTTTTTCTCCACTGTTTATACTGTTGCTAGCTAATGTTAGCCAATGGAAATGTATGCTAACAGCTGCAAAGATGGCCAATCTCCACGGTAACTGTGGAATTTCCCGAACTCTATATCCTGTAAAACTCTTCTAATGCCACTTTGTTTCCATGAGTCTTTTCATAGGTTGCAATGGAGTTGGTGCAGCCGAGAATCCTACTGTGGTAACTATGGTAACGGTCAAAAAGCTCAATTCCCGACTCAGTTTATGGTTAATATCTCTGTAACGGCTGGACCCATCCACATAAAACAAGAACTGTCCCAACGTCCAGCGTCTTCTCTCCCAGCACAGATGAACTAAGGTCACATGACTGTCTGATTAAAGCGTCCAGAAGTGGAAAAAATAATCAGAATGATGAAAGATGAAAAACTTTTTGACTTTTCTTTCCTAAACTGTGTTTCTCTTACTGAGTTCCTTCGGCCTCTGCTCCAACTCACACAATCACATGACGTTCTAGAGTGTCGCGAAGACAAACTATACAATTATAAAGTTTGAGCAAAGCGTCAAACAACCAGGAGACTGTTTTAAAAAGGCTTTATTGTTTTCATGTCAAAAGAAAAAAACATTACAAAGTCCTTCGTCTAAAGTAATGTGCATATTTCTCCCCATGCATTGGCTCCTGCAAACTCCCTACATTCAAGAAAATGTATTATTATTATTATCATCCGCGGGCCGGTTCAGAGTCAGGTCGGGAAGTTCCAGGAGCACGATCCGAGCCGAGAGGAAGAAGAAAATGTCAAATTAAAGCGAGCGGAGGACGGAGCGGAGACGGGAGGATCCAGGGAATCTGCCGACGAGACGCTTTCACAGAGAATACTCCCGGAATAATGTGAGTCACGGAGGAGGGAGCTCTGGGGTAAATTTAGAACGGGAGCGACGGGGACAGTGGGTTAGTGGTTAGTGTGGCAGCAGGAAGTCAGATTTAAAGCCCGAGTGTATTTTAATACCGCAGAGACAGAAATGTGACGAATGCAGAGAAATGACGGACATTTTAAAGAGGGGTATTACACAAAATCATCCCAGAGCTTTTTATCATTGCCATTCTTTTTCAAAAACAGAGCTGGAGCTGTGTTTGGAGCCACTAACGCATCTTTGAGTGATCTTGGAAACTTCCCCCCCCAGTGCTTTGCTCACCTCTCCACCTCTGGCTTTGACCTCCATTATTTCACTGATTTGTTTCAATACATTTCGTTTTTATTTCAGGTCGTTTTCTTTGCCAGTGGGGTAAGAATATTGCTCTTTTGCACTTTTACTTTATTTCAAGCGAGATTACTTTAGAACATTAAAGTGCATATGACACATTAGACACAATTTATGCAACAACAAAACATAGTTAACACAATTTGTACTTAAGTTAAATCTTAAATCTTTAGTTTGGCCATGTGTGTGACGTTTATAGTTTCACTTCCTTATTGGACACTGACAGGAAGTGACATAGATGAAGGCAAACTATTTTAAACTGTTGCCGTGCCGACCATGGGAAATGAGGCAAACTGCTCTGGAGCGTTACCTTTATCTATGTCACTTCCTAAAAAAAAAAAAAAAATTTGCTAAATACATATTTTTATATGGGCAGACTCTAGATGGACCCGGGGCTGATGGGAGTCCCTCTGCAGAGACTGAGGAGCAAACGTCCAGCCCTTGTTGGAGCTTCAGAGTTATACCCCCTCTTTAAAAGCAAACTGCAGTTTATTTACAGCCAAAACCGCAGCTTTTTGTATTTAAGACTCACGTATGCAGCAAAAATATTCGAGCAAAGTCATTATTACTCAAGAAATGCAGGTTTAATGCCGTCGGAGCCTTAACATCATGCAGAATCACAATCCCAACTGTCTTTGGTCCATGTTTTACGAATGAAAAGAACGTATTAAAAACTAAACTCCCTCCTCCACAAACACGACGCGTCGTCATAGTAACAGCAGCAGAAATAAAGGCAAAAACAGCAGAACATCTTTAAGAACAGTTCAGATAAAATGGTTCAAGTGGAAGTGCGATCCCTGAAACATGCAGCTCTCCCCGACCCACGGCTACAGCGGCTCGTACGGTGCATAGACGGTTCACGTTTCTGTAATTAAGTATAAATATCATCTAGAAGCAAAGGTTCAAACAAAGGGCCTCAGACTGAGCCGGTGCAGAGGGATCTTCAGACGCGGGTTCTCCGACTTCCAGCCAAAACCATCAGGGCTCCAGTGAATCTGCAGAACTGCACTGACGTAGAGCTGGAGAGGATCTGAGATGAGATGAAGAAGAACGTTGTGTTTTGGCCCATTTTTGATCCAATGCTGCAGCGTTGTGAACAGTAGGAGGCGCTGTGCAGATGTACAACAACACCTACTGCTCTGGAGCATTAAAGGGATTATTCGGAGGACGTGTCGTTGGAGTACACTTAAAATGTGGAGACTGCCACTGGTCATGGCGTTGTCTCTGAGACGTGCCCTGGAGATAAGGCGAGTCTCCAGGTAGTCTCGGTGAAAACAAACGATTTCAGCAAAGTCTCCGTAAAGTCTAATGTACGTGTTCTCAAGCAGCTGTGGCAACGTCGCGAACACTATGTATCGTCCTCAACCTCTGAGACGTTTCTGTGACGTCCCTGCAATGTCTCCAAGACCTGTCAGATACCAACGAGATCTCAAAGCGGCGTATGGAGTCTCTTTGAGATCTCACAGAGACGTCTCACAGGTTGAGGACAACAAATAGTGTTTGTGACGTTGCCACAGCTGTTTGAGGCCGTGGAGACGTCTCCGAGTCTGAAATCGAACCTGTTTGTTTTCACCGAGACTACCTGGAGACTCGCCAAATCTCCAGGGGACGTCTCAGAGACGACTCCGTGACCAGCGGCAACTCAAGTCTCCAACTAGTCTCTAGGCTGGTGAGCCTCTTTAGTGCTTTAAAAAAGTCTCTACAGCTGAACTTGGTTTGTTCAAAGCTGCTCATGAACACACGTTTGTGTGAACATTTGAAAGCTAAGAACCTCCCGAGTTCAGCCTCTGAACCGTAACGACTGGAGGCTGCACTGGCTCCGACTGGGACTTTATCAGGGACAGGAGCCGAGATGTTGGAGATAGGAGATAAAACTTTTAGGAGCTCATTCTGTGTCTCAAACATTGTCCTGAAACACAGATTTATGACATTTACTACAAAACACTCTATAGAGCCACACTTTAAAAAAAAGTACTTTTCAATAAAAAAGAAAACTATTCCTCCGTTATTGAAATAGTCATAAACTATTTCAATAATCCATTAGTTGTTTCAGCCCCAGAGTAAAAGTAAGTTCTCAACAACACCCCTCACAAACTCTCCTTCAGTGCAGAACTGCAGTTGTTTTTGCTGTTGCTGGACGTGGACCTAAACCTGAAATGAGCTTTAAATCCTGTACTTTCATTTTGCAGAACTCACTTCTGTTTTGGCGGAAAAGGAGAAGCCGAACAGGTTGAAAACATTTATAAAACGAGCAGAAATCGATACAAATCATCCCTAAGTTTGTGTCTTTGGAGATTAAACGCCCATGCAGCTGTTCGCAGGAGAACCTCGTAAATACCGAGTGCTACCGTTGGAAAAGTCCATAAAAATACCTATAAACCATGCTTTAGATCTACAACATCTACAGCTTTACAGGCGGGTCTTTGGCGATGCCAGAATCCAGCTGGACATGCATAAAGAGGTCTGTACAATCAGAGTCATGTGATCAGAGACTTGTCATGTGACCTGAGGAGCGCGAGGAGAGGCAGCGTCCACACGTGCAGGAACCCCCCACCTCAAAATACTTTACCACCTGGAGGCGAGACGCTGCAGGGGAGTCAGGAAAAGAATAAATGCAGAGAAATTCATGTCAAACCTTTACTGTAGATAAATATGAGCACGTTTTCTGTCATTTCATGTTTTCATATAAAAATAAAGCGTTTTATGTGTAAAAATGGCCAGAACTGCTTGTATTTTCAGCGGCAAAATGTAAATAATGAATAGTGTCAGTTTTAAATGTGTGTCTTATTCTGCTGATGAGGCACCGTTATACCGGTAAAACCACTGGACACCGGCGTAAACTTTCATACAGCTGGAGACGATATCGTTCACACTACAAAGGAGCGGCTGCATGTTAAAGACTGAGAGTTACCCCCGGCTCACATTAGATCCGGTTAAGATCCGGTACGGCGTCGGCAAACTTAGAAAGTCATTCAAACCAATGTAGCCACACTCACCACACTCACCACACTCACCACACTCACACCGCTCCGCGAGGTCCGGGTCCGGCTACCGAGGCCATCCGCAAGAAGTCGATTTTTGCCGGATACCGGAGCCCCAGCGGATCAAGCTGACGAAAAACACGAGCCAAACAGGAAGTCAGGACTCGTGACAGAGGATGATCCGGTGTATTTGAAAATAAAATCTGTCCGCTTACTCGACTCGTTTACCACCTGTAAACGCGTGTAACGTCGTAAATGTAAACATGTCTCCATTACCAGTGACACGGGGCATTAGTGTGTTTAAAGCATCCACTTCACTGGGGAGAGTCATTGTTCTGGCAAATACGGCTTTTGTTACAAAAACTACCGATATATGGGGCTATTTATGACGTGACCTCGCACCAAGAGGGAAACTCACGGGCGCTTCTGTTCTTGCGAGGGCCGTTTCTGTGCCTGACGCAGCGTCTGCCGCCGGAGCCACAGTGTCAGCCGGACTCACTGTGAGTGGTAGTTTTTGTTGCAAACCCGGACCGGATCAGGACCGAACCCGGACCGTAGTTAATGTGAGCCGGGGGTAATATTTTGTCAGGGGTCAATTATATCACCAAATATATCGTTATCATGATATTTCTTTTTTATATCTACTTGTTAGTTACAAAGATTTGCTCAGAGGGATTTTGTCGTTGTTGGGGGGATTCCGTGCATCACGTGGACACCAAACATGTCCGTGTTTGTGAATGAGTCTGGAAAACGTGGTGTATTTTCTACTTTATGATTAAAACTCAGATGTGTTAAGTTTTCTAAAGGAGGAGAACAAACAAACACTGGAGTAAATGTTTTTCTCCTGCAGCGTCCGGCCTTAAAAACACAGTTTGAATCTCTGCACGTGAGACTCGGCCTCGTCCTCATAGTCTCTGCTCCTTCTGAGAGTCCGGGGACACGGGTCTGGACACGGTGAAGATGTCCTGCCTCTGCCCCGTGTGCTCGTGACTCCCCCTGTCTGCTGCTCCCGGCGCTGCACCCCCCTCGTCCTCCTCCCCCCCCTCCTCCTCTTCCTCCTCCCCCCCCTCGTCCTCATCTCGTCTCTCGTCCGTCAGCAGCTGGATGATCTTCTTCACCTGAGTCTCCAGGCGGCCCAGCCTCCCCCCGAGCGTCTGGATGTCCCTGCGCAGCTCCAGCCGCGTCTCCTGCAGCGCCGCCCGGAACAGAGGCTCCGCCCCCTCCGCCGCCGCCCCCTGCTGGAGGAGCGGGCTGTGCAGGTCGATGCGCTGCTCGCTCTTCGTGATGCCGCTGTCGCACGAGTCCGTCTTCCTCAGCGGGTTCTCCTCCGACGGGGCCGCGCCCGCCTCCGGCTTCGCCCCGTCGTGCGAGAGCATCTCCGCCGACGCCGCCTTGTTGTTCAGGCCTTCAGAGCGGGACGGAAACACACACATCGGGAACATGTCAGAATCAGTTATACTGGACTAAAAACTACATTTAAAATAGTTCCTGATCGTGTGTTAATCCCTCTCCCTGCCTAGTTTCAACATGAATGCCAAGGCGGAACCCTCTTTCCGTGTTTCGGTGGGACGATAAACAGTGTTACACCTAGTTACCAGCTAGCGGCTAGTTGTTTATGCCGGTAGGGTTCCACATTTACGGAAAATCCCTTTGGAATTCTTACATTTCTGCCTAAATTGGTCATAAAACCACAAGAATGAGTAAACAGTGTCTGCTTTAACAAATACCGCCCAAACAATTACATGTTGTCATATTTTTTGCCAAACAGTTAAGTTAAAACATAGGAAATGGAAATAAGCCACAACTATATTGTGCATCTGCAATACCTGCTTACATGTGCATGTACACATATCCAAATCCATCATGTACATGTGTACATGATGGATTTGGATTTGGATTTGGATTTTCCATGATGGAACTTAATGTACTCGATGTAAATTATTCTTCCATTTCTCCGCTGTTAATGTCACATGACTGATCGACTCCACTTCGACTATTTTGACAAATAAGTCGACCTCGAAAAATCTGTAGTCGTTCAAGCCCTGGTCTGCTCCACTTCTGTCTTCATCATATTGTAGCACAATAGTTTTAGACCAATGGCCGCTGACTGCTCTGCTTTGTGACTACGACACTGGAGGCCGCCATCGCTCCACCTTTGCTGTAGTACCTCCATATGGCCGCTATTCCTCCATTGGAATGCATTGGACTTTAGACACGTTAAAAACAACTTTAATGCCCGGTGCCTAATGGTTTAGAAGTGGCTAGAGCTACATATTCCTCCTGTGATTACGCTGGGTTAAAAACAATCTGGGGCACCGGGCTGGTTATCGTAGAAATAAATTTTAGAAATCTTCCGTAATTAATGAGAGCCTGACTTTGATTGACAGGCCGTTTACGTCGCTGCCTGAAATACACGCCCATTACACGCCCCGCGAGGCTCCAAGCAGGGCGGGTCTACAGTCAAGATCCCGCCCTTATGCCCTTTTTATGAACAGGCTTCGTCAGAGCTGGAGAGGAGGAGCCTGTAAATCCGCCATGATTTCCCCCTCGAACGTGGTCATTTTGGTAAACGGGGAGGAGTGAGGAGGAACTGTCTATTCTTTATACAGTCTATGTTTTATACACATATTGTCACAGTGTGTATTCAGTCCCATCATCTGTATCTTTTGCTGCCTCTTGGCCAGGACTCCCTCGAAAAAGAGGTTTTTAATCTCAATAGGACTTTCCTGGTAAAAAAAATAAAATAATCATAAGTTTGTAAAAATGAGCCAGTCTTTGGCACAGCGCTTTAAAATGATTCAATCCCAATTTCTGTCTTATTTTAGTCTCAAAAATATGATTCGATACCTGAAATATAACAAAAATGATGTGCTGGTGTGGAGATTGTTCCCTTTATACATGTTTTACTCAGCACAAACCTTCCTTCCTGGCCTCCGACGCCGCCGTGTTGTTCTTCAGCCTCATCCAGGCGCTGGTCTTGGCCGCCTTGGGCAGCGCGGGGCTGGGTGCGGCCTTGGCCCGGGCCGCCGGCTCTCCGCTCTCCAGCACGGTGCGGTTGTCCTGCTTCTGGTCGGCGAAGGCGTGCATGGGCGTGATCTGCGACACGGTGAGGACGCTGGAGCTGGCGGCGCCGTTGTGGAAGGACCGGCTGAGCGGGAGCGAGTGCTGGAGGCTGGAGTGTCCGAGCTGGTGCAGGTGCTGCTGCTGCTCCGCCTGCAGCTGGTTCTTCTCCAGGTCCACGGAGCTGCAGCTCTTCAGCTCCTTCTGCTGCTTGAACTTGTGGAAGAGCTTGCGGACGGGGTGGTCCTGGGGGATGGTGAGCTGGACCTCGTTTTTGGCGCGCTCTCGCTCCTCCTCCTCCTTCCTCACGTCGCTGATCTTACGGAAAATGATCTGTACAAATAGACACAAGAAGAGGTCACGAATAATAAACCTTTCTAATAGAACGTGAAAGGGGCATGACCTGAAACTGCAAACCGAGAAACAATCTACCATCAACCAAACAGGCCAAAGCGATCATTCCTCTCAGTCATGTTGATGAACAGGATTGTCCAGTCATGAGCTATTTTCATCTCTCATTAATTAATCTCACAATATATGCATTTATTTTTAGGTGTTTATTTTTACCGTCATTTGGCCAGGCTTTTCCAGCATAGAGAGAAAATGGAGCAGCAGCGCTCCATCCTAATGTATACAGTTAGCAAGATGAGATACTTTTCAGAAACGTTTGTATTTAACCTGTAGCCATTAGCATTATCCCTCAAACATGGCAAATATGAATGAAGATGATTTATGAGGTCTAAGCTTTAGAAATCATGAATACATGTACTCGAGTATCCAGTTTATTTGCTGGGATTTTAAGTATCCTGGTTTTGTCTGTGTCCAAGTAAATGCTGCCTCCTGATTTCAGTTTCCTGGAAAAGCCGTTATCCAGGTTTTTAGAAACAAAGGCACTCTCACCGGGATATTGACACTGTGCCGCCATGATAAACGCAGTCTCCTGGTTTCTCAGCGCTGCTGACGCTCTGAGCATGTGCGAACCTTTGGAACAGATACAGCAGGAGCAGAAACGTTCCTTCAGCGAGTGTATCTGGTACCTGGGCTTTTTTTTTGCTTTTCATGGGTCAGATACTCATCCAGTCTCCACATCGTCTTATAAGATGTTAATGAAGAAACTGCAGAAATAAATAGACTTGTTCTCGCTCCAGAGCAGCCGTTGCTTGTTTTAAATGTGACGTGTGTTATTTCCACTGTGTCTCCGTCCGTCCACAATAACAGTTTAAACGTGTTTATTTTGAGCCTAATTTATCTGCGACACCTCTGCATAAAGTGTCAGGCCTCTGTTTCCCCGCTCGGCTCATTACGCAGCGATTACAGCAGGACAGGACCAAGAACTCACATGTACCGGATTCAAACTCCTCTTCCTGTCTAAGCTAAAGCTAAAGATATCTTTTAATGGCACTTTTACCGTCGTGGCGGCGGATTTCTGTGCTTTGACACTGAGAGAAAACACTTCTCTTGTAAGTTATAGCCTGGAAAGGTCAAAACTCAAAGCTGCTTTAACTTTATTTATTTTGTAAACTTCTGCTAATTCTGTGGTTGCATGAAGCATAAATTATTGCATTAGATAGTCTATCCTTTCAGTCATGTGACTTATTTGTTATGGCCACCATCTTGGAGACCTTTGACTCGTGAATGGCTTTGTCCGATTGTCCCGCCTCCTCCGAGACTCTGAGTTTTGACTTCGGAAAATACCATTCACGTGAATGAAGGGGGTCACGGCAGATAAATGAACTATGCACTGAGTACTCCACTATCCATAAGGATTAGGGTCAGGTATAGTTAGTTTGGATTAGTTTAACCTCTTAACCCCCACCTGAACCAAGCACATTTTCTCCAGTTCATCCATCCATCCATTTTCTTCCGCTTTATCCGGGGCCGGGTCGCGGGGGCAGCAGCCTCAGCAGAGATGCCCAGACTTCCCGATCCACGCACACCTCCTCCAGCTGCTCTGGGGGGACCCCGAGGCGACACCAGGCCAGTACGGAGACATAGTCCCACCAGCGTGTCCTGGGCCTTCCACGAGGCCCCCTCCCAAGCACATTTTCACCAGTTCAGTTTTACCCAAATCTAAAGCTTCTCGAATGGCCAATGTAATGTTGCTTTTTCATCACTTTTTGTCAATTAATTTGTCGCCTATTTTGATGTTTTTTCTTAAAATTTTTGTAATGTTTTTGCAGCTTTTTTTGTTGTATTATTGTTGCTTTTTCATCACTCTTTTTGTCGCCCGTTTCGTTGCGCTTTGGTTCCTCTCTTAATACTTTTTTTTTGCTGCGTTTTCATCCTCGTTACGTCTCGTTTTTGTCCCTGTTGTGACGTTTTAAAGACAATGTGCTCGGTTAAAGTGTTTACCTCAGCCCGGATGTCGGAGTTTTGGAGTCTCTCCGAGGGTTCAGAGGACAAACTGTGCACTAAGCGACAGACGTTTTCAATTTTGGAGACAGGCACTTTGGAGAGGATTAAATATTCATAACGAAAATGGAACAAAAACTCGGGGAGAAACAGCCTCCTCTGAAAAGAACTGTCTGAGTGGATACGGCGGGAGAGGACGGCGAGGGGATTCAATCACGTTACAATAACCGCAGCTGTTTAATATTGACATTGCAATGACTCAGGACAAACCAGGTCTGAGCGTTATAGCACGAGCTATGGGGTTAAAGGGTATCTGTGCCGCTGTTTTATTGATGTATTCAAAGAGGATGATGAGATAAAAAGCGTTATAGGGATGAGATCGGACTTTATCGCTCTCACAATGGAGAAACTCAAACACAGGGGGAGCAAATAGACAGGAAAGTGTGCAATCAAGTGACAGTAACTGGAGGTATCTTATACTCAATGATCAACAAATCTATAAAACGTGTTGCCTGGCTCTGCCGTAATATTCCCTGTCCATTCCACACAGGGAAGAGTCCGGTCACGGAGCAATTGGAGCAGTTTGAAGGGGCGGGGCTAACGTGGACAGATTGTCAGTGAAATAAACCAATCAGCGGACGTGACGACGGCTGTTAGTCCAACTCACAAAATATGATCTGAATATAAACTCACGAGAACGCGGAGGCAAAACCCTCGACTACGTCATCCATGATTAGTTTTGGCTCATGTTAATGTTAATTCAACAACATGGCGGTGCAGCGAGTGACGTGACCTCATCAATTCTCTGTGATGGTCGTGATTGGTTCGGCCTCGGCCGCCAATCAGTAACTTGTTTACCGTGTGTGTCCAGACCCGCCTTCTTTCACGCAGAAAAGAAGTGGGTGTGGTTTATCAGGCTATAAAACGTGTGCCTTCACTCAAGGCCCTTTCACAAACCCGACAAACGCAATGAATCCATGAGCAAACATACGTTCCCTGGCTGCACATAAAGTAATGAACAGAACCGGTGGCAAAGGGCAGACCTGGGGGACGCCAACGTGCACGTAGGGCTGGGAGATACTGACAAAAGTGAATATCTAAATATTTCTGGGGACTTACATGATAACGATGATGAGGAAATATTTTTACAAACATTAGAAATATGCCAAAATGTGCTGCCAAATTAACATCTCCTTTAACTCTCAAAAAGATCATTGCACAGACCACATTTTTCTCTATTTTCCCCCAATATTTTGCCCTTTTTCCACATTTCCTGCTCCACATCTTGCAATTTTTCCTGTCAATTTAATCCCAATTATTTCCTCATATATTTTTGTCCCATTTTCTGCCACATCTTTTGAAATTGTTATTTTTTCAAAATTAAACATTAAAACAATGGTGTTGTGTAGCCCAATATCAGAAGTTGCCTCACAGGGCTGCACTAAATATTAAGGCAATAAAACAAAACAGTAAATAAGACAAAGTAAAGTTCAGGCAAGGGAAGTGTTCAGTCAAACATAAACATATGTCCAATTAAATGTCACCCATATTTCTCCCAATTTTTTCTCTATCCAACTCTTTCCACCCACAGTTTTTCCACTTAAACTCGACATTGTAAATTTCCATATCTCCCAAAGGGGATTTTAAATATGCTCTACCTCCACTTGCACTGACAGTTCTGACGTACTGCTCGGCGTATGGACTGAGGCCCAAACCCCGCGGTCACTTCCCAGGACATTGAGCAATGAATATATTTATTTGAAGATCCACTGCTTCCAAATAAAAAAAGACTAAAATAACCTTCCTTTATCCTTTATCCTTTATTTATTTATCTAACTCATCTCCTTCTCCCGGGGGCTGTTTCTGCGGCAGGTGTCCCGGTGTGGACGTCCACCGTCCCCTCGTCTCCACATCGTTATAAAACCCTGACGGAACAGACACCTGCCACCGAGGAGAACAGACTCTGAGCAGGAGACAGCTCCGACTCTGCCGAAACTCAACGAAATAAACACCAAACAGACGTGTTCCAGAGCCGAGACGCTGCGGGTGGAAAACAAAACAGTTATAGATACTCATTTGACTAATAGATTAAAAGCATCACAATGTCATTAGATAAACGATGGAGTGTTAGAGTCCCCTCTCCTCTTTGATTACCCCACCTCGCTCTGTTCGGCGACTTTCTGATGGTTCTTCATTACACGCTTCAAATCCACAAATCAATAATGAGGAGCTCGTGACTGTTTACGCTTAATCACATTTGGACAGAGCCGCGTTCTTCACCATCCCCTTTTTATTTCATTATAGAAGAGTTTTTTTACTTCCTATATCCTGCCGGCCCCGACTATCCCACTGCACAGTCACTACAGGCGGCAGCAAGTCTAATATGTGCTTATGAACGGGGCCGTCAGTGGAGTTTGCAGCTTCTCTCCATGTCTGTTCTGGTTTCCTCTTTCTAAAAACATGTACAAAGGCAACCAAACATTAGAGCGGGGATATTTTTTGTGGCGACTCATTTTTGTCGGTTTTGAGGCTCTTTCAAACGGCGTCACTGGGTGTGTTTCCATCAGAGAAAATGCGTATAATAAAAGCGAATTTTCAGAGTTTCCATCCAAGAGTTTTTGCGAATCGTGGCTTTGGTTTCCTGGTTACAGCAGGCGGCGGCGCAATTGCAGCATTTACCCAGCAGAGGGCGCACTTTTTTGTTTAGTTTTTGGCCATTGAAGTTCCCATTTTGTCCCTTCTTTTCGTTTTTTGTTTACCGTAATGTTTGGACTATTGCACATGAACATAAGCCGCACCCACTGAATTTAAAAAGAATTTTTTTTTTTTACATGATATAGAAACGTCTGTGTCGTACAGGAGTGGTCCATCTTCAATGAAGGTTCTTGAGTCCTCTTCTGTACTTGGTAGTTGAAGTGTCGAACGTTTCACCTCTCATCCAAAAGTCATAACATGACACGATATTGAGTATAAATTAGGCGCATCAGGGTTCAAAGAGTAGAGGCTTATAGTCCAGAAATCACCGTAGTTGATTTGAGTCGATCAAAATCTCTGGAGATTTTAGTCACAGTTTGAGTCTGATCTTTGTCACAAAAATGTTATAAAGAGACATATTCCTCTTCCTCGCCCGTGTGAGAGTTTCCGTCGCGTTGTCTCGGTTCCGCTGCAGTTGTTGAGGCTGATCTCGGCTCCATCCGTCACGGCTGTGGAGTAAAGCCTCGTCCAATGGAGTCGCTCTCATTAGAGCCGCAGACGAGGCTTTGAGATTAGACTCGAGCCGGACCGACCTGTGCTGGACGACTCCATCAGAAACACAACAATAGGTCTTTCCATTAAAGGCTGTGCTTTAGCTGCTGCAGGAGGAGGATTCACTCCAGCGGTTTACAAATATTTGTGTCTCTCACCATCCTCACCTCAGACCAGTGTTTATTTTTTATTTCATCATCATTTTATTCAATGTAATATTTTTCAGACTAAAACTACAGCTACAATCTCCAGATATTTTTGGTCGACTCCGAAAAGCTGAATAAAAAGTAAACGAAGGGACTAAAAACATGTGAATCCTATCTATTTCCAAAGCTTGCAGACTCCAAACAGAGAGACTCCTGACTCCTGCGACATCAGCGCCGGTGACGACGAGACCCCGACTCTTCACACGCTCCGTCCTGAATAAACTCCGGGTCTGAATATTGCTGAGTCGCGCCGGAGCAGATTGTGCGAGCTCAGAGTTCGTGGATTTTCAAAATGGCTGACTCGTCCGTTCGTTCGACAAAGGCGGCGAGGCGAAGGTGCGACGGGCTGAAGTCTCCTGCCACGTCTGTTCTCCTCAAAAAACCAAGTGAGAAGGAACGGGCGAGCGCGGTGGTTCTACCGGCAGCAGCGAGACATATCTAAAGCAGTGAAGTAAAATTCAACATATTGAGCGATTTTTGTGAAAAGTTTGAGTAGAATGGCCAAATAATTTATGGATAATTTCAGCAAAATGTAGATGAATTTATAGCAGGGGCGACTATTGGCCAATCAGAGTGCGGCTTTTTGCATAAGAATTGGTATATATTTCCCATAAACTGGAACAGCCTTTAAGAATGTTGGCCAAAATCCAAGCGTGGTCCTATAAACCCTGTTTCCATCTCTACACGTGAACGTCTCGGAGGCGGCGTGTTGGAGGTGCCCGAGCAGCAGACGCAGGATTAACAACAGGCAGATCGTGGCTCTGGGATCTGCTTCTGTGCTTCTAAAGTTTCTGATCCCTCTCCATTTGATGATGATTGGCCTCATATTCACCGAAAAATATTCAAATTAGGACATGGGACAAGACGAGCTCTAACGAAGCATAGGAAACACGCCATTGACTTTTCTTTTACATGTTGTAACGAACGCAACATAAAACAGAATCTCAGACGTCCTCCAGAGGCTCCTGATTAAAGTTTGTGAACTTTGTGCAGCCTCGAGAACTTCCTCTGCACGGTCCGGTCGGGACCAAGCAGCAGACACTGAGCCACAGGCCAGGGGCGAATATCAAACATACAAAATACAAGTTAAAGGGATATTTCAGGATCTTTAACACAGGGCCTCATTTCCTGGTCATCCATAGTGCTGTTGATTTCTGGAGATATATATATATATATTTAATTCATGCAGTCCTTATATTTGAAGAGTTTAGCGGCACTAGGCTAGGGCTAGGCTAGCGCATGTCTATGGTAACTAGTAGCCTGCATTAAAAGCGTCTTCAAAATCATGGGGTCGTCGTGTAGTAACGCCGGGCCCGCAGGTAAACAAACGACTGTAGATCCGGTAACCGAGCAGATCACTCCGCCGCTGCGTAGCTACAACCAGGAAGCTGATGCTGCTCAGATATAAGTTATTTTAAATGCAAAATGGTGATATTTAAAACTTGATTCAGTCGACACAGACATTTATATGGGTAGTCTGGTGTTATAAGTGATTTGCCTCAGGTGCTCTGTGCTTGGGTCAGACTGTTTTTAATGCCGGCTACTAGTTACCATAGACATGCACTAGCCTAGCACTAGCCCAGCGCCACTAAACTCTTCAAATATAAGAACTGCATGAATTAAATAATCTCCAGAAATCAACAACACTCTGGATAACTAGGAAATTTTGTTTATTTGTTTATTTGTTTATTTGAGCAATACACATTGTGCTCAAAAGGAGTGGGCTGAAGCAAAAAGCTTATGAGCCTAGTTTCATATACGATGTCTAATACAAAGCAAGTCAAAAAAATTTGTTACTTAATATATTGCTTGCATATTTTTACCCGTGATTACAGAGTTACTTTTATGGTATAAAGGTACATTAATAGATATTATAATCTGAGATCTTGATACTTTCCAGTTGTCATTACCATTCTCAGTATAATTTTAATTTGGGTTTAATTATCATCATCATTATTATATAATTTATTTAATTGATTTATATGTGAAGTATGATGAAAGCCCTGCACAGTGTGGTGCATTAAATGAAATGAGGCCCTATGTAAAAAATGAGGCCCTATGTAAAAAAAAATAATCTTGAAATATCCCTTTAATAAGTCACTCAAATGCTCTCCCGGTCAGAGCATAAATAAATAAAATTCAATATAATTATTAAAACAAGATATATAAAGACATTTCGGCTCTTTGGTCGGTAGCTATCACTAGTTAGCAACCCCTAAGGTATAGCGTGAAAGATCAAGCAAGCAATTCCTAACCCTTTTATGCTGCATTTAAAGTGAAAAAAGAGAGAAAAGAACAATTGCGGTGCCAGGAATGTCCCTTGTGGGCTCCCGTTGCCAAATCCTGCTCTCGCAATACAATAAAACAGTACAACAATAGAATAAAGGGTATTTTGCTCATCTAAAGTATGTAGATGTTCTAAAACCTGCATGACTCAGTACTTTCACCGCAGTTTGTTTTAGACTCAGCGATTTTCACCTGTGACTTCAGTGAAAAATGACCCTCGCTGCGCACCGTCGGTCCAATATGCAAAACATTCGTCAGGAGTTGGATGAGGTTCAAGGGATTGTGTGATAATTTGGCCTGGTTTATGGAATAGTTTAAAAAGTGAAGAGTTTCCCCCCAGTCTTTTCTTTTCTCTACTGCGTGAATGAACTCCACGAGTGTTGGATATGTTTGAGAAAACAGAGAAGAGCGAGGAGTCCATCACGCTGGGTCCGACACTCGGCAGCAGAGCGCGAAATAAGACACAAACATTGATCTACGACTAAAACTAAAGCTTGTTATATAAAAAGCAGCTCAAACTTTTCATTCATGTTTTGCGGAGCCTGTCCTGATGCGGATCCGGCCCGTGCACTAGTGAGATGATACTTCAAAGTGTCATTATTGTGTCACACTGTATCACACAGTGTTGGTAGGCTACATGGTATAGGCGCCATCTGGTGGTGAAGAAGCATTACAGCGAGCCTGAAAAAAGCTCACTGAGCTCATTTACTCTCATTGAGAAATGTGAACCAAAACAGCTGGAGTGATCATTTAGAACAAGGAAAACTGCTCAGGAAAATTAGAATAGAAACAACTTAATGAGACGTATCATTGATAGATCTCATTATCTGAAAATGAAGTCACTGAGCAAGACTTGATAAAGAATAATTCTGCTTGTGACAATAATATGGTACTATATTTTGTATATATATGTTGGCTAAACCATGATAGACCATCATCTGACTCAAACTCACGGCCCTCTGATTACAAACCGGACCCTCCTCACAGAGCTATGCTAGTACGACAACTAGCCTAAACAATACTCTAGGCTGTATGTATGTTTTTGCTTTGCACTTAAATATCTCGTGAAAGAGAAGAGAAGAAGATGGCGCTTGTGCTTTACACGTTTTCTATTGAATCATTTTGTTTTATCAGGGCAAATCCGCCTCGTGCCCAAAGATCTGAGCAGCCCCCGGGGCGGGCGCTCGAGCTCATTCAGCCCAGCACACGATGACACAGATGCAGCAGGTTTAATAACAGCATGTTGTACAATTCCACCGGCCTGATATTTACGTTTGATTCAGATGAAATATGACACATTTACACGATGAAGAATATGTGAAGTAATATATCATTTTGTGTTAGGCAGGGGCCTCTCGGGGCCCGCCTCTGTAATTGGCCGCGTGTTTATAGATCATTTCACTGTGGGTCGTCTTCCTCCATGAATAAAACAGTGTCACAGCGAGCTCCAGTTCAAACGTTTAATTATGAATCGGCCTCAACCTGTGTCGACCTCTGCTTCTCTCCCACATCTGCTTCAGTCAGGTCTCATTTAGGATTTCACGGTTCTGTTTAAATCAGTAGCTCTGAGCCTGATCCTACAGATCTGTTCTTTTAGAAAACGGCTTCCTGGACCTCCCTGAATTGAGCGCTCTCTCCCAATACAAAATGAATGGAGAAGCCAGGCCCTACACTAAAGTATGGCGAGGTATGACATGTCTTTAATATAATTACCATAATATAAGATGATGTCTAGTGGCACCTGGAGGTGTATTCGACCCACAAAAAGCAGGAACTTAGAATATGATTTAAGGTTAGCTCAGAGAAACTTTTAGACACTAATTTGTATCTAAAGTAAAATCTCCAAAGGTCTGAACATTCATTAATGATTTCTAAATGTGGTCGAAAACATCTGGATTGTTCATAATTTTCAATGTTTGAGACTAATGCTAACACTATAGCAAAAACACATTGAACAGGCAAAACATTCCCAAAATAGCCAGCTTACTAACTGCCAACATAATGTGGAAACTGCTTCTCCTTTTGATTTCTATGCTCTTCCTGAGGTCCTTACTCGCTCCCTGAGGTCCTTACTCGCTCCCTGAAGTCCTTACCCGCTCCCTGAAGTCCTTACCCGCTCCCTGAAGTCCTTAACCGCTCCCTGAGGTCCTTACCCGCTCCCTGAAGTCCTTACCCGCTCCCTGAAGTCCTTAACCGCTTCCTGAGGTCCTTACTCGCTCCCTGAGGTCCTTTCTCGCTCCCTGAAGTCCTTACCCACTCCCTGAGGTCCTTACCCGCTCCCTGAAGTCCTTACCCGCTCCCTGAAGTCCTTACCCGCTCCCTGAAGTCCTTACTCGCTCCCTGAAGTCCTTACCCGCTCCCTGAAGTCCTTAACCGCTCCCTGAGGTCCTTACCCGCTCCCTGAAGTCCTTACCCGCTCCCTGAAGTCCTTAACCGCTTCCTGAGGTCCTTACTCGCTCCCTGAGGTCCTTTCTCGCTCCCTGAGGCTCTAACCCGCTCCCTGAAGTCCTTACTCGCTCCCTGAGGCTCTAACCCGCTCCCTGAGGCTCTAACCCGCTCCCTGAGGCTCTAACCCGCTCCCTGAAGTCCTTACCCGCTTCCTGAGGTTGCAGGTGAGGATGAGGTTGCGTGAGAAGGAGTTGGCGAAGGCCGTGTAGAACTCCAGCACTTTGAGCAGGGCCTCCTGGCGGATGACGTGCAGGTCGCAGTACGTGAGCGCTCGGACGTTGGCGCAGGCGTGAGCCAGAGACGACTCCTTCCAGAACACGTCCCCGAAGACGTCGCCCTTTCCTGGGCACAAACGGAGGAGGCACAGGGTCAGAGCACAGACGGAGGAGGCACAGGGTCAGGACACGGACGGAGGAGGCACAGACGGAGGAGGCACAGACGGAGGAGGCACAGGGTCAGGACACGGACGGAGGAGGCACAGGGTCAGGGCACAGACGGAGGAGGCACAGGGTCAGAGCACAGACGGAGGAGGCACAGGGTCAGGACACAGACGGAGGAGGCACAGGGTCAGGACACAGACGGAGGAGGCACAGGGTCAGGACACAGACGGAGGAGGCACAGGGTCAGGGCACAGACGGAGGAGGCACAGGGTCAGAGCACAGACGGAGGAGGCACAGGGTCAGGGCACAGACGGAGGAGGCACAGGGTCAGGGCACAGACGGAGGAGGCACAGACGGAGGAGGCACAGGGTCAGGAGGAGGCACAGGGTCAGAGCTGGAAACACTACAGACAATAAGTCCCGTGGCCTTTTTATTTCTTCATGTGTTGCAAAGAAGTTTGATCCAGCTTTATTAATCCATTCTACTGTATGAGCTAAGATTCCACATGCTCGCCCTGAGTGTTCTTGAGAGCTCCATTGTGAGATCAATAAATATCTTATTTAATTAGTTCAATAACTCAAAAAAACACAGTCGAAATAGTCTACTAATCTCTCCGACTGGAGGTTATAGTGTTGGTGTGAAAGCTCTAATGTGACTTTAGCCAGTGATGCTAAAAGTATTTTATTTCTGTACTTAAGAGAACAGATAAAATAAAAGTTGCTTATTCTAATGAGTATGAAGTGAAAGTCATGAAGTATCAGCTGTAGAAATACTGTGTTGTTCAAGTGAATGAACTCTGGATATTTCGCTGCATCTTTACTTATTACAATAAGATTGAGCTCATTTCTAGATTATTATCCGCCGTCCCGTCGCCTTGAAACCGTCCTCAGTCGCCGCTCGTCCCGTTCGTCTCAGAGCGCGGTCGTTGTAATTACACTCAGGCCTAACGAGCGGCCGATTCACGAGAGACGCCGCCGTTAAAACTTCGATTTAATGAATCACTGCAGACGGAAAACCTCTCACCTAGACCTTTCTGAGACCACACGGAGACCACACGGAGACTCGCCTCGTTTCGAAGACATCTCCACGACCAGCAGTAACTCGAGTCTCCAACTGGTCTCCAGGCCCTTAACTGAGCAAACACTAGAAACCCACATATGAGCGGAGGAGAACCAGGAGTGGACGGTTTCTGCTTAAACAATAACTCTGGCCTCTTTTCTTCAAATGTCGCTTAAAGATTTCTTTAAGAAAACGCATATCGCCTTGTTCTTGTTCAAAACTCAACAGGCTTGGAATTTGATTTTGAAGAATCTCTTCAAAATCTTGATAAGACCGAGACTGTCTGTAGGAGCGACTGAGGTGGAGATGTTTCGGTGCAATAATGAAACATGCTTTAGTCAGGATTAGATTTATTTTTGTTTCCAGGTGAAAGTTTATACGTAAAGAAATTAAATAAAAATCTGTTTCTCCTGCAGTGTCTCCCCTTAAGTGTTTAAATGTGCCTTTTCTCTCTTTGTCTTCCCTCGCTGTGTGTGTGTGTCTGTGTGTGTGTGTGTGTGTGTCTGTATATATGGTTTATGGAGCCAATTGACCTGACTACTCACCAGCACTACGAGAACCTAAGGGGATTAGCAGGACTATGCTACGGTCCTCATAAACCAAGATTTTGTATTTTAATTTTTAGCATATAAAGAGCATAATTTCATTGTTTTTCTGAAGTCCTTTTAATGCTCAATGATAATATATCATGCACATATCAAGTTTTTTTAAATTCTTAGCTTTTAAAGACCATAAATTGAAAGTTTATTTGACGTCCATATAATACCCCAACCTGACTTCTTGTGTATGGAGTGTATGATGTGCTCCCCCTACCCTACTCTGGCGGTATTGAAGGCTCCATTGTGATTGGTTCTTTATGGGGACACGTGCGGGATATGTGTCCGGGCATGTTGAGTGATTTCGGAAGACATCTAATGGTAATGCGAAGAAGAAGGACCAAGAGAAAGTTCACTCCAAAGAAGACAAGAAAATATATTGGTAAGTATCTAGTCCTTGTTAAATATACGTTATCAAGTATTTTCTGAATGGAACTTAGCCCCGGCCTGGAGGATTTATCCCCGGGCTGGATGATATGGGGACCGGGCTATTGGGTTTTGGAGCTGGCTGTGGAACTTAGCCCCAGCCTTGGTGAGTTTTCCCCGGCCTGGATGAGTTGGGGGGTGTAGTCCGAGGAGGGGTGCTTAAGAGTGGGTCCGAGATGTGGGCTGTGTGTCCCCGGAGGTCCAGAGGAGTCAGGGGGGCGAGTGTGTGCATGTAGGGCCGGGGTAGGAGTGCCCTGAGCCGGGTAGTGTAAGTGGAGTAGAGGGTGGGTCATTGTGGTGGATGTCGGTGCGGAGCTGGTAGCTTTAGGAGCAGGCTGGTCAGAGGAGGTCCAGAGGAGCCAGGGGGGCGAGTGTGTGCACGTAGGCCGGGGTAGGAGTGCCCTGAGCCGGGTAGTGTAAGTGGAGTAGAGGGTGGGTCATTGTGGTGGATGTCGGTGCGGAGCTGGTAGCTTTAGGAGCAGGCTGGTCAGAGGAGGTCCAGAGGAGCCAGGGGGGCGAGTGTGTGCACGTAGGCCGGGGTAGGAGTGCCCTGAGCCGGGTAGTGTAAGTGGAGTAGAGGGTGGGTCATTGTGGTGGATGTCGGTGCGGAGCTGGTAGCTTTAGGAGCAGGCTGGTCAGAGGAGGTCCAGAGGAGCCAGGGGGGCGAGTGTGTGCACGTAGGCCGGGGTAGGAGTGCCCTGAGCCGGGTAGTGTAAGTGGAGTAGAGGGTGGGTCATTGTGGTGGATGTCGGTGCGGAGCTGGTAGCTTTAGGAGCAGGCTGGTCAGAGGAGGTCCAGAGGAGCCAGGGGGGCGAGTGTGTGCACGTAGGCCGGGGTAGGAGTGCCCTGAGCCGGGTAGTGTAAGTGGAGTAGAGGGTGGGTCATTGTGGTGGATGTCGGTGCGGAGCTGGTAGCTTTAGGAGCAGGCTGGTCAGAGGAGGTCCAGAGGAGCCAGGGGGGCGAGTGTGTGCACGTAGGCCGGGGTAGGAGTGCCCTGAGCCGGGTAGTGTAAGTGGAGTAGAGGGTGGGTCATTGTGGTGGATGTCGGTGCGGAGCTGGTAGCTTTAGGAGCAGGCTGGTCAGAGGAGGTCCAGAGGAGCCAGGGGGGCGAGTGTGTGCACGTAGGCCGGGGTTGGAGTGCCCTGAGCCGGGTAGTGTAAGTGAAGTAGAGGGTGGGTCATTGTGGTGGATGTCGGTGCGGAGCTGGTAGCTTTAGGAGCAGGCTGGTCAGAGGAGGTCCAGAGGAGCCAGGGGGGCGAGTGTGTGCACGTAGGCCGGGGTAGGAGTGCCCTGAGCCGGGTAGTGTAAGTGGAGTAGAGGGTGGGTCATTGTGGTGGATGTCGGTGCGGAGCTGGTAGCTTTAGGAGCAGGCTGTGGAACTTAGCCCCAGCCTTGGTGAGTTTTCCCCGGCCCTGATGAGTTGGGGACCGGGGTATTGGGTTTAGGAGCTGGCTGTGGAACTTAGCCCCAGCCTGGGTGGTTCTTTGTAGGTTCAAGTATTGTCTGTTTATCTTTCAGAGTGACACTGGGAAGGACCAAAGGCAGGAGATGGCACAAGAAAAAAACAACCCAGACTCAGACCCAGACTATGTGGGTGATGAAGATTTAGATGAGCTCCCCCATCCAAATATATGGCTGACACAAAAGTCGGATACAAGTCTTGCTCCTGCTTCTAGTGCACCGGGAACCAGCCAGCAAGGTAGTTCTTCATACACCTCAGAGTTGCATTCAGAGAATGGTCCACAAAGAGGAGACCCACAGCGGACAAGTTCCATAAATTACTGCTTTGTCTGCGGTAAGCCCCAGAAGAAAATATCGAGACATCTTAAAACACACAAGACCAATGCAGAGATTGTACAAGTCTTTTCCCTTACTGATGTCAAGGAGCGCAACAAACGGATTGAAAAAATTAGGAATAAAGGGAACTTTTTACATAATCAAGCAGTATTACAAAGTGGGAAAGGGCAATTGAAAGTGAAGCGACGATGCAAAAAAAAAGCTTTGGATGGAAAGTTTATTCACTGCATGTATTGTCAAGGCATGTTTCTCCGCAAAGAACTATGGAGGCATACTCGCAGGTGCCCTCACAAACCCGAAGATGCAAACCAAGAAGAGACGTCTGGAAGGAGAAGGATCCTCGGCTCTGCATCAGCTCAGGATGCCGCCTTATGTGCGCAAATCTCGGGTGGGGTTTGGAAGCTTCTCAGTGTTATGAACGTGGATGAAGTTGGATCAGTTGTGCGAAATGACTTCTGTATTCTCCAGTTTGCCCAGTCACTTTACAACATTCATGGACAAGATACAACAAAGTATGAATACATAAGACAAAAACTGAGAGAAGTGGGACGTCTGCTGCTGTGCTTGCGGACAGATTTCTCTGTGCCGACCCTGGAAGATGCTGTTAGGCCTGCAAACTTTGAGAAAGTGGTACAAGCGGTCAAAAAGGTAGCAGGTTTTAATGATGACAATCTTTCGTACAAAACCCCGAGCCTTGCTCTTAAACTCGGCCACACACTGAATAAGATCTGCGACATCATCCACTGCCGGGGCTTGATGGCAGAAGATGAGAAGCTGGTGAAGTATACTGAAACATTTAAGAAGTTGCTCAGTACCAAGTGGAAAGAATATGTATCTCACAATGCCCTTAACACACTGAGTGATGCCAAGTTTAATAAACCGTTAACCTTACCATTCACTGAAGATGTTGTGAAACTTCACAAGTTTTTGGAAAAGGCAGCAGAAGAGGCCACAAGCAAACTGCAAGAAACAGATGATGCTCAAACTTATGCCCGTCTTGCCATGGTGTTGCTCACACAAATCATTGTGTTCAACCGTCGGCGAGCTGGAGAGGTTTCCAAAATGCCTCTGAAACATTTTCTGGAGAGGGATAATCAACAACTTCATGCGGATGTAAGCCTTGGTTTATCGGACACAGAAAAGAAGCTCTGCCGGTATCTAAGTCGCGTGGAAATTATGGGTAAAAGAGGGAGAAAAGTTGCAGTTCTTCTCCCCCGACCTGTTGTCAATGGTCTTACACTACTCACAAATAAGAGGAAAGAATGTGGTGTGTCTCCCTCAAACCCATTCTTATTTGCACGACCCAAAGCACCAACCCATTATAGAGGAAGTGACTGCCTGAGACGTTTCTCCACACAGTGCGACACAAAGTACCCCGAGCACCTCCGGTCGACGGGTCTCAGGAAACATGTGGCCACGCTATCTCAAGTCTTAAACCTCCAGGAGAATGAGCTGGATCAGGTGGCAGACTTCCTTGGACATGATATCCGCGTACACAGGGAATTCTACAGACTGCCTGTTCCAACAACACAACTTGCAAAGATATCCAAAGTATTGCTTTTAATGGAGAAGGGATCCATTTCCTCGCTAAAAGGAAAGACGCTGGAGGAGATTGAACTTGAAGGTTTGTTAAATGTATCTCTTATCTGGGTGTGCATGTAGGGCCGGGGTAGGAGTGCCCTGAGCCGGGTAGTGTAAGTGGAGTAGAGGGTGGGTCATTGTGGTGGATGTCGGTGCGGAGCTGGTAGCTTTAGGAGCAGGCTGGTCAGAGGAGGTCCAGAGGAGCCAGGGGGGCGAGTGTGTGCACGTAGGCCGGGGTAGGAGTGCCCTGAGCCGGGTAGTGTAAGTGGAGTAGAGGGTGGGTCATTGTGGTGGATGTCGGTGCGGGGCTGGTAGCTTTAGGAGCCGGCTGGGGATCTTAGCCCCAGCCTTGGTGAGTTTTCCCAGGCCTGGTGGCTTTAGGAGCGGGCTGATTGAATTGAATCCCCCTTTTGTTTTTAGATGAAATTCCCATCAGTGCAGATGAGGCCGAAGAGGAGAGTCACAGTGACTCGGGGGACTCTGCTGAGAAACAAGCGGCAACTGTGGTTATAGATGATGACCCGATCGACATAGCTGATGGAGATACCTCTGATTTTGAAGGCAAGTTCTTCTGTTTACTCTTGTAGTAGTCTTGCTCTGACTTATTCACATTGTTTTGTTTAAATTAATTCCTAATTTTCCTTTTCAGAGGCAGCACAGAGGCCTGCAAAGCAACCTGGACCAAAACGCAGAGTGACAAAAAGAGCATGGTCAAAGACTGAAGAAGCAGCTGTAATGCGGCATTTTAAAAAACACATCAAGAGAGGAAAACTGGCCTCAAAAAATGAAGTAACTCAGTGTAAGCAAGCAGAAATGGCCTTAAGTCAGAGAACACTGCAGAATATAAGAGACTTTGTGAGAAATCGTGGACTAGCACATAAAAGACAACTAAAGGTAAAAGATGGATAAGCATGGAGTGTATGTATGAAGAACATTAAAACTTTTCCAGCCTCTAATTGTGGTTCATCCATCCATCCATTTTCTCCCACTTGTCCGTTGCCGGGTCGTGGAGGCAGCCGTTGGAGCTGCCCAAATCACATAGCACCAGTCCCCTATGGCTCCTCCTGCAGGTGGTGGGTCCACGGAAGGACGGCCTCATGGTTCCAAACGGGCCTGTTGGTCTCTCATAGGGGAATTGTGGTTCAGTTATGTTTAAAGTCCTCATAATTCATCTTTGGTCCTCATGAACCACCTTCTGGTCGGTGGCTGTGTATAGACAACCGTAGCTGATACAAGGATGTTAAATAGACCTAAATTTTTTTCAGATTTTTTACAGTTAGTCTATCCAGAGCTTATCTCTCTAGGACCTTGGGAAACCATAGTCCTCTTAAACCACACCAGGGTTGGTTTTTCCAAAAGGTCAACATAAACCATAAAACCACGTATGTGTGTGTGTGTGTGTGTGTGTGTGAGTGTGTCAAACACAGCGAGGTGTTGGAGCAGGCGGTGTGGGGTCACTGTCCTCGAATCGCTGACCCGACATTTGTGTTAACACTTTGAAACGCAGGTGAGAAGAGAGACGCTGCAGAGGAATATGGAGTTCAAGCTACTGACAGGAAGTGACATAGGTTGAGGTAAAGTTCGACTTTTTCCCAAATCTAAAAGCTTCTTAACTGGAGCTCACAGCCTATAGGCCATTGTGACGCCTCATTTGAAAGCTAAGACCTAGAGAAACTGATCTTTTTCCTTCCATTGTTGCGGTCACTTTTTTGTTGCATTTTTGTCGCTTTTTTGTCACACTTTCATCCTCATTTTTGTCGTTACAATGATGTTTTTCAAGACGTTTTTAGATTTGGGTGAAGCCACACTGAGGAAAATGTGCTCGGTTCAGGTGGGGGTTAAGAGGTTAAGTAATAATTTAACATTAGTAATATTAGAGCAGTGTGTCTGTGGCCGAGTGTTGAATTAAACGGTTTATGCAAGAACTGGAAACCCTCTGGTCTCGGGGCTAAAGTCAGTCTCCAGCTGTGGACTCTTCCAGCTGTGGACTCCTCATAATCTCCACACTAACGGCTCCATCACCGACTCTTCTCATCATAATAATCAAAGCTCCGTGATCACGTTTACGAGCTCCTCATGGGATCGTGGGATATTACTACCAGCTCGTTTTGTGAACAGACACCGGGACAGGAGCTGCAGAAGAAACAATCCTGCCGTTTTAAAGGTTTGTGTCGAGTTTTCTCCCATAACATCTCAGTTTCAATGTCAAGAAAAGAAATAACAGAAAAGACTAAACTCTCCCTTTACGATGTTTATTTCATGACTGACATGTCTGATCCACGAGCCGCACGGAATCCCCCCGACGACGCTCTGTGATCCAGGTCCGGTCATTTCCTTTGAATCTTCAATTTGAACTTTTAATCTATACTTTTAATACACATATCGCTGGGTTTCAGGTTCTAGCCTGTGATGATGTCACCGGACCCAGCGGGGGGAGGAGCCAGTTTTTTCTATTATCAGAATTACACTTTCACAAGTCGTGGCTCAAAAGAAAGAATATTAATTACAAAAATTATCATTAATATCAGTCACTGGGTCCAAGATCTCTCTGTACAAGACCAAACATTTCCTCAAAAACTAAATATTTTTTCCTCCATAGTATTGTCCTTTAGAACCCAGCAATATATAGAACTTAAATAAGTCATTTGAGCGCAGAGAGGAGGATGGAAGGGCATCTGACGCGCGGCTCTGTGATTGAATCCGTCAGATGAAAGTCCTCGGGGATGAGCTAAATTCAGCCTGAGTGTCGTGCGGCGGCGCCCCCTGGAGCTGAAGGTCCTGACCCCGGCCTGAAAGGTCAGTGGAAAACAACACGGCGCCGCCATGACATTTATCAGAGCAGCAGCAACGCGGACCGAGAGCAACGACTCGTTTTATTCTGATTAAGTTACTCCTCCAAACGTTTTCCAGGGTCGATCTGAGCGAGTGTTTTAGAGGCATCGAGAAAGATGTGAGGATTCACCCAGACCAGACGCTGCACGTGAAAACATTCATTTTTCACACTGGTCAAGTCCCTTTACATCGATCACCTTTCTGTAGGGATGTAACGATTCACTCAAGCCCCGATTCGATTCGATTTCTGATTTCAAGTTCCCGATTTCGATTTTTTCCGATTTAAAAAAAAACAAAAATGTATAAGAAAAGAATATGACTCATTCATACTAATGTTTCTTTTGTTTTAACATCTGCATTTTTGTCCTTGTAACAAACTGCAACTGTCTCAGTGAGAGACAGTTGCATGTCCATGTCTTGTAATTGTTTGCATTACAAACAATTACAAGACATGGAAATGAACTATAATCATTTTGACAGAGTGCTTGTAAATTTACATGTTTTCAGCATAAATAAACTATGTAGCAAAGCAAACATTTTGAGATTATATTTATTTTACCAAACCTTTTTTTTTTTTTGCAGTTTGAACATAATACTACCATAGAACTAATTTTACAGTGCAGTTTTGTTCCCCCTTGAAGCCTCACTGCCTCCGGTGCAGCCTTTGTAAACATGAGGAGCTCCTGTAGGTGTTGGATTATTTGAGGATTTCAGCAGAATCAGAGCAGGTCAGATGTTTGTCAGTTTACGATCTTTGGTAAACTTCTGTCAAAATGCTAAACTCTGTGTTAGCCGCTAACGCTAATCTCGTAGCCGCTAACTTTAGCTGCGTCTGTTGCTTCCATGCCTGCACGTGTGTGTGTTTACATGGTGTGGCGTGTGTTGGGGGTGAGGCGGGGGAGGGGTGGAGCTTGTCTTGAGAAAAAGTTAACATTGTTAGAAACAACGAGCTAAGTTATTCAAATTTTACGCATATTAAATCGATTTTAAATCGATTTTCGATGAATCGTCACATCCCTGCCTTTCTCAGAGACAGATACAGCTGGGAGAAATAAACACACGCTCTCGAAACATCTCCACAGACGCAACGACATTTGGAAAGTTCATTCACAAAAGGATTTTTCCAATATCTAATTCCTTAACCTCAGCTCAGGTACTCTTCAGACGGGCGTTTCTTACCGAGGATGGCGATGACCTCGTCGTCCTGGATGACCTCCAGTGACCCCGACACCACGAAGCAGAGCGTGTCCACCGACTCCCCCTGGTGGAAGATCAGGTCTCCGGGAGCGCAGTGCGTGGTCTGGAACTGCACGGCCAGCGAGCGCAGGCAGCCGTCGCTCGCCAGGCGGAAGGCGGGGTGTTCGTTAAACACCTGCGGGGAAAACACGGACCGGACTTTACTACGAAGAGCGGGGAAATGACTTTACTACGACAGAGAAATGACTTTACTACAAAGAGCAGAGAAATGACTTTACTACAAATATTCTTCTGTGACTGAATAGTATTGACCAGTATTATTGTGTTATTATTGTATGAATACGGCTGTAAGAGAATGAGGAGGAACAGGAGTAAAAGAAACTGTGCCAACGATCAGGGCAGACTTTACGCACAGGCATGAACACTACTGATCAATAGGTCAATAAAGCATCTATCTATCTATCTATCTATCTATCTGTCTATCTATCTATCTATCTATCTATCTATCTATCTATCTATCTTTCTATCTATCTATCTATCTATCTATCTATCTATCTATCTATCTATCTTTCTATCTATCTTTCTATCTATCTATCTATCTATCTATCTATCTATCTATCTTTCTATCTATCTATCTATCTATCTATCTATCTATCTATCTATCTATCTATCTATCTGTCTATATACCGACTCTCCCCCGCCCCGGTCACATACAGCGCTGTGGGGAGGACGAGCCGCGGGTCGGGGACACAGAGTCTCTGGAGCAGAGAGCAGGAACACTCTGCACAGACACAGTTGTCCCGGTCCTGGAGAGGCAGGGACACTGAATACTGTGAGCCCCAAGGGGCATCAGCAAAGACAGCGTGGGAAGAGACTCCGCCCCCTGCTCGCCATGCCACTGAGCGGGGCTACTCGCTGTCTGCCTGACACCGCTTCATTCAGCCGAACTGTAACGATGGGGAGAGTAATTAGATTACTCCGAAACTGTAGCGCCGTTATACTTAAACACTGATGTTGTTACAGGTGAAATTCTATTTTCATGCTGTTTTTTTTATTTTTATTCAATGCTCGATAAACCTTCAAAATATTGTTACGCCTCTAAAGTGCAGATGTTGTTAACCTCTTAACCCCCACCTGAGCTGAGCACAATTTCTCCAGTTTGGCACTACCCAAATCTAAGTCAAAATCAAATCAAAAGTGACCACGTGATAAAAATGTGTTTCAAAAAATGCAACAGAATGGGATCAAAACCCCAAAAAAGAAACGACAACATGAGGAAACAGATCCATTTAGCTGAGTTTTAAAGGTCTTAGCTTTCAAATGAGGCGTTATACTGGCCTACAGGCTGTAAGCTCCCGCCGAGAACCTTTTAGATTCGAGTAAAGCTGACCTGGGTTACTCGGTTAAGACGGGCGTTAAGAGGTTAAAGAGTAACAGTTTAGTCCCTTTGTCTGCACATGCGCCCTGTGTATATGTGTCCCGTCTTTAGCCGCCGCTGTCTCCCACAAAGGAAACGACCATATTTGGATTACAGCGTCACCTCGGTCACAGCCTTTCCTGCTACACGTGGATACCAAACCTGTCAGTATCTCGGAAATCCCCAAACAAAACATACATTTAACATCGTAAAGAGTGAGTTTTCGGTCCAGTCGATTCCCCTTCTTTCCTTTCCCCGGGCTAAACTATCGGCTCTGGCTCCACACGGGACGGTCCCAGGGCGGGGGCGGATCATCTTTACTTTAGTCCGAGTTACACAACAGTCTCCTGAAAGTCCTCGCTCCCCCCCCCTCCCGGCGAGCGCTGAGTCTGCAGGAGTATTGTATTGTGTAACAGACGTCTCGAGTGGGAGATAATGTCCCTATAAATAACCTCTGTCACTCACACCTTTGTTCCCAACGCGCCGACCTACCAACTTTTAATCTACTGACTGCTGTGGAGGTGGAAGGATACTGTAGCTAAGGGCGCAGTCGGCCAGTCTCTCGCGGCGAGGAGGGAAATGCACAATTAAGGGGCTCCCTTCCACTTGGGCTGACGCTCTAATCGGACGTTAGACTCTTCCACTGAAGAGAGACTGACCCCATGAGCTCGAGGTTAGCTCATCTAGTTCGGGAGAACGCTTCCCCCGTCGGTCCGTTTGTAATGGTGATGATGTAATGGTGTTTAATGAGAGAGTTCCTTCACATCCGAGCGTTCCTGAAACTGCTTGTTTATAAATTAAGCACCGGTTTGTGGCAATGTTTTAACGCTCAGTCCCTGCCAAGTAAAATCATGCACAAAATAAAAAGGGCATTTCTGTGCGGAGTTTGTAGAGCTTTCCTCCGCATGGTCTCTGAGAGATCTCCGCATGGTCTCTGAGAGATCTCCGCATGGTCTCCGAGAGATCTCCGCATGGGCTCCGAGAGATCTCCGCATGGGCTCCGAGAGATCTGCGCATGGTCTCTGAGAGAGCTCCGCAGTCTCAAGCAGTTGCGGTAATGTTTCGAACACATTTGGCTACGTTCAGACTGCAGGTCTTAATGTTTGCGAGGTTGCTGCTGCTGTTTGAGGACGTAAACAGGAAGGACCTGGCAGTGGTAAAGTTAACGGAGCGAGTACATCAATAACCGAATCATTTGAACCCTCGAACACCATCGCCTGAGCGATTTCATTATACCAAAGTTGTCGTGTGTCTCCGAGACATTATTATTAGGCCCGAGCGGCCTGCCGTAGCAAGGGCCTATTGTAATCGCAACGCAGTGCGCGCAGCGCACTGAACCGAGGTGCGCGGAGCGCACGAAAACAGCGCGAAGCGCTGTCCCCATGTCAACCGTAAACTCACCGTGTAAAACAGTGACTGCCCACACCTCTGGTGTGGGCCCTTATACTTATAATTGCAGCAAAATGAATGGGGGTATATGGCCAACTGTCATACGGAGGTGGATGACGAGCGCGAAGCGCTCGTCATCCACCTCCGAGCCCCACGGGTGCGTGGGGGACTTCGAAAGCTTTCCAAAAATGTATAATATGTTGTAGTCGCGAAAGCGACTATATTGTTTTTGCAAGAAATATTATTTTTTTAGGCCCGAGCGGCCTGCCGTAGCAAGGGCCTATTGTAATCGCAACGCAGTGCGCGCAGCGCACTGAACCGAGGTGCGCGGAGCGCACGAAAACAGCGCGAAGCGCTGTCCCCATGTCAAACGTAAACTCACCGTGTAAAACAGTGACTGCCCACACCTCTGGTGTGGGCCCTTATACTTATAATTGCAGCAAAATGAATGGGGGTATATGGCCAACTGTCATACGGAGGTGGATGACGAGCGCGAAGCGCTCGTCATCCACCTCCGAGCCCCACGGCTGCGTGGGGGAAGTCGAGAGCTTTCCAAAAATGTATAATATGTTGTAGTCGCGAAAGCGACTATATTGTTTTTGCAGGAAATATTATTAGGCCCGAGCGGCCTGCCGTAGCAAGGGCCTATTGTAATCGCAACGCAGTGCGCGCAGCGCACTGAACCTAGGTGCGCGGAGCGCACGAAAACAGCGCGAAGCGCTGTCCCCATGTCAAACGTAAACTCACCGTGTAAAACAGTGACTGCCCACACCTCTGGTGTGGGCCCTTATACTTATAATTGCAGCAAAATGAATGGGGGTATATGGCCAACTGTCATACGGAGGTGGATGACGAGCGCGAAGCGCTCGTCATTCACCTCCGAGCCCCACGGGTGCGTAGGGGAAGTCGAAAGCTTTCCAAAAATGTATAATATGATGTTGTCGCGAAAGCGACTATATTGTTTTTGCAGGAAATATTATTATTCTTCTTTATTCTTCTTTCTTCTGCTCTTTGAGCAGGAATTTGACCCCCTGAACGTAGTCAAAAACTCACCAAACTTTGCCCAAAATTCAGGTCCGGCGAAAAATTAATTAAAATGTGTGTTTCGTTTTGGGGAAATAAAAAATGGCGCGACAGCGCCACCTACAAAAGTGAAAATACATTGCGCCTATGGGGAGGGGGCCAACATAAACTTTGTCGTAGAGCGACGAGATTTGGTACAGACATTCGTCACGTGACGACAACCAAAAAACATTATTGTGGCCACGCCCCCTGACAAACCGGAAGTCCGCCATTTTGACAGGAAGTCCGGAAAATGCTGAGTCAGCGTTTTCGCTGACAATGCATTTTAACGAACTCCTCCTAGGGCGTTTCACCAAATGAGCCCAAAATCGCTCCAGCTCATCTCGAGATGTGGGGCATCAAAAGTTATCCAAATTTTTTGGCTAAGTTTTACGGTTTGTTTGCGGCGAAGCCGCAATCTTTACGAAGAATTTTGCGACTTTCCGAAAACAACAAAATGCTCCCATTTGCACAAACGAACTCCGATTAAAAATCGGAAATATACATTTTATTGGCCTTTGACCCCCGGACACAACAAATGTGAAAAAGTGAGATTTGGCGCGATAGCGCCCCCTCTAGGCTGAAAAGAAAAAATGCATTATGGAAAAAAAATTAGTTTCTCGGAAATGGATAAAATTCGGCACAGTAATAGCTGATGGCATCCCGATCCAAAAAGCCAATGAGACCCATACCGTATTTTGTACGGTGTTGCCATGGAGACGACCGAGGCCCACCATGTTATTCCAATGGGACTGACCCGCATATCACACATTATACACTATTACAGCGCGTTAGCGCCCTCTGTCAGGAGCTTTTGGACAGTAGTCATTGAAGTACGGCCCGTCAGGGCCGTACGATGCTGCTTGTGAACTAAAAAAGATTTGGGGCGCGCTAGCGCCCTCTGCAGGTTGGAGCCATCATTTACATGGAGACACGAAAAATCTCGTTTTGATGTTTACTCACAAAGATTAATGGCTCATCAGGGCAATAAAATGTAGTGTGGCCACGTTGGCGCCCTCGGTAGGGTTATGGCGCGGCAATGGAGGCACTAAGGGAGGCATCCATTACATGGTTGCTAGGCGACCAACAGGTGGTCGGCCATTTTGGGAAAAATCGAGTAATCAGCGCCGAAGGCGCCATTTCTCGCCTTTGCTCTTTTATAATCTCGACCTAGGGTGACAGCGACATTATAACCACGTAGGGCGCGGCAGCGCCTCCCGGTTATTGCGGCGGCGTGCGGGAACCGGCGTCAACCGGCCCACGAGACCCGCGAGGGCCTCTCGATGCCGCTTGCGGCTTTAATTATTCTTTCTTTCTTCTTCTTCTTCTTCTTCTTCTTCTTCTGCTCTTTGAGCAGGAATTTGACCCCCTGAACATAGTCGAAAACTCACCAAACTTTGCCCAAAATTCAGATCCGGTGAAAAATTAATTAAAATGTGTGTTTCGTTTTGGGGAAATAAAAAATGGCGCGACAGCGCCACCTACAAAAGTGAAAATACATTGCGCCTATGGGGAGGGGGCCAACATAAACTTTGTCGCAGAGCGACGGGATTCGGTACAGACATTCGTCCTGTGAGGACAAACAAAATATATTATTGTGGCCACGCCCCCAGACAAACCGGAAATCCGCCATTTTGACAGGAAGTCGGGAAAATGCTGAGTCAGCGTTTTCGCTGACGTCGCATTTTAACGAACTCCTCCTAGGGCGTTTCACCAAATGAGCCCAAAATCGCTCCAGTTCATCTCGAGATGTGGGGCATCAAAAGTTATCCAAATTTTTTGGCTAAGTTTTACGGTTTGTGTGCGGCGAAGCCGCAATCTTTATGAAGAATTTTGCGACTTACCGAAAACTACAAAATGCTCCCATTTGCACAAACGAACTCCGATTAAAAATCGGAAATATACATTTTATTGACCTTTCACCCCCGGACACAACGCATGTGAAAAAGTGAGATTTGGCGCGATAGCGCCCCCTCTAGGCCGAGAACAAAAAATGCATTATGGAAAAAAAATTACTTTCTCGGAAATTGATAAAATTCGGCACAAAAATAGCTGATGGCATCCCAATCCAAAAAGCCAATGAGACCCATACCGTATTTTGTACGGTGTTGCCATGGTGACGCCCGGGGCCCTCCATGTTATTCCAATGGGACTGACCCGCATATCACACATTATACACGATTACAGAGTGATAGCGCCCCCTGTAAGGAGCTTGTGGACAGTAGCCATGGAAGTAAGGCCCGTCAGGGCCGTCCGATGCTGCTTGTGAAATAAAAAAGATTTGGGGCGCGCCAGCGCCCTCTGCAGGTTGGAGCCATCATTCACATGGAGCCGCTAAAAATCTCGTTTTGATGTTTACTCACAAAGATTAATGGCTCATCAGGCCAATAAAATGTAGTGTGGCCACGTTGGCGCACTCGGTAGGGTTATGGCGCGGCAATGGAGGCACTAAGGGAGGCCTCCATTACATGGTTGCTAGGCGACCAACAGGTGGTCGGCCATTTTGGGAAAAATTGAGTAATCAGCGCCGAAGGCGCCATTTCTTGCCTTTGCCTCTTTTATAAACTCGACCTAGGGTGGCAGCGACGTTATAACCACGTAGGGCGCGGCAGCGCCTCCCGGTTATTGCGGCGGCGTGCGGCAACCGGCGTCAACCGGCCCACGAGACCCGCGAGGGCCTCTCGATGCCGCTTGCGGCTTTAATTCTTTCTTCTTCTTCTTCTTCTTCTGCTCTTTGAGCAGGAATTTGACCTCCTGAACATAGTCAAAAACTCACCAAACTTTGCCCAAAATTCAGATCCGGTGAAAAATTAATAAAAATGTGTGTTTCGTTTTGGGGAAATAAAAAATGGCGCGACAGCGCCACCTACAAAAGTGAAAATACATTGCGCCTATGGGGAGGGGGCCAACATAAACTTTGTCGTAGAGCGACGAGATTTGGTACAGACATTCGTCACGTGACGACAACCAAAAAACATTATTGTGGCCACGCCCCCTGACAAACCGGAAGTCCGCCATTTTGACAGGAAGTCCGGAAAATGCTGAGTCAGCGTTTTCGCTGACAATGCATTTTAACAAACTCCTCCTAGGGCGTTTCACCAAATGAGCCCAAAATCGCTCCAGCTCATCCCGAGATGTGGGGCATCAAAAGTTATCCAAATTTTTTGGCTAAGTTTTACGGTTTGTTTGCGGCGAAGCCGCAATCTTTACGAAGAATTTTGCGACTTACCGAAAACAACAAAATGCTCCCATTTGCACAAACGAACTCCGATTAAAAATCGGAAATATACATTTTATTGACCTTTCACCCCCGGACACAACAACTGTGAAAAAGTGAGATTTGGCGCGATAGCGCCCCCTCTAGGCCGAGAACAAAAAATGCATTATGGGAAAAAAATTAGTTTCTCGGAAATGAATAAAATTCGGCACAATAATAGCTGATGGCATCCCGATCCAAAAAGCCAATGAGACCCATACCGTATTTTGTACGGTGTTGCCATGGAGACGACCGAGGCCCACCATGTTATTCCAATGGGACTGACCCGCATATCACACATTATACACAATTACAGCTCGTTAGCGCCCTCTGTCAGGAGCTTGTGGACAGTAGTGATTGAAGTATGGCCCGTCAGGGCCGTCCGATGCTGCTTGTGAAATAAAAAAGATTTGGGGCGCGCTAGCGCCCTCTGCAGGTTGGAGCCATCATTCACATGGAGACACGAAAAATCTCGTTTTGATGTTTACTCACAAAGATTAATGGCACATCAGGGCAATAAAATGTAGTGTGGCCACGTTGGCGCCCTCGGTAGGGTTATGGCGCGGCAATGGAGGCACTGAGGGAGGCCTCCATTACATGGTTGCTAGGCGACCAACAGGAGGTCGGCCATTTCGGGAAAAATAGAGTAATCAGCGCCGAAGGCGCCATTTCTCGCCTTTGCTCTTTTATAATCTCGACCTAGGGTGGCAGCGACGTTATAAACCACGTAGGGCGCGGCAGCGCCTCCCGGTTATTGCGGCGGCGTGCGGCAACCGGCGTCAACCGGCCAACGAACCCCCGCGAGGGCCTCTCGATGCCGCTTGCGGCTTTAATTAGGCCCGAGCGGCCTGCCGTAGCAAGGGCCTATTGTAATCGCAACGCAGTGCGCGCAGCGCACTGAACCTAGGTGCGCGGAGCGCACGAAAACAGCGTGAAGCGCTGTCCCCATGTCAAACGTAAACTCACCGTGTAAAACAGTGACTGCCCACACCTCTGGTGTGGGCCCTTATACTTATAATTGCAGCAAAATGAATGGGGGTATATGGCCAACTGTCATACGGAGGTGGATGACGAGCGCGAAGCGCTCGTCATTCACCTCCGAGCCCCACGGGTGCGTAGGGGAAGTCGAAAGCTTTCCAAAAATGTATAATATGATGTTGTCGCGAAAGCGACTATATTGTTTTTGCAGGAAATATTATTATTCTTCTTTATTCTTCTTTCTTCTGCTCTTTGAGCAGGAATTTGACCCCCTGAACGTAGTCAAAAACTCACCAAACTTTGCCCAAAATTCAGGTCCGGCGAAAAATTAATTAAAATGTGTGTTTCGTTTTGGGGAAATAAAAAATGGCGCGACAGCGCCACCTACAAAAGTGAAAATACATTGCGCCTATGGGGAGGGGGCCAACATAAACTTTGTCGTAGAGCGACGAGATTTGGTACAGACATTCGTCACGTGACGACAACCAAAAAACATTATTGTGGCCACGCCCCCTGACAAACCGGAAGTCCGCCATTTTGACAGGAAGTCCGGAAAATGCTGAGTCAGCGTTTTCGCTGACAATGCATTTTAACGAACTCCTCCTAGGGCGTTTCACCAAATGAGCCCAAAATCGCTCCAGCTCATCTCGAGATGTGGGGCATCAAAAGTTATCCAAATTTTTTGGCTAAGTTTTACGGTTTGTTTGCGGCGAAGCCGCAATCTTTACGAAGAATTTTGCGACTTTCCGAAAACAACAAAATGCTCCCATTTGCACAAACGAACTCCGATTAAAAATCGGAAATATACATTTTATTGGCCTTTGACCCCCGGACACAACAAATGTGAAAAAGTGAGATTTGGCGCGATAGCGCCCCCTCTAGGCTGAAAAGAAAAAATGCATTATGGAAAAAAAATTAGTTTCTCGGAAATGGATAAAATTCGGCACAGTAATAGCTGATGGCATCCCGATCCAAAAAGCCAATGAGACCCATACCGTATTTTGTACGGTGTTGCCATGGAGACGACCGAGGCCCACCATGTTATTCCAATGGGACTGACCCGCATATCACACATTATACACTATTACAGCGCGTTAGCGCCCTCTGTCAGGAGCTTTTGGACAGTAGTCATTGAAGTACGGCCCGTCAGGGCCGTACGATGCTGCTTGTGAACTAAAAAAGATTTGGGGCGCGCTAGCGCCCTCTGCAGGTTGGAGCCATCATTTACATGGAGACACGAAAAATCTCGTTTTGATGTTTACTCACAAAGATTAATGGCTCATCAGGGCAATAAAATGTAGTGTGGCCACGTTGGCGCCCTCGGTAGGGTTATGGCGCGGCAATGGAGGCACTAAGGGAGGCATCCATTACATGGTTGCTAGGCGACCAACAGGTGGTCGGCCATTTTGGGAAAAATCGAGTAATCAGCGCCGAAGGCGCCATTTCTCGCCTTTGCTCTTTTATAATCTCGACCTAGGGTGACAGCGACATTATAACCACGTAGGGCGCGGCAGCGCCTCCCGGTTATTGCGGCGGCGTGCGGGAACCGGCGTCAACCGGCCCACGAGACCCGCGAGGGCCTCTCGATGCCGCTTGCGGCTTTAATTCTTCTTTATTCTTCTTCTTCTTCTTCTTTCTTCTTCTGCTCTTTGAGCAGGAATTTGACCCCCTGAACGTAGTCAAAAACTCACCAAACTTTGCCCAAAATTCAGATCCGGCGAAAAATTTATTAAAATGTGTGTTTCGTTTTGGGGAAATAAAAAATGGCGCGACAGCGCCACCTACAAAAGTGAAAATACATTGCGCCTATGGGGAGGGGGCCAACATAAACTTTGTCGCAGAGCGACGGGATTCGGTACAGACCTTCGTCCTGTGAGGACAAACAAAATATATTATTGTGGCCACGCCCCCAGACAAACCGGAAGTCCGCCATTTTGACAGGAAGTCGGGAAAATGGTGAGTCAGCGTTTTCGCTGACGTCGCATTTTAACGAACTCCTCCTAGGGCGTTTCACCAAATGAGCCCAAAATCGCTCCACTTCATCTCGAGATGTGGGGCATCAAAAGTTATCCAAATTTTTTGGCTAAGTTTTACGGTTTGTTTGCGGCGAAGCCGCAATCTTTACGAAGATTTTTGCGACTTTCCGAAAACAACAAAATGCTCCCATTTGCACAAACGAACTCCGATAAAAAATCGGAAATATACATTTTATTGACCTTTCACCCCCGGACACAACAAATGTGAAAAAGTGAGATTTGGCGCGATAGCGCCCCCTCCAGGCTGAGAAGAAAAAATGCATTATGGGAAAAAAATTAGTTTCTCGGAAATGGATAAAATTCGGCACAATAATAACTGATGGCATCCCGATCCAAAAAGCCAAAGAGACCCATACCGTATTTTGTACGGTGTTGCCATGGAGACGACCGAGGCTCGCCATGTTATTCCAATGGGACTGACCCGCATATCACACATTATACACAATTACAGCTCGTTAGCGCCCTCTGTGAGGAGCTTGTGGACAGTAGTGATTGAAGTACGGCCCGTCAGGGCCGTCCGATGCTGCTTGTGAAATAAAAAAGATTTGGGGCGCGCTAGCGCCCTCTGCAGGTTGGAGCCATCATTCACATGGAGACGCTAAAAATCTCGTTTTGATGTTTACTCACAAAGATTAATGGCTCATCAGGGCAATAAAATGTAGTGTGGCCACGTTGGCGCCCTCGGTAGGGTTATGGCGCGGCAATGGAGGCACTAAGGGAGGCCTCCATTACATGGTTGCCAGGCGACCGACAGGAGGTCGGCCATTTTGGGAAAAATCGAGCAATCAGCGCCGAAGGCGCCATTTCTCGCCTTTGCTCTTTTATAATCTCGACCTAGGGTGGCAGCGACATTATAACCACGTAGGGCGCGGCAGCGCCTCCCGGTTATTGCGGCGGCGTGCGGGAACCGGCGTCAACCGGCCAACGAACCCCCGCGAGGGCCTCTCGATGCCGCTTGCGGCTTTAATTCTTTCTTTCTTTCTTTCTTTCTTCTTCTTTCTTCTGCTCTTTGAACAGGAATTTGACCCCCTGAACATAGTTGAAAACTCACCAAACTTTGCCCAAAATTCAGGTCCGGTGAAAAATTAATTAAAATGTGTGTTTCGTATTGGGGAAATAAAAAATGGCGCGACAGCGCCACCTACAAAAGTGAAAATACATTGCGCCTATGGGGAGGGGGCCAACATAAACTTTGTCGTAGAGCGACGGGATTCGGTACAGACATTCGTCATGTGACGACAACCAAAAAACATTATTGTGGCCACGCCCCCAGACAAACCGGAAGTCCGCCATTTTGACAGGAAGTCGGGAAAATGGTGAGTCAGCGTTTTCGCTGACGTCGCATTTTAACGAACTCCTCCTAGGGCGTTTCACCAAATGAGCCCAAAATCGCTCCAGCTCATCTCGAGATGTGGGGCATCAAAAGTTATCCAAATTTTTTGGCTAAGTTTTACGGTTTGTTTGCGGCGAAGCCGCAATCTTTACGAAGAATTTTGCGACTTACCGAAAACAACAAAATGCTCCCATTTGCACAAACGAACTCCGATTAAAAATCGGAAATATACATTTTATTGACCTTTCACCCCCGGACACAACAAATGTGAAAAAGTGACATTTGGCGCGATAGCGCCCCCTCTAGGCCGAGAACAAAAAATGCATTATGGGAAAAAAATTAGTTTCTCGGAAATGAATAAAATTCGGCACAATATTAGCTGATGGCATCCCGATCCAAAAAGCCAATGAGACCCATACCGTATTTTGTACGGTGTTGCCATGGAGACGACCGAGGCCCACCATGTTATTCCAATGGGACTGACCCGCATATCACACATTATACACAATTACAGCGCGTTAGCGCCCTCTGTCAGGAGTGTGTGGACAGTAGTCATTGAAGTACGGCCCGTCAGGGCCATCCGATGCTGCTTGTGAAATAAAAAAGATTTGGGGCGCGCTAGCGCCCTCTGCAGGTTGGGGCCATCATTCACATGGAGACGCTAAAAATCTCGTTTTGATGTTTACTCACAAAGATTAATGGCTCATCAGGGCAATAAAATGTAGTGTGGCCACGTTGGCGCCCTCGGTAGGGTTATGGCACGGCAATGGAGGCACTAAGGGAGGCCTCCATTACATGGTTGCTAGGCGACCAACAGGTGGTCGGCCATTTTGGGAAAAATCGAGTAATCAGCGCCGAAGGCGCCATTTCTCGCCTTTGCTCTTTTATAATCTCGACCTAGGGTGGCAGCGACGTTATAAACCACGTAGGGTGCGGCAGCGCCTCCCGGTTATTGCGGCAGCGTGCGGCAGCGTGCGGGAACCGGCGTCAACCGGCCACCGCGTCCCGCGAGGGCCTCTCGATGCCGCTTCTTCTTTCTTCTGCTCTTTGAGCAGGAATTTGACCCCCTGAACATAGTTGAAAACTCACCAAACTTTGCCCAAAATTCAGATCCGGTGAAAAATTTATTAAAATATGTGTTTCGTATTGGGGAGATAAAAAATGGCGCGACAGCGCCACCTACAAAAGTGAAAATACATTGCGCCTATGGGGAGGGGGCCAACATAAACTTTGTCATAGAGCGACGAGATTCGGTACAGACATTTGTCATGTGACGACAACCAAAAAATATTATTGTGGCCACGCCCCCAGACAAACCGGAAGTCCGCCATTTTGACAGGAAGTCGGGAAAATGGTGAGTCAGCGTTTTTGCTGACGTCGCATTTTAACGAACTCCTCCTAGGGCGTTTCACCAAATGAGCTCCAAATCGCTCCAGTTCATCTCGAGATGTGGGGCATCAAAAGTAATCCAAATTTTTTGGCTAAGTTTTACGGTTTGTTTGCGGCGAAGCCGCAATCTTTACGAAGAATTTTTCGACTTATCGAAAACAACAAAATGCTCCCATTTGCACAAACGAACTCCGATTAAAAATCGGAAATATACATTTTATTGACCTTTCACTCCCGGACACAACAAATGTGAAAAAGTGAAATTTGGCGCGATAGCGCCCCCTCTAGGCCGAGAACAAAAAATGCATTATGGGAAAAAAATTTGTTTCTCGGAAATGGATAAAATTCGGCACAATATTAGCTGATGGCATCCCGATCCAAAAAGCCAATGAGACCCATACCGTATTTTGTACGGTGTTGCCATGGAGACGACCAAGGCTCGCCATGTTATTCCAATGGGACTGACCCGCATATCACACATTATACACAATTACAGCTCGTTAGCGCCCTCTGTGAGGAGCTTGTGGACAGTAGTCATTGAAGTACGGCCCGTCAGGGCCGTCCGATGCTGCTTGTGAAATAAAAAAGATTTGGGGCGCGCTAGCGCCCTCTGCAGGTTGGAGCCATCATTCACATGGAGACACGAAAAATCTCGTTTTGATGTTTACTCACAAAGATTAATGGCTCATCAGGCCAATAAAATGTAGTGTGGCCACGTTGGCGCCCTCGGTGGGTTATGGCGCGGCAATGGAGGCACTAAGGGAGGCCTCCATTACATGGTTGCTAGGCGACCAACAGGTGGTCAGCCATTTTGGGAAAAGTCGAGTAATCAGCGCCGAAGGCGCCATTTCTTGCCTTTGCTGTTTTATCATCTCGACCTAGGGTGGCAGCGACATTATAACCACGTAGGGCGCGGCAGCGCCTCCCGGTTATTGCGGCGGCGTGCGGCAACCGGCGTCAACCGGCCACCGCGTCCCGCGAGGGCCTCTCGATGCCGCTTGCATCGAGAGGCAAATTCCTGCTCTTTGAGCAGGAATTTGACCCCCTGAACATAGTTGAAAACTCACCAAACTTTGCCCAAAATTCAGATCCGGTGAAAAATTAATTAAAATGTGTGTTTCGTTTTGGGGAAATAAAAAATGGCGCAACAGCGCCACCTACAAAAGTGAAAATACATTGCGCCTATGGGGAGGGGGCCAACATAAACTTTGTCGCAGAGCGACGGGATTCGGTACAGACATTCGTCCTGTGAGGACAAACAAAATATATTATTGTGGCCACGCCCCCAGACAAACCGGAAGTCCGCCATTTTGACAGGAAGTCGGGAAAATGCTGAGTCAGCGTTTTCGCTGACGTCGCATTTTAACGAACTCCTCCTAGGGCGTTTCACCAAATGAGCCCAAAATCGCTCCAGATCATCTCGAGATGTGGGGCATCAAAAGTTATCCAAATTTTTTGGCTAAGTTTTACGGTTTGTTTGCGGCGAAGCCGCAATCTTTACAAAGAATTTTGCGACTTTCCGAAAACGACAAAATGCTCCCATTTGCACAAACGAACTCCGATAAAAAATCGGAAATATACATTTTATTGACCTTTCACCCCCGGACACAACAAATGTGAAAAAAGTGAGATTTGGCGCGATAGCGCCCCCTCTAGGCTGAGAAGAAAATATGCATTATGGGAAAAAAATTTGTTTCTCGGAAATGAATAAAATTCGGCACAATAATAGCTGATGGCATCCCGATCCAAAAAGCCAATGAGGCCCATACCGTATTTTATACGGTGTTGCCATGGAGACGACCGAGGCCCACCATGTTAATCCAATAGGACTGACACACAAAGCTCACATTATACACGATTACAGCGCGTTAGCGCCCTCTGTGAGGAGCTTGTGGACAGTAGTCATTGAAGTACGGCCCGTTAAAGACGTCCAATGCTGCTTGTGAAATAAAACTGATTTGGGGCGCGCTAGCGCCCTCTGCAGGTTGGAGCCATCATTCACATGGAGACACGAAAAATCGCGTTTTGATGTTTACTCACAAAGATTAATGGTACATCAGGACAATAAAATGGAGTGTGGCCACACTAGCGCCCTCGGTAGGGTTATGGCGCGGCAATGGAGGCACTAAGGGAGGCCTCCATTACATGGTTGCTAGGCGACCAACAGGTGGTCGGCCATTTTGGGAACAATCGAGTAATCAGCGCCGAAGGCGCCATTTCTTTTGCCAGCTCTTTTATAATCTCGACCTAGGGTGGCAGCGACATTATAAGCAGGTAGGGCGCGGCAGCGCCTCACGGTTATTGTGGCGGCGTGCGATAGCGTGCGGTAACCAGCCCATGAGACCCGCGAGGGCCTCTCGATGCCGCTTGCGGCTTTAATTAGGCCCGAGCGGCCTGCCGTAGCAAGGGCCTATTGTAATCGCAACGCAGTGCGCGCAGCGCACTGTACCGAGGTGCGCGGAGCGCACGAAAACAGCGCGAAGCGCTGTCCCCATGTCAAACGTAAACTCACCGTGTAAAACAGTGACTGCCCACACCTCTGGTGTGGGCCCTTATACTTATAATTGCATAAAAATCAATGGGGGTATATGGCCAACTGTCATACGGAGGTGGATGACGAGCGCGAAGCGCTCGTCATCCACCTCCGAGCCCCACGGGTGTGTGGGGGACGTCAAAAGCTTTTAAAAAATGTATAATATGTTGTAGTCGCGAAAGCGACTATATTGTTTTTGCAGGAAATATTATTATTATTTTTAGGCCCGAGCGGCCTGCCGTAGCAAGGGCCTATTGTAATCGCAACGCAGTGCGCGCAGCGCACTGAACCTAGGTGCGCGGAGCGCACGAAAACAGCGCGAAGCGCTGTCCCCATGTCAAACGTAAACTCACCGTGTAAAACAGTGACTGCCCACACCTCTGGTGTGGGCCCTTATACTTATAATTGCAGCAAAATGAATGGGGGTATATGGCCAACTGTCATACGGAGGTGGATGACGAGCGCGAAGCGCTCGTCATCCACCTCCGAGCCCCACGGGTGTGTGGGGGAAGTCGAAAGCTTTCCAAAAATGTATAATATGTTGTTGTCGCGAAAGCGACTATATTGTTTTTGCAGGAAATATTATTATTCTTTCTTTCTTTCTTTCTTTCTTTCTTTCTTCTGCTCTTTGAGCAGGAATTTGACCCCCTGAACATAGTCAAAAACTCACCAAACTTTGCCCAAAATTCAGATCCGGCGAAAAATTAATTAAAATATGTGTTTCGTTTTGGGGAAATAAAAAATGGCGCGACAGCGCCACCTACAAAAGTGAAAATACATTGCGCCTATGGGGAGGGGGCCAACATAAACTTTGTCATAGAGCGACGAGATTCGGTACAGACATTCGTCATGTGACGACAACCAAAAAACATTATTGTGGCCACGCCCCCAGACAAACCGGAAGTCCGCCATTTTGACAGGAAGTCGGGAAAATGGTGAGTCAGCGTTTTCGCTGACGTCGCATTTTAACGAACTCCTCCTAGGGCGTTTCACCAAATGAGCCTAAAATCGCTCCAGCTCATCTCGAGATGTGGGGCATCAAAAGTTATCCAAATTTTTTGGCTACGTTTTACGGTTTGTTTGCGGCGAAGCCGCAATCTTTACGAAGAATTTTTCGACTTATCGTAAACAACAAATTGCTCCCATTCGCACAAACGAAGTCCGATTAAAAATCGGAAATATACATTTTATTGACCTTTCACCCCCGGACACAACAAATGTGTAAAAGTGAGATTTGGCGCGATAGCGCCCCCTCTAGGCCGAGAACAAAAAATGCATTATGGGAAAAAAATTTGTTTCTCGGAAATGGATAAAATTCGGCACAATAATAGCTGATGGCATCCCGATCCAAAAAGCCAATGAGACCCATACCGTATTTTGTACGGTGTTGCCATGGAGACGACCGAGGCCCACCATGTTATTCCAATGGGACTGACCCGCATATTACACATTATACACAATTACAGCTCGTTAGCGCCCTCTGTCAGGAGCTTGTGGACAGTAGTGATTGAAGTACGGCCCGCCAGGGCCGTCCAATGCTGCTTGTGAAATAAAAAAGACTTGGGGCGCGCTAGCGCCCTCTGCAGGTTGGAGCCATCATTCACATGGAGACACGAAAAATCTCGTTTTGATGTTTACTCACAAAGATTAATGGCACATCAGGGCAATAAAATGTAGTGTGGGGTTATGGCGCGGCAATAGAGGCACTAAGGGAGGCCTCCATTACATGGTTGCTAGGCGACCAACAGGTGGTCGGCCATTTTGGGAAAAATCGAGTAATCAGCGCCGAAGGCGCCATTTCTCGCCTTTGCTCTTTTATAATCTCGACCTAGGGTGGCAGCGACATTATAACCACGTAGGGCGCGGCAGCGCCTCCCGGTTATTGCGGCGGCGTGCCATAGCGTGCGGTAACCAGCCCATGAGACCCGCGAGGGCCTCTCGATGCCGCTTGCGGCTTTAATTAGGCCCGAGCGGCCTGCCGTAGCAAGGGCCTATTGTAATCGCAACGCAGTGCGCGCAGCGCACTGTACTGAGGTGCGCGGAGCGCACGAAAACAGCGCGAAGCGCTGTCCCCATGTCAAACGTAAACTCACCGTGTAATACAGTGACTGCCCACACCTCTGGTGTGGGCCCTTATACTTATAATTGCAGCAAAATGAATGGGGGAATATGGCCAACTGTCATACGGAGGTGGATGACGAGCGCGAAGCGCTCGTCATCCACCTCCGAGCCCCACGGGTGTGTGGGGGAAGTCGAAAGCTTTAAAAAAATGCATAATATGTTGTAGTCGCGAAAGCGACTATATTGTTTTTGCAAGAAATATTATTATTCTTCTTTATTCTTCTTTCTTTCTTCTGCTCTTTGAGCAGGAATTTGACCCCCTGAACATAGTCAAAAACTCACCAAACTTTGCCCAAAATTCAGATCCGGTGAAAAATTAATTAAAATGTGTGTTTCGTTTTGGGGAAATAAAAAATGGCGCGACAGCGCCACCTACAAAAGTGAAAATACATTGCGCCTATGGGGAGGGGGCCAACATAAACTTTGTCGCAGAGCGACGGGATTCGGTACAGACATTCGTCCTGTGAGGACAAACAAAATATATTATTGTGGCCACGCCCCCAGACAAACCGGAAGTCCGCCATTTTGACAGGAAGTCGGGAAAATGCTGAGTCAGCGTTTTCGCTGACGTCGCATTTTAACGAACTCCTCCTAGGGCGTTTCACCAAATGAGCCCAAAATCGCTCCACTTCATCTCGAGATGTGGGGCATCAAAAGTTATCCAAATTTTTTGGCTAAGTTTTACGGTTTGTTTGCGGCGAAGCCGCAATCTTTACGAAGATTTTTGCGACTTTCCGAAAACAACAAAATGCTCCCATTTGCACAAACGAACTCCGATTAAAAATCGGAAATATACATTTTATTGACCTTTCACCCCCGGACACAACAAATGTGAAAAAGTGAGATTTGGCGCGATAGCGCCCCCTCTAGGCTGAGAAGAAAATATGCATTATGGGAAAAAAATTAGTTTCTCGGAAATGGATAAAATTCGGCACAATAATAGCTGATGGCATCCCGATCCAAAAAGCCAATGAGACCCATACCGTATTTTGTACGGTGTTGCCATGGAGACGACCGAGGCTCGCCATGTTATTCCAATGGGACTGACCCGCATATCACACATTATACACAATTACAGCTCGTTAGCGCCCTCTGTCAGGAGCTTGTGGACAGTAGTGATTGAAGTACGGGCCGTCAAGGCCGTCCGATGCCGCTTGTGAAATTAAAAAGATTCGGGGCGCGCTAGCGCCCTCTGCAGGTTGGAGCCATCATTCACATGGAGACGCTAAAAATCTCGTTTTGATGTTTATTCACAAAGATTAATGGCTCATCAGGGCAATAAAATGTAGTGTGGCCACGTTGGCGCCCTCGGTAGGGTTATGGCGCGGCAATGGAGGCACTAAGGGAGGCATCCATTACATGGTTGCTAGGCGACCAACAGGTGGTCGGCCATTTTGGGAAAAATCGAGTAATCAGCGCCGAAGGCGCCATTTCTCGCCTTTGCTCTTTTATAATCTCGACCTATGGTGACAGCGACATTATAACCACGTAGGGCGCGGCAGCGCCTCTCGGTTATTGCGGCGGCGTGCGGGAACCGGCGTCAACCGGCCCACGAGACCCGCGAGGGCCTCTCGATGCCGCTTGCGGCTTTAATTTTTTCTTCTTCTTCTTTCTTTCTTCTGCTCTTTGAGCAGGAATTTGACCCCCTGAACATAGTCAAAAACTCACCAAACTTTGCCCAAAATTCAGATCCGGCGAAAAATTTATTAAAATGTGTGTTTCGTTTTGGGGAAATAAAAAATGGCGCCACAGCGCCACCTACAAAAGTGAAAATACATTGCGCCTATGGGGAGGGGGCCAACATAAACTTTGTCGTAGAGCGACGAGATTTGGTACAGACCTTCGTCCTGTGAGGACAAACAAAATATATTATTGTGGCCACGCCCCCAGACAAACCGGAAGTCCGCCATTTTGACAGGAAGTCGGGAAAATGCTGAGTCAGCGTTTTCGCTGACGTCGCATTTTAACGAACTCCTCCTAGGGCGTTTCACCAAATGAGCCCAAAATCGCTCCAGCTCATCCCGAGATGTGGGGCATCAAAAGTTATCCAAATTTTTTGGCTAAGTTTTACGGTTTGTTTGCGGCGAAGCCGCAATCTTTACGAATAATTTTGCGACTTACCAAAAACAACAAAATGCTCCCATTTGCACAAACGAACTCCGATTAAAAATCGGAAATATACATTTTATTGATCTTTCGCCCCCGGACACAACAAATGTGAAAAAGTGAGATTTGGCGCGATAGCGCCCCCTCTAGGCCGAGAACAAAAAATGCATTATGGGAAAAAAATTAGTTTCTCGGAAATTGATAAAATTCGGCACAATAATAGCTGATGGCATCCCGATCCAAAAAGCCAATGAGACCCATACCGTATTTTGTACGGTGTTGCCATGGAGACGACCAAGGCTCCCCATGTTAATCCCATAGGACTGACACACAAATCACACATTATACACAATTACAGCTCGTTAGCGCCCTCTGTAAGGAGCTTGTGGACAGTAGTCATTAAAGTACGGCCCGTCAAGGCCGTCCGATGCTGCTTGTGAAATAAAAACGATTTGGGGCGCGCTAGCGCCCTCTGCAGGTTGGAGCCATCATTCACATGGAGACGCTAAAAATCTCGTTTTGATGTTTACTCACAAAGATTAATGGCTTATCAGGGCAATAAAATTTAGTGTGGCCACGTTGGCGCCCTCGGTAGGGTTATGGCGCGGCAATGGAGGCACTAAGGGAGGCCTCCATTACATGGTTGCTAGGCGACCAACAGGTGGTCGGCCATTTTGGAAAAAAACTAGTAATCAGCGCCGAAGGCGCCATTTCTCGCCTTTGCTCTTTTATAAACTGCACCGAGGGTGGCAGCGACATTATAACCACGTAGGGCGCGGCAGCGCCTCCCGGTTATTGCGGCGGCGTGCGGGAACCGGCGTCAACCGGCCCACGAACCCCCGCGAGGGCCTCTCGATGCCGCTTGCGGCTTTAATTATTATTATTATTCGTTTATTTGATATGGACATAACAACTGCATTGGACAAACCAGATACATTGTTTTTCGTGTTATAGCAAAACTGCTAATTTTCAACACTTGTCACATTGCAGTATCAACGACACAACTGCTTGAGACCGTGCGCACATGGAGACTTGATCTGATATTGAACCTGTTCATTTTCACTCAAAGTACCTGGAGACTCACTTTATCTCCAGGGGACGTCTCGGAGACATCTCCATGACCAGCAGCGACTCAAGTCTCCAACTAGTCTCCAGGCCGGTGAGACAGGCCCTTAAACCTCTATCCCCCCGTCTTAACCGAGTGCATTTCTCCAGGTCGGTTTTACCCAAATCTAAAAAGCTTCTTGACTGGAGAGCCACAGTCTAACGCTTCGCTTGAAATCCAAGACCTACAAAACTGCTGCATTTCTGTCTGGTTTTTGTGGCTCTTTTTTGCTTTATTGTCACTTTTTCATTGTGTTTTTGTAGCTCTTTTTGTTGGATTTTCCTCCTCGTTTTTGTCGCTGTATTGCCGCTTTGTTCAAGATGCTTTTAGATTTGGGTAATGCCAAACTGGAGAAAATGTTCAAGTGAGGGTTAAGAGATGAAAAACATGCACAAAGGAAAAAGTCACAGTTCGATGGCGGTTTCCAAACAGTGAAACAGAACCGTCCGCTCTGGGCCGTTACCTTGCGGTTGAGGTGGACACAGATGTCCGCTCTCATGTCTTTGGGACAAATGGACAGCACCTGGAAACAAACACATTTCACAAACTTAGAAAATGCATCTTAAAACCCACGTCTTTTACCAAATACAGTAGTTCTGCTGGAGGCTCTTTTGCTTCTGCTGTAATCAGACTTCAGTTCCTCGCTTCCTCCTCTTACTCATGGTGTGGTCCCTCGTCCCCCTGGTCCGGTACAGTTGAATCTGCTTGAAGTTATTTCCATCTCGTCGTCACACAAACCGCGTCTCCAGACACTTCTACAGTCAGAGCCTCATTACCTCGTGGAAACAAACATTACTAAAACATGCGCTAAATGGACCAAGTTTCGGCAATAAATCAGCGGAAAGTCATTTGCAGCGGCGCGAGGATGCGAGGAGGCTCTTCGGGGAGACGCGGCTTGTATTTTTAAAAATGGCTTAAACAGCCGGTTGCTTTGGCTAATGGCTTTGGAAGTCGCGGAGAATATCGGCTAATTGGTCCCAGCTCCGACTGAGGGAGTTTGTTAAGATTCAGGAGAAGCTGCAGGTTTGAGGGAATCACATTAACCCTCAGACGAGCCGGAGGGTTAATGGGGACGGCGGAATGTTTTTCAAAGAATGAGGGATTTGAAAAACCGAGAGTTTGTCCAAAGCGTGATCACGATCGCTGACAGTCACCGCCACGGGAAACCATTATGGAGAAACAAAATAGACTTCGTTAAAATAGAAACTACGATTCCAGCGCGAGGTGAGACGTTGATCTTCCACAATCGGGAATCATAAATCGTGCCGTGTCTGCTCAGCTTCATTGACCTGATATCGGTCAGTCCGCTTTGATTTGGACAGTCTCATGGTCCTCTCTCTGGTCCAGCTGCATTCACAGATCAAAACATTCAGCGCCTCCTGGGTTTGCCCCTGTTTCAGAGCGTGGTGTCCTGCACTGGTCAGCTCCACCTCCTCCTTCCTATTCCTCCTGCGCAGCTCCCTCCGCCCCACAACAGTCTTTCACCATCTTCTGGGAAGAGCTTAGCAGCTCATCTGTTTTATTCTCCAGTGAACGGACATTAGCCAGAACATTAGAAGACATGTGAGGCTTAGCTTTGAGTCTTGCACGGATACCTCCTTGTTTCCTGTAGTGCCTCTTCTCCTCTGAGCTGCAGCTGTGGGGGCTCTCGGTGCCTCTTCAGTGTCTCAAACGTCTTTAGCTGCTGTTTGTTTACTTTATAAAGCTGCTTCTTGAGCGGCGCGGTAGCACAGCGGTTAGCGCTCGTGCTTCACAGCTAGAAGGTCCGGTTCTAGAAGGTTCGATTCCCACCTGGACGGGGCCTTTCTGTGTGGAGTTTGCATGTTCTCCCCGTGTCTGCGTAGGTTTCCTCCGGGTACTCCGGTTTCCCCTACCACTAAAAACATGTACAATAGGCCCAGGGACTGCAGGTGGAAATTAGCACAAGTGCTATAACCTGGTACAATGCATCTCTCCTTTCTGAGGCTAATGTAGATCGTACACTGTCCCTGTTCAAATAAATAAATGTATTCATGTATTTCCTGTAGTGCCTCTTCTGACGGCTCCTCTGAGCTGCAGCTGTGGGGGCTCTCGGTGCCTCTTCAGTGTCTCAAACGTCTTTATAAAGCTGCTTCTTCAGGTTCATTACGAACTCTCTGCAGTCAAAAAAATCCACAGAACCTCCACAAAAACCCGGCGTAGACGTTCAAAAGCATCCAGTTAAACAATGTGGAGCAAAAACCATAAATACAGTTTTGCAGAAAAGGCAAAAAACTCAGCTGTACAAAGAGAGAGGGCGGTTGCTTTTTGTTTGCGCTTTAAGGTCGGCTAACTGTCCCACGTCCAAGACAAGTTGCTCGAAGACGCCAACAGCGGGTTTGGGTCAGGACGTACGGCAGAACTTTGAGATGGAAGTCGTGCTCCCGGAGGGATGGCAACAATTTTAGTTAGAAGTTAGAAGGAACTGCCATGCGATCACGTTTGTCACGGTCGGTTGTATCAAAAATGATTAGTGATTGTACTTGACGACTAGGCGTGGATAGCGTATTTTTAAAAACAAGGCCGCGTGGACTCAAGTAATCCGGTTCAAGTCCCGGTACCTTCTCGGTGTCGATGCCTTTGCTCATGGACCAGGTGGAGACGATGTAGTCCATGACCCGCTCGCTCAGGCCTTTCGGGACCTGGTAGAGCTTGAGGAAGTCCCGCACGTTGTTGAGCACCTCGTGGTAGCGGTTGGTGTTGGCGTACATCTGCTGGAAGATGGTCGTCACGTTTCCGAAGATGGTGGCGTAGAGCAGCGCTGGGGGGAGGAGAGAAGAGGGTCAGGCGAGGTGCTGCAGGTGAAAACATGGAACGACTTAGTTTTAACGCTCATTAACAACATCTCCACTTTCCTCCAGACTCCACACTTTACAGGCTCGGACTTATATTGAGCTTTGAACCACAACACACTGGGGAAAAGTGGATGAGTTGAAGTTCGGGTCAAGTTTAGAAACAGGAAAACAATTAAGGTTAAGGTTTGGACAATGGTTTGGGTTGATTTAGCGATATGTAATCCATAATGGTCCTGAAGAAAGCAGGAAGTGACAAACGAGGAGGCATCTGGGCAAGACTCACATCTAAGCCGCACATGCCTTCCATCCCAAAATAGCAAAGAGAGTTTGTAGCCGTCGGACGGTTCTAGACACTGCCTGAATTTAATCCTGGCTCTTTTGGCCAGAAACTCACATTACACTTTTTCCCTCATATGTCTATCAGTAATCTACGGCTAAAGTTTCAAAAGGATATCTCTAAAATATTGGTTTTCCCCCATATGCGCCTGCAGCGTCTCGCCTTAAAGCGGAGGTGGAACCCGCTGTTAGGCCAACTATGATTCACAACATGAGCATTTGTAGAACGTGGGGCTTTTCTTTAAGACAGGTTTGGTTGAGAAGGAGGAAAGTCGACCCTACAGCCCTCACACTGAAACACTTATCTTTCAAAATACAAAAAAAAAATACAAAAATGCATATTAAACCCTCAGACAGTTAGGGGGCGCTCAAAACTCACAACCTTCTAGAAACCCTGGTCAAGGCTTTTCCCCCCTCAGTCCTACATCCAAGTCTAGGCCACGTTCCCGAACTGAAACCCCTCTCAGGTCTCTCCTCGCCTCGTTGTTTCCTCGTAACGGTGTAATCTCTCTCCTCCGCGGCTCCGCTCGGCTCTGTGTGAAGTCTGAGCCTGTAATTGGGACCTTTCGCTCCGAACGGGACGCCCTCCTCTCGCTTCCCGCTCCCACATTATGTTATTATACTCACATTAGCTTAAACAAATGGGCTGTTCACGCAGCGCCGGGAGACTCGGCCGCTAAATAAATAAAAGCGCGAGGAGGACCTGCCAGCAGCGCGTGGGATCGGGAATTTACAGCATAATGGGAGAAAGAGAGGAGTGAGGCGAGTACAGGAACTCAACAGAAATGTCCCACTTTAGCTCGGCCTAAGTGAAGCTTAAGCTCAGCTGGAGCCCATGATCAGTCACGGTTTAAAATGGAGAAGAACCCCATGCATTTCAGGACATTTCTCCCTCCGTGTGTCTGGTATAACTTCTTCAATCCCACCTTCTGTTGTGACACATTCCAAGCAAAATGAATTCCTTTTTGGTCGGCCATTACGGGTTTTTCTTGGGGGTAGGTTCTCATAAAAAGGTGAAGGTGCTAACCTCTTCAGCTCACTCCTGTTGAGCAGAATCTTAAACATCTTCTGACGTCGATGACCATCTTTATGCTTCTAAACTGTAAAACGTGTCAGTGTTTTACTGTGACCGAGAATCGGGCTGATTTAAAACTCATTCATTCACCGAGAGCTGCAAGAACAAAATGAAGTCATCATTGCTTTGTCACCATGGACATGTCTTCAGTTACGTTTCCAAAGATGACTTCATTTTGTTCTTGCAGCTCTCGGTGTAAGAACAATGTTCTTGCGTCTTATAAAGTGTGAATGAGTCTTTATTCAGGACATTCATGTTCTAGGTGTGATATCAATATTTAATCGAGCCTGATGTCGGTGACTTTCTGCTCTTCCAATATTTGATGAATGACTGCAAACACAGCACTGATCAAACAGCAGATATTAGCTTTAAATCTTTAAAAACCTTCAGTGTAAATGCCTCTTGCTCTTTCAGCCTTCTCCTCGTTCTCGTTTTATTTAAGGACGAGGAACGGGAAGCTTGTTTCTGCTTCACAGGGGATGATTTTTAATTTCATCGACTGAAAATTATGGCGAGTGAATCGTCGAAACGTCATAAAATAAGCATCGTAAAGGTTTTTACTCAGACATTAAGACGTTAAGAGAGAAAACGAACTAAAAAAGTTCCACATGAACCGCTGAAAAATCGATGTTTTCACAAGTTCCACAAAGCCTCGTCGGACTGAACTCCTCTGGTGCAAACCGGGGCTTGTTTACGGAGATGGTGCCGGCGGCTGACCCCGGTCCTCCTCGGCTTCGTTAAACACTGTGGCCCAGACCGGGGCCTCGGGGCGGGCTCAGGGGACCGCGAGGGGCCCCTGGAGACCTTATTACCTCTGGAGCCGCGGTCCGATGAATGCGGCTTATTTACACCCCGTTAATCCAGGCAGTGAAGACGCTTTGTAAACATGCCAGGAAAACAACAGTACGACCAGTGTGGGCTGCTCTGTGTTGCATTACATTTAATGCTGCATCGGCATTATTAAGCTTCTGAAGTGGACTCACTCCGGACTGAGACACAGTTTGAGTGCAGAGGTTCCTCAGAGTCACGGTCATGTATTTGCATTTGTGTTCTTTCTAATGTGATACGTTATCTTTAACCCACGGTACGTTATGCAGTACTTTTACAGTGTAATCGTAATCTTCTGTTCGTACCCACAGTTTTCCTCTTGTGTCTCTGGTCGATGTCCAAACTCCTGCCGCTCTGAGCGTTTGCGTTTCCCAAATCCAATCACCGCTTTACGGACGAGAAACTCAATCTTTATCTTTTCTGTCGTAAACAGCGCAGTCCAGTGTTTCAGGGAAGTCGCTAAAGTCGTTAGCGACTTCCAAACGAGCGTCCTATAGTTTCACAACTTTAATGGGATTTTGCAAAAGGCTGGAACATTTCCAGTTCCTTCTGCAAATATCTGCTTATAGGGGCTGTACTGTGTACTATAGTACTATAGGGCTGTATACTATAGTACTATAGGGCTGTATACTATAGTACTATAGGGCTGTATACTATAGGGCTGTATACTATAGTACTATAGGGCTGTATACTATAGGGCTGTATACTATAGGGCTATAGGCTATATACTATAGGGCTGTATACTATAGGGCTATATACTATAGGGCTATAGGCTATATACTATAGGGCTATAGGCTATATACTATAGGGCTATAGGCTATATACTATAGGGCTGTATACTGTAGGGCTATATACTATAGGGCTGTATACTATAGGGCTGTATACTATAGGGCTGTATACTATAGGGCTATAGGCTATATACTATAGGGCTGTATACTATAGGGCTATATACTATAGGGCTATAGGCTATATACTATAGGGCTATAGGCTATATACTATAGGGCTATAGGCTATATACTATAGGGCTATAGGCTATATACTATAGGGTTATATACTATAGAGCTATAGGCTATATACTATAGGGCTATAGGCTATATACTATAGGGCTGTATACTGTAGGGCTATATACTATAGGGCTGTATACTATAGGGCTATAAACTATAGGGCTGTATACTATAGGGCTGTAGGGCTGTATACTATAGGGCTGCAGGGCTGTATACTATAGGGCTGTATACTATAGGGCTGTATACTATAGGGCTGTAGGGCTGTATACTATAGGGCTGCAGGGCTGTATACTATAGGGCTGTATACTATAGGGCTGTAGGGCTGTATACTATAGGGCTGCAGGGCTGTATACTATAGGGCTGTATACTATAGGGCTGTATACTATAGGGCTGTAGGGCTGTATACTATAGGGCTGCAGGGCTGTATACTATAGGGCTGTATACTATAGGGCTGTATACTATAGGGCTGCAGGGCTGTATACTATAGGGCTGTATACTATAGGGCTGTAGGGCTATATACTATAGGGCTGTATACTATAGGGCTGTATACTATAGGGCTGCAGGGCTGTATACTATAGGGCTGTAGGGCTATATACTATAGGGCTGTATACTATAGGGCTGTATACTATAGGGCTGCAGGGCTGTATACTATAGGGCTGCAGGGCTGTATACTATAGGGCTGTATACTATAGGGCTGTATACTATAGGGCTGTAGGGCTGTATACTATAGGGCTGCAGGGCTGTATACTATAGGGCTATATACTGTAGGGCTATATACTATAGGGCTGTATACTGTAGGGCAATTCATTCCTCACGCCCTTCGTAAACGCAGAGTTTGGGGAGAGTCTCTCCTCTGATTGGTCGAAGAGGAAGCCTAAGCAGGAAGTAAACCTGGTCCAGAGCAGGTCATTTGCGCTAAAGGCCAGGTGTCTATGGAGATCCACCCTGATAGGAAGTGATCCGGTTTCGTGAGCAGCTTTAGAGACTATGGGGTCCGTTTGTCCGCACTGACTTTTACAAACACGTCTTAAGATATTCCTGTTGCCAAATCCACGTTCCATAATTGTAGCTCCGCCTCTGGGACATAATGAGGGATTACTTAGAGCCGGATCTGTGTTGAAAGTGCTTCGCTCCGCATGACGCTGCTCTCTCTCCGCTCTGTCTCCGTGAGGAGATTAAACCTGTTCTATCCGTCTCCATAATGAGGAGCAGATCGTCTTGGTTTAGGCCTCGGCGTGATCTCTGTCAGAACAATGTTTCCCGCTCCGGTAATTAGTCCTCGTCACGTCGGCGTTTAGACCCGGCTCAGGTTTGCGTTGTGTTCCGTCCGTTTGAGCTGACGAGGCGGCGGTGGTTTTGTTTTCTCTCTCCGGCTGCAGAGTGACATGATGTTCAGAGCCGTGCTGGGTAACGGTGAGGGAATCAAGATACATGAAGGTTTTTATATAAATCTGCCAAACGATAGGAGTGTTGAAGAATAGCATATGGTGTATGTATGAAAAAATATAAATCAAGAGATGGTAAATATAACTTATAAAGTGCTTTCCTGCTTTCATCAGGCCTAAAGCGCTTTTACAGCAAGGAACCAGGCACCCATTCACCCTCCAGTGTACGCAGACAAGGTGGGGGAAGTGTCTGGCCCAAGGACACAACAACAGGGTGTGTCTTCAAAGGCTGGGATTCCATGGAAACGATTTCCTCCTCATTTTGAAACATTGGTGGTGCAGTGGTTAGTGCAGGTGCTTCACAGCTCGAAGGTCCCGGGTTCGATTCCCACCTGAACGGGGTCTTTCTGTGTGGAGTTTGCATGTTCTCCCCGTGTCTGCGTAGGTTTCCCCTACCACTAAAAACATGTAGAGCTCCTGAAAACGAGATTCTTAATCTCTTAATCAGTTAAATGAAAATGGCCCAAATTGCCGATAGTTTCAATGACAAAAACATAAATAATGGATTCAGCCACATTTGAATTTTTTGTGACCTCAGTTATTTGCTCTCAACAGATTTTGAATATTTTTTTATTTTTGAATAAGGTAGTCGTTAGTGAAAACACTAGAGATCTTGGTTTTGGAAAAATTCTTGTGAATAATGTTTTTTTTTTATATAAATATAGTTGTGGGGGCAAAACGTCTTTTGAAATATGAAATGTCACACGGCCTAAACAAGATGTTATTGCCTCAAGATCAAAAACACATTTCTTGCGTCTTATGAATAACCAATAGGCCTTTAGACTGGAGGGTTTGGAGTCCAGCCAGCAGCTCTTCAGACCTTGGTCGCTCACCAAATGCTTTCCACAGTTTCACAGAATCTACAAACCAATTTGGTAAATAAAGTAAAGGATATATATCTGCTGGTTTGGTTATGTAGCTCACCTGCTAAAGCGGAGATGATGTTCCAAAAGTGTAATGAAAAACGGCAACGTCCGCTGGGATGTGCACGCGGACTTTGGCGGCTGGCGGCTTCCACCAAGGAAATGACCATATTTGGATTCCAGAGTGTTATCAGGGGGATTCCGTGCGTGACGTGGATATCAAACATGTCAGTATTTGTGAATGGAAAAGCACCAGGGAGCGCGGCCATGTTGGATTGAGAAAACGTCATGGCGTAAACATCGTGAAGGGAGAGTTTCTGACGTTCACATTAAAGCTGTTAACGGAGTCTCGTGTCTTAAAGGTCACCATCGGGCCTGGTCCAGGTCCTGGGCCTGGTCCAGGTCCTCGGGGCAGATCTAGTTCTGACTCGGCCGTGGATCATGTGACACAGGCCGACCTTTCGTCTGACTTTGAGTCTGACCCCGGATCATTACGGCGGCTCATAAAGTTATACTGTCCCTCCAGACGACACGGACACGCCGTAGTTTAAAGTGACACAGGTGAAAATATAGATTTGTCAGGCAGTGGTAAATGTGGAGATTATAAAACTAGTTTAATCTCTTAATATAATAGTTTTCATGTCAGAGTCGTTCCACTCTTTAACCTCTTAACCCCCACCTGAACCGAGCATGTGGCAGACCTTACCCAAATCTAGATGTTTCTTGACTGGAGAGTTATAGGCCAGTGTAACATCCCATTTGAAAGCTAAGACTATCTAAACTGATCTTTTCCCTTGTGTTGTTGCCGTCACTTTTTTTAAACTTTCTTTTCCATTGTTTTTTTTTACTTTTTGCTGTTCTTTTTTTTATTTTTGTCGCACTATTGTGGCTTTATTTTGACCATATTTTGTTGAGGTTTGATCCTTGTTTTCTTCCCATTTTTGTCTTTATTTCGACGCTTTTTCAAGATTTGGGTAAAGCCAAATGGGAGAAATGTGCTCGGTTCACGTGGGGGTTAAGAGGTTAACACCATCTCTAATTTAGTATCTCCTACAGACTCCAAACTTTCCATTCTTGAACTTTACAATATTTTGAAGGCTTTGTCACAGGGAGTTTCTAATTCCAAACCGGATTTATTGAGCTTTGAACCCAAAAAAACAAGACAAAATTTGAGTTTTTAGAGATTTTTTTCGCTTATCTTAGTCAAAAACTAAGAAAATGTGAGAATTTCTTATTCTTATATGGAAATATAAAATGGCAGAAAACATGCAATACGGTTTTTCCTCATTATTTTTTATGACTCAATTTTTTATTTAGCTTTTCTTTTCAATTGTGTTTTTAGAATGGGTTTCCAGCAACAACAACAACAAAAAAAGGGGGGGGGGGTGTAACAGAAACACAAATACAATGCTCACACACACACACACACATCCATACACATGCACACACACACATTCACAAGCGCAGACATATACCAACAATAAATATTTTCAAAAAATATTGAGCAATCAGAACGATCAACAAAAACACACAACAAAACCACAAACATGCAAATGCTAAGTAAATAAGTCCATTAGTATACAGAAAAAACAGAAAAATATATAAAAATACAGAATAAAAGTAATAATAATAATAATAATAATAATAATAATAATACTAATTATAATAACAAATATCCAAAGTTTAAAATAATAGTACTACTTCTTCAAAATATCTGGAAAAACAACAGGCATAATCCATATGTTATAGCTCAAATTAGATTTAGTTACGGCCATTAATGATTCCATCGTCGGGGTATGAATCCAGATAAAGTAAGGCGAGTTTATTTGTAGAGCACAATTCATACACAAGGCAATTCAAAGTGCTTCACAGTTGCATAAAGTTACAAGAAAACAGATCAAATCATTAAAACATCAACATAAAAATGTATCAATTACAGTAAAAGGCAAGAGTGCAGATAAATTACTTTCAGTTTTCATATGCTCGGGTAAAAAGAGCTGTTTTCAGCCTGGATTTGAACATTGTCAGAGTTGAGGCCTGTCTCACATCCTCAAGGCCGGATTTATGCAGGGGCCCACAGGGGCTAAGCTCAGGGGCCCACAGGGGCTAAGCTCAGGGGCCCACAGGGGCTAAGCTCAGGGGCCCAGCAGGTTGAAGGGCCCATGGGCATAAGGAGTTCCCTCTCTCTTTGCAGACTCCCTCACATGTACGGCTTAATCAAATGACTTTGTACCCGAGACTAAACCAGGTCTAAACCAGGACTAAACCAGGTAGGAGCCATTTCTATTGAGTTGACAGTGGGAAAAAATGTCCCCCCACCAGTCTGGCAGTAACAAAGGTTTTTCCACGAGGGCCATAAAGCTCAAATTGGGGTCATTGTGTTTTCCCCCACAAATGTCATTTTTTAAACTAGTACTTCTGCATGTTCAAATAAAAAAATTTAAAAAATCATTCATTTATCTTTTCATTGTAGAGAGAGAGAGAAATCCGACAGTATATGGGGGGCCCTGACAAACCTTTGGCCGGGGGGCCGATTTTACTTAAATCCGGCCCTGCACATCCTCATGAAGACTGTTCCAGATTTTAGCTTTAGCTTCACCGTGTTTAGTCCTGACTCTGGGAACCACCAGGAGACCCCTCCCTGAAGTTCTCAGGGCCCGAGATGGTTCATACGGCTCTAACATGTCAGAGATGGACTTTGGTGCTAAACCATGAAAAGACTTGTACACAAGCAGAGCTGTTTTAAATTCTATTCTCTGAGTGACAGGAAGCCAGTGCAGAGACCGGAGCACTGGACTAATATGGTCATATTTCCTGGTTCTTGTCAGGACTCGAGCAGCAGCGTTCTGGGTGTTCTGCAGCTCTAACAGCTCGTTTAGAAAGGCCAGTGAGCAGCCGTTACAGTCGTCTAACCTGCTGGAGACAAACGCATGGATGAGTGTCTCCAAGTCTGGTTTTCACACTATTCCTCTGATCAATATACGCTGCTTTTCCTCAAGGTGAATATTTAGCCCGGCACGATCTGGGAGTTGAACCCGGGACCCTAAGTCTTCAAACCTGAACGCTCCACTAAGAACAAAGAGGAACACGATGGGCTTTTAATTGAAGTCGGGATGCTTTGGCAGACTTTGGTTTGGGAAAAGGACTTTTGGCAGACGGCAGTAGGAAACTAAAGACGAGAGGCTATAATTGTATTTCCTGGCAAAGCCTCCGTTTAAACTGACGGTAACGTTTATTTTTTTTGTTTTTATAATAACACGAGCAGATGGAGGCGGCGCAGACCTGCTCCTCCTGCGTTCATCTCCGCCTCACAGCAGCAGCAGCGTCACTGACATTTAGACAATAAGCTCTAAGATCCTAAAAACCTCTGAGCCCCCCGAGCACATTACCTCCAGTTTGGCTTTATCCAAATCCAAAAGCTCCTTGAAAAAACAACAACTTCGAAATAGAGACAAAAAAAAACAAACAAACAATAGGACGGTGAAAAAAAATCTGTAAATAAATCAACAAACACGTGACTAAAAAGTGACGAAAACACACACAAAAGAATGAGACAAAAACGAAGAGTAAAAAAAGAGTACAGTAAAAATGTTAAAGTACTGCATGGATACAATAGAAGTACAATTACTTCTATAAGTTGCTCAAGTTCATGTAATTGAGTTTTTTTTTTCTTTTTTTCAGAATGATTATTTTGGATACAGACGGATTGTGCAGTATCACCGGGACATGTAAATGTTTATTATATTGATTACGGGGTAGGCGTATATATATATATATTAGGGCCGGGACTTTAACGCGTTAATTTAGATTAATTAATTACACAAAAATAACGCGTTAATTTTTTTTGACGCATTTTAATCGCACATGTTTTTACAACGCGGAACGTTTCTCACTGGATGAGTTTAGGCGGACCGATTATACTGGAGCACCAACTTGTAGCACAGTCAACATATCATTTATGTTTAACATTATTTTTATTGTAAACGCAATCCGGTGTGTACTTTGTGTTGTTATTTACGTGCCCAGCTGAGGCAGGCGCGCTCATTGTATTTCTTCACGCATGTGTGCGCGCGCCCTCGCTCCCAGTCACAACACGGACTATTGAGGAGATCAGGCCTCCTCACATGGACTAAAGCCCGGGTTTGAAGCGGGTACACGACTCTGAAAGACTTGGAGTTTCTGACACTGCTCAACAGGACCGGTGACAGTTTTCCATTACGTTTGTTTTCGGGTTGTGTAGTGTGGCTGCACGGGCGCTTCAGCTGCGACCTCGCGCTAATAGTTTACGTGCCTTTAAACCAGCTGTTGCTAAATCAACAAAGTCTGTTATGGCCTCTGAAGCAACAATAAACAATATTTTGTTGCTTAAGCTCATGTATTCAGTCATTATTCAATGGTATACTAAAAATCCATATGAAAAAACTTACTTCTCACTGTTCTCAGGTCAAATATTTATATGCGATTAATTTCGATTAATTAATTACAAAGCCTGTAATTAATTAGATTAATTTTTTTAATCGAGTCCCGGCCCTAATATATATATATATATATATATATATATATATATAAGCTTCTGGCTTCAGCCGACTCCTTTTTTTTTTTTTTGGAGCTCCTCTAATAGAATGATGTAAATGTGAATGTTGTTAAAATGTAAACTGCTCGAAAAAAAAAAAAAAACGCAGTGTGGGGAAGTCGGAGGCAGACTAAAAAATTCCCATTTTAGAAAATAAATATTTTCACGTGGTAATGTGGTAAATTTACTTATATACAAAAGAACTGTTAAAAAGGTTTAACAGAATCAAACTCACACGTACCCAGCTGTTACTCTCCCCAACAGGAAGCCCCTCCCCCAGGTGAGTGCACTTCACACCTCAGGTAAGAGTCAGGTTCAAACTCTCAGGTTTTTACAGGTTCCTCCAAAACATGTGTGTTAACTGAGCAACAGTAAACACAAAAATACATAAACAAAACACAAAGATACATAAACAAGAAAACTCTAAACCAGAGCCAGTGATTTTTTTTCTTTGGGACGTGCTGGAGAAGGCTTTGCGCGGCGGTCACACTCTTCCATCGTCAAAACTATAGACCTTAGTGAATAATCAGAGCTGGATCTCTGGACGGTGCAGAAGCTTTTGAAACAGCGAATGTTCTGGAATCAAAGCCGATATTCGAGCGTGTGACCTTTTATTAACGACGACTTTATTTTAGTCCTGCAGTGCGTTGTGTATGATCGAGAGGAAGGCGAGCAACTTCAGAAGTGCAGACGAAGGTTTTTATACAAAACAATTATACTGCAGTCGAGCAACTCAAAGGTCATAACTAACTTTAATATAGAAATCACAGAAATGCCTTTAGCTCTGAGTCTGTTTGTTCGACGGCGAATTATGATTCTAATTAAAAGTAAAAACGTTTTTGTTATTGGGTTTCACTGGGACCCAAAAGTCAAGTTAGAACATCTAGGGGTAATAATGGACTCAGACCTGAATTTTAACAGTCATAGTAAGTCCATTACATCAGCCGACTATTATCTCCTAAAACACATAGTGTCTAAACCAGACTTGGAGACACTCATCCATGCGTTTGTCTCCAGCAGGTTAGACGACTGTAACGGCTGCTCACTGGCCTTTCTAAACGAGCTGTTAGAGCTGCAGAACATCCAGAACGCTGCTGCTCGAGTCCTGACGAGAACCAGGAAATACGACCACATTAGTCCAGTGCTCCGGTCCCTGCACTGGCTTCCTGTCACTCAGAGAATAGAATTTAAAACAGCTCTGCTTGTGTACAAGTCTTTTCATGGTTTAGCACCAAAGTCCATCTCTGACATGTTAGAGCCGTATGAACCATCTCGGGCCCTGAGAACTTCAGGGAGGGGTCTCCTGGTGGTTCCCAGAGTCAGGACTAAACACGCTGAGGCTAAAGCTCAAATCTGGAACAGTCTCAGTGAGGACGTGAGACAGGCCTCAACTCTGACAATGTTCAAATCCAGGCTGAAAGGACACTTTTTTACTGCGGCCTATGGCAGTCGATTGTATTTTAACGAATTTTAATATAGACAATATACATATGTTTTAATGTATTTTTAACGTAATTGTATTGGTGTTTTTAATGCTTTTTATTGCATTTTTATCGTGTTTGGGGCGTCTGGTGCTGCTGTGAGGCTCATTGAGTTGTACACCAAAAATGTGCCATACAAAAAAACTTGCCTTGACGTTTGGTGACCCAGGCCAGTTCTGAAGCTTCTCTAATCAGCACAACAGTCTTCAGCAGTGCTAGCATAACTGCACGAGGGTTTTCTGATCATCCCATTAGAACCTCTGCACCCATGGAGGTGTTCCATTAAAAATCATCCGTTTCCAGCTGGGCATTCACAACATTGTCTAGACTGTATTTATGATTCATTTAATGTTTTCCTCATTTAAAAAAAGGCAGTTATTTGCTTTAAACAGTAAGGACATTTTATAAGTAATAATAAGTAAATCAAAAACACAACACAAGTACAGATCCTCCACAAACTCTCCTCAAGTGCAATACTAGATTGACTTAGTTACGGAGCAGGCGCCCTGAGAGCCGCTGACAGTGAAATATCAAACATTGATATTGTCGGGCCCTAATGTCCCGCCTGCGTGTCCTGCAGCTTGTCCTCCCTGTCGGTCCGGGTGATCGTCCTCCTGACGGGCTGCACCTCAGCGCCGGGTCAGACCCTTCGGGCTCGTCTCCGCCCCCGTGTCGGACCGTTCAGATCCTTTACAGTGAGAGGTGTCCGTTTGCTCGGGACGAGTGTCGGACAGACGAGGGGGAACAGCGGCCGCTCTCGGAGCCCGTTCAAGCGTCGAAAATATGTTGAATAATTAAAGCAGCTGCCGGGACGGGGCTGAGCGGGAGCCGGGACGGGGCTGAGCGGGAGCCGGGACGGGGCTGAGCGGGAGCCGGGACGGGGAGAGCAGGCGACCGGCCAAGAGTTCACGCGCAGTATCTGGCTTTGAGGACGAGGAACGACACCCGGAGGGAGTTTTGTTGAGCCACATTTCAAAATTTCAAATCCATTTAGTCATTTAATTCAATTCAATTAATCTTTTTATTTGAGCATCTGAGTTCCACACAGTTCTACTTATATAAAGTAAATAATTAAATAAATAGCGTGGATATGATGCTCAAAAGGAGTGGGCAGAAGCTTAAGCTTGTTTGCACCTTCCCCCTATTTTGTTCTATTCCAGTGACTAAACAATCAGCAATATAAACATCACAATATTCTACTGATCCCAAGGCAAGGAAAGAAAACTCTAACCTTTCCTTCAATAATTACAAACACCCATCACTGTCAAAACAACTAGTCACCGATCTTTAAACTTATGAATTAAATGCTATTAATGGACACAATAATTATGGATTATGTTTTTAACAACCAGAATTATATGATTTATTAATTATGTAAATCTATTTCATGTTTTTAACTATTATATTATGATTATTTATTCCTTATTTTATTATACCATTATAATATTATGTAATTATTATTGTAATTAACCTCTTAACCCCCACCTTAACAGTGTCTGCTTAAACTGACACCCAAACAAGTACATGTTGTCATATTTTTATACATTTAACATTCCAGGACAGTGAGGAATAAGTGAGTACACCCCTGGCTGAGGATCCTCCAAGAGCTTAATTATGCAGAGATTTAGAGTCAGGTGTGAGAAACCTAAAGTCCTGGAGAAGGTTACAGGACCATCTCTAAAAGTGTTGATGAATCCACGGTTTGAAAAATGGTCTCCAGTATTCAGAGCCTCATCTGCTCGACAATATTTGTGCGTATTTGGCCTTGTAGTGACTCAGTGGCTGTGTGAGTGGTCCACATGGCGCCTTTACTTTCCATCACAGAGGTCTCTACAAAGCTCCAGGATCGATGTGTTTGGAAGGTTTCTCTGCTGACGGAGCCTTTTACCAAAAACCCTACAGAACAATCGATCCTGGAGCGTTGTAGAGACCTCTGTGATGGAAAGTAAAGGCGCCATGCGGACCACCCATACCACCACTGGGTCATTACAAGGTCAAATACGCACACATATAAACTTCTTTTCACATACACAGTTGCACAATAAAGTGTGTCCTCGGTTATCGGGACTGTTCGTGCAAACTGAGGACAAACGTCTGCCTCACAGCTGAGTTCCTCTGACTGGTTCTCCGAGCTTCACACGCTTGTCTCGATCTGAAGTGCAGCCCAAACCAACGCTTGATTATTCCGTGGGATATTTGGGAAAGAAAATGAGATCAGCTCTGAGGAGTGTCTCATCAGTAAGTGGAAGCTCTAGTCTTTAGTCCTCAAACATCTGCGTCCACCTCTGGTCCTGGCGAAGATTCGGGCCTGTTTAAAGCCCCGGTTTGTCTGTGGTACAAATGTCTGCGTTTGTCCCGGGACGCTGGAGTTAAGACTCCGGAGCTGTGAATAATGAATGAGCCTCTCACTCGGTTACATAAGAACGCAGCCACTTTTACCGACGCTCACCGCCGTAACGCGCGGAGTTAACGCCGGAGGAGGAGAAACTCTCCCATCATCATCCTCCTCTGTCACCAAACATCTGCAGATCCTCATTCAAAAGCACTTACTGTCAAAAACATCAGCGTTCTGATCCGTGAACTCTTCCATCAGACTCTCATTAGGAGGAGCCGATTTGTGCAGAAGGGTGTGATCAAATGTATAAAATCAAAGCCACCGACTTCAGAGGAAAACGTTCATTATAGTTCATTATTGCACTTAGAAATACAATCCTCAAAATTCGAGATTCAGTTTTATAGAAAAAAATCTATAACATTTGAAATGACGTCTCGTTTCTCTGGTTCAAAGCTCAATAAATCAGACAGGATTCAGATATTTAAACAATCCCTCAGGTGCTAAGAGGTTTTAAATGTAGTGATGAGCTGAACTTTTGCTGTATATGACTGAGATCAATTTGTTATTTGATGCTTCCATTCCAAAAAAGGCAGATATTTTCGGAAAACAGCCTACATGTCCGGTGACTAAATCTGAATAATAAGCGCCGTTTAAGTTTATGGGTTTAGTTTGTGACATTTTGTGCCTTTGCTGCCAGAAACGACCGAGAGAATACAGTGCAACGACTACTGGCCGTCGCATGTTCCCTGAGAGGGCCCCATGAGCCCAGGAAGTTCTGCTTCTGTCAGCAAAAACGAAAGAAAAGGAGGATAAAGAGGAGGAAGCGAGTGTAACAAGTCTCTGAAGAGCAGATATGGTCAAAATTATAAATGGTCTCAACTTCACATCGTCTTATTTACGGCTCTGTGTTATTGCCTGAATGTTCGGTGCAGCCCAATGAGGCGACTCCCGTTGTGATATTGGGCTATACACAGTGATGCCAGTAACTAATTACTTAGTATCGGATTACTTTTTTCAGTAACTAGTAATCTAACGCGTTACTATTTCCAAACAAGTAACTTTTCCAAATCCGTGTGAGTTACTATTTTGTAATTTTCCTTTGGGAAAAATACATTTCTTTTTGCATCTTGGCGAGTGGCGTGACATAATGTGCCAGGGCAGTGATGTTCAGCCTGAAAACACCCACACTGGTCGTGGTGTTCAGCCTGAAAACACTCACACTGGTCGTGATGTTCAGCCTAAAAACACTCACACTGGTCGTGATGTTCAGCCTGAAAACACTCACACTGGTCGTGATGTTCAGCCTAAAAACACTCACACTGGTCGAAATGTTCAGCCTGAAAACACTCACACTGGTCGTGATGTTCAGCCTGAAAACACTCACACTGGTCGTGGTGTTCAGCCTGAAAACACTCACACTGGTCGTGGTGTTCAGCCTGAAAACACTCACACTGGTCGTGGTGTTCAGCCTGAAAACACTCACACTGGTCGTGGTGTTCAGCCTGAAAACACTCACACTGGTCGTGGTGTTCAGCCTGAAAACACTCACACTGGTCGTGGTGTTCAGCCTGAAAACACTCACACTGGTCGTGGTGTTCAGCCTGAAAACACTCACACTGGTCGTGGTGTTCAGCCTGAAAACACTCACACTGGTCGTGGTGTTCAGCCTGAAAACACCCACACTGGCCGTGGTGTTCAGCCTGAAAACACTCACACTGGTCGTGATGTTCAGCCTGAAAACACTCACACTGGTCGTGGTGTTCAGCCTGAAAACACTCACACTGGTCGGGGAGAGAGATGGAAATGCGTTACTTTTCTGAGTCTGTGTCGGCTTTATTGATGTTACTGTTAAAACACACTTCCAATAAAGTGAGTGTTGGTAAAAGGGTTTGTCATTAGTGTGTTGTCAATCAATCAATCAATGGTTTTGTTTAGCCCAATATCACAACAGGAGTTTCCTCACAGCTGCACCAAACATTAAGGCAATAAAACAGAGCAGTAAATAAGACAATGTAAAGTTCCGGTGAATCAAGTATCCAGGCAAACATAAAGTCCAAATAAGCGTCAGCAGTGGGACGAGCAGCTCGGGCGTCCCCTGTCCTTAGACTCTCCAGCACGGCAAGGAAAAACTCAAAAACCTAGTGGGAGAAACGAGAAACCTTGGGGAGAACCACAGAAGGAGAGATCCACTCCCATGGACGGACAGGCTATAGAGACCCAGGGCCGAAGGAGTCCCTCAGACTGTTGTGACAGTGGAGATGTTGTCGGCTGCAGCTGAATGTAACTAATAAAATAACTTGTAATCTAACTTAGTTACTTGAAAATCAAGTAATCAGTAAATTAACTAAGTACTTTTCAAAGGAGTAATCAGTAATCAGTAATATATTACTTTTTCAGGTAATCTCTACCATCTGCACCACCGTCGCCCCATCAACAAGCTAGCGTTCGTAACCGTGCACAACCCCCCTAATGACGCCCTAAATTCCAATTACCCAAATAGATCTTTGGAGAGACATTGAATCAGAGCAATAATTAAACGTGTTGCTGTGAAGATCAGGCGTACGTTTGTGTCCAGATGCTGAGAAACCAAACCGAGCCTCTAAAGTCCAGATGTTACTGCCACAATGTGAGGAAACGGGCTTGGAAGTAAAACCCCTTATCGTGACGACCATGACCTCGTGTGTTTATTTATGAACCGGGTCTGAAGTCTAAAGAGCTGAACCTTTACTCACATCCCACCATCATCATGGCGACGGAGAAGATCTTCTCGCCGTCGGTGGTGGGGGCGATGTTCCCGAAGCCGATGGTGGTGAGGCTGGTCATGGTGAAGTACAGCGACGTGATGTAGAGCGAGTCCTTGCCCGGGCCGCCCTCCCAGCGCCCCGTCCCGCTGGCGTTGTAGCGATACGGCGAGCCCGTGCTCAGGGCCAGCTGGAAAAGCCAACTGTCCGACTTTATGGAGTTGGTGGCCTCGTCGATCACCTCGTAGTCGCCGATGCTGTACCTGGAACAGAGGCCAGGATTAATCAGTGAGAAGATACTAAGGTTTCTTTTAGTCGTGGGACTTGATAAACATCGAGTTAATTATGGCCTTTATAATTAATTAATCAATGAGTTCATGTTGGTGGAGACGTGAGGCCTGATCAAAGACGATCACAGGCGGATTTATTTTGGAGACAGTAAAATTGTTTCTGTCTTCACGTCTCACAGGAAAAAGGAAACTGAAAAAGTGTCTGTGCCGCGACAGGAAAGTGGGATTCATATTCTTAATCCCCACTTTAACCGAGCGCCTTTTCGCCAGTCCGGCTTTACCCAAATCTAAACGCGTGTCCACTGGAGCTCACAGCCTGTAGGCCAGTGCAGGGGTCACGACCTTTATTCAGCCGAGGGCGACTTCAAGAGCGTTAGCTTGTTCGAGGGCGACCAGTGAAAAACAAATCCTAAAGACAACGCCTCATTTGAAAGCTAAGACCTTCAGAACTGATCTAAACGGAGCCTTTTCTTCGCGTTGTTGCCACGTCGTCGTAATTTGCCGCTTTTTCTTTGTTTCGGTTTCATTGCTTTTCTGTCATGAAGCTTCAGCGCAAATTCAGCCTGGAAGACCTGCCTTATCCAGTCATCCAATCACGGCGCCACCTCGAGCCGCTCCCCGGTCAAACATTCAGCCGTTTCCCAGCCGTGCTGCGACCCTCCTCTGCCTCCCCGGGTCTCTTTCTACCACCACCAGTGTCCGGGCTCCGGGGGAAGATCATCCATCATCGCCGTGTATTCCAAATCGTTACTGCAATCTGCCGCCGGGGTCTGAGCCTCAACCATGATGGGACCCATTGAAAAAGGTCCCGGCCCTAATTACTATAACAAAAGCTCTGTTTACAAATCCAGGGCCTTGTTCGGCCTCTCCAGTGGACATTATTTTAGGGCTTTGGTAAATGATCTTAATGATGCCAATAGGAATCGTCGGGCAGTTTAAGTAAGAGCTGTTTCTGAGGATATAAACAAAGCCTCTGCCTCCGTGAAGCATTTATAGAAGCATTTAAAACACTAATTACTGAAGCCCGAGCACTTCGTTGTGAAACACACTGCTGGGCTCCTCCGTGTCAGACTTCAGCCCGTTTGATTTCTTTGACTTTAATGTTGTAAAAGTGAAGGATCGAGATCTCGTTTTATTTGCCCCGAAGCCAGAAGGAAGCGGAGAAAGACGGAGCGGCCAAGTGTTTTTGTCTTTCACCAAAGCCACTGACAGTGAACCGGCCGTCAGATGTGTCAGTTATTTAGGACGACGTTACTGTCGGACTAAACCACTCTGTGGAGCCGGAGCAGAAGGTGCAGAAAGAGGAAAGGACTGCAGGCGCTGAGCGATTGAAAAAAACACTTTGCTCTGATATAAAAGCCTCACTGGTGCAGCCAAGAGTAAATGCCCCAAACTGGGAGCAACAACACAAGAAAAGAAAAACTGTGGAGAGCATGATGTAAACTACGATCTCCTCTTTTGGCTCAGCGCTGTCCCTTTATGTTTATCATTCATAAACTTATTGGGACTGGAGGCGTCTCTCAAATGAATCGATGTCAGGAGGAGAAGCACAGACCTCAATCTAAAAGAATCATCGCAGCTCTCACAAAATACAAAACATAAAGTCACAAACACAATGTGAAACATGGCTTCAAAAGTTCTTTTTGTGATTTTAGTGATCCATGGAGCTGTTTCTGCAGCACAGAGGGAGGAGACACGACCTCGTGTCCCATTTACAGTATTAGAATATATTAGTTTGTAGATTTGCAGAATCAATGCAACAGAAGGGTAAGTTGCATTTTATTACATAAAAAAACAAAACATAATTAATCATTTTTAATAAATATCGTGACTTTATCTGTATGTTTCTAAAAAGATCAACTTTCATTTGGTTTGCAAAGGTCCTAAATGGCTCTTGATGTTGATCTAAACCATCCCTTACCAGATGCAGGCGAGCCAGTGGGCCACCAGCCCGAACACGCAGACGAGCAGCACCAGCACGGCGGCGCCGTACTCCAGGTAATGGTCCAGCTTACGAGCCACTCGCCCCAAACGCAGCAGCCGCACCACCTTCAGGGAGCTGAAGAGGGAGCTGATGCCCTGAGGAGAGAGGAGGCTGTTAGACCCGGCGGGACGAGGTCAGAGGCCAGAGGCGGAGGACGGCTTAGACCCGGCGGGATGAGGTCAGAGGCCAGAGGCGGAGGACGGCTTAGACCCGGCGGGACGAGGTCAGAGGCCAGAGGCGGAGGACGGCTTAGACCCGGCGGGATGAGGTCAGAGGCCAGAGGCGGAGGACGGCTTAGACCCGGCGGGACGAGGTCAGAGGCCAGAGGCGGAGGACGGCTTAGACCCGGCGGGATGAGGTCAGAGGCCAGAGGCGGAGGACGGCTTAGACCCGGCGGGACGAGGTCAGAGGCCAGAGGCGGAGGACGCCTGGGTCAGGGGTGAGGTTTTGATCTGGGTGTGTCCCGGACGCATCAGGGAGTGAGTAATATGTAATATGTAATATTACATATTACTAAGATGTAATATTACTCATATGTAATATTACTCATATGTAATATTACTCATATGTAATATTACTAAGATAATATTACTCATATGTAATATTACTCAGATGTAATATTACTCATATGTAGTATTATTACACTGGTGCAGGCTGAGCTCTGCTGAACGTGCAGTCCTAATAATGTGTTCAGTTGGCCCTGAACACGGTCCTCTCGGCGGCTCTGGGCCGGTCTAAGTCCTGGTTCAGTCCAGGTTGAGTCCAGGTGTGTGGGAGTTTATCTTCGTGCATTTATTCTGCAGTTTCAGAGACAGGAGCGAGGCGTGACGCGCTCTGAGCTTTTTTTAGGTAGATTTTTTTTTACTCCAGAGTCTGCTGCCAAAACCTCTGCCATTACCTCCTCTGCCAACTCACTCCCAGAACAAAGAAACTGCACAGGTCCGCGGTATTTCTCACACAAGTATCTCAAATGTCTGAACCGAGGACGGAGCAGATTCTGGAGATTTATCCAGCGCTTAAACCCCAAATCTTTACAGATTTTCTGCTTCTTCTTCGCCCATCAGGTCGACTCTGACCCCCCGGCGTCTCCATCTCGTCAGACTCATCCCCAGTTTGTCCAGCACATTGTCCATCTGGTTTTAGGTTTTCCTCGGCCTCTCTTTCCCTCTTGTATTGTGCTTTACAAGTCTGACGTGTTACCAAGTCTCTCAAGGCGCTGCACTCAGCCCCCTCAGGCCACACACATCACCGGAGAACGTACCTTCATGATTCTACACAATTATAACCTCAAAAACTAACATGTGATGAACATACAGAAGGTCATCCAGAGCAACCCCCGAGACTTACAAAACTGCTCCAACGGGAAACCTTTGGATCGACGCAACAACAAACCCTGGACTGGATCAGGAAACAGACTTTTGGTCGCCGTCTCTGCATGTAAGTGTTTACGGCCATCACTAGTGATTTTATTTTTTAAATAATAATAAACTTGTATAGTGTTTTTTTTAGACTCAAAGGCGCTTAACAGGGGGATTAAATAAAAAAGGGGTTTATGGAAAAGCCAGTTTGAACAGGTGGGTTTTGAGCAATGACTTGAAGTTTGGTGAGTCAGAGTTTCTAACGGGCGGTGGGAGTGAGTTCCAAAGGGTGGGGGTTCGGGGGCTCGAAGGCTTTTAATCAGTGATGTTTCTGTGGGTATTCTTGTCATTGCGTCCCTCTAATGCACATATGGTTGAGTACGGTGCACACCTTTTTCATTTGTATTTGTGTGGGTGATTGTAAAACCCGGCACGGCCTCTGGCGATCACATGGTGTTGTTATAAGTCATAAAGGCTCTAGAGAACATACTAACGACCTTTTTGTGAAGCTGAAACTATTCAAATTTAAAGATCTCGCAAATTTAAAAAATGTACAGACCATGTGGAAAATTAAACACAAGTTGGTTCCTGAACATATTTATAAGAAACTGACCTTGATCACAGACGACACGAGGAGAAAAGGAAACGTTTGTACCGTTCTCCAGAACCTCACTGAGACAGAGGTTTCTCGGTTGCTGGAGTAAGATTATGGAATTCATTAAACGACACATTAAAATGTTCTCAAACAATAGATACATTTAAAAATACATTCAAGGAGATGCAGATGGAAAAATATATACAAAAAACATAACTTATATCCTGAAATGAATGAATGAAAAATGTTTTGTTTGTTAAAATTGTTAAAATTATTGATTTTTGTAAAACCAGAAACCATGTCACAAATCTGTCGAATGGATCACCCGCCGTTCTGGTCGATTTTCCTATAATTATTACAAAGGGACACGGACAATAAGACAATGTCACCATGTACTGTTCGTATTAATGTATGACCCTGTGAAGAAAAATATGAACATGGATGAATAAATAAATAAAAGAAAAGAAAGAAAGAAGATGTTGTGTCACATGATCTAATCAGCCCCGGTTCATTCACAATGTCTTGAAACGCGCCGTTGGGTGAATCAAAAAACAACAAGGTACAGCTGGTCTTTGACGAACATTTGCTTGTTGGAAAGAGCTTGTTTTTAGGCGCTCACACACTTCAGTAAGAGGCTCTCAGGGGGAAAGGTTTGCTCCTCTCTGGGGGAAACTGACTGATGGAGGCGAGGCCACTTCAGACACATGTTCCTCATGCTGACGTGATTAATCTAATATTGAAGTTTCAAATCACGATCTGTCTACCTCTTTCACCTGCAGCGTTTTGTCCTCGACGTTGATCCCGTGTTTTCGGCTCATATTCCGTGTGTTTGTGTCGGGCACAGACTGTTCCTCCCTCTCCGCGGCTCCTGTGACGCGAGCTGTTGTTTTTAGCTAAACTCTCGGGAAGAGCGTGAAGGCATTTTTGGCTTCAGATATTAAATAAATGAACTCACGGCGGCTCCAGCTTTCTAATTAAGTCTCTCCTGGTTTGTCTCGGTTTCCTCACGTCAGCAAACGCTACAGAGGAGCAGAGCCGGTGGGACGCTCGCTTTGGAGCTTTAGTGCAGGTCACGGACATGAACGTGCCAGAACAGATCGACTGGTCCCATGAGGGAACGAGGCGAGACACTGGGACAATTAACCAAACGAATCAGGATCTAATTCATTTGTGGGCGGGTCAGTAAAAACTTCACACGGGGGGTCAGGCCACGTCTGAAATTGTCCGTAGATCTTAATAGTTTTACTCGAAATTTGAAAAAGTATATTTTGTTTCATGTATTGCATATAGTGATTTTATTGTAGATTAGATTTATAGATTATAATTGTATTGTTTTTTGTTCAGGGACTGCAGATGGAAAACAGCGACTTCGCTAAATCTGGTACAAATCATCTCTTCTTTTGTGAAGACTAATGGTTTTATACACTGTCCCTGTTTCAATAAACAATAAACTAAACTTATAATGGAGCGTATTTTCTTGGGGATCTGTAATTTACTTTTTCTACTGAAATGTTCATTCTTGACACTGACTGCATATGTGTGTATATGTGTGTTTCACGTAGACGACCCCACTGGGCGTGAGCACCTGATCGACAGTAGGAGTGACTGGTCCTGATCACGAGTCAGACGAAGCCCCTTCTGACCAGCACTGCCACAGATTACTTAGTAATAAGTAAGTAAGTAACTAAGTTAGATTACAAGTTACATCCATCCCCTCACCGCCTCAAAATGCAAATGACAAAACTTGTGTTACTGAAGTATTTTAACACAAACTCAGAAAAGTGACACATTTCCATCTCTGTGTCTGAGTAAGTCGACTTCAGGCGGAAAATGTGACTTGTCATAATTATGTTCATTCTGTTCATTCTGTTCGTCGCCCGAGGATCGTGAGGATCGTCCTCCTGTGCACCCCCTGTCCTGCAGGAGGCGCCATACGGGACCAGTGTGTGTGTCTTCATGGATCAGTGGAAGAAGATGGATGGATATTACCTGCTGTGCCTCTGACCGCGCCCTGATGAAACGCATTTGACCTCGATTTAACCCGGAAAGTCCCACTGAGATTAGGAAGCTCTTATTCGGGGGAGTCCTGGTCCCAGAGCGGAGCCTATTCTACATGTTTTGAGTGCTCACCTCGTCCACGTTCTCGAAGGCGTTGATGATGTCATAGGGCAGGCAGGACAGCAGGTCGATGACGAACCAGGTCTTCAGGTAGTTCATGCGGATGAGTTTGGGGTCAGAGATCACCTCCCCCCCCGGCCCGACGAACGTGGTGTGGAAGTTCAGCACGATGTCCACCAGGAAGATGACGTCCACCACGCTGTCCAGCACCAGCCACACCAGGTTGTTCTGCTTGGTCTTGAAGGACACGTTGTAGGGCACCATGATGGCGGTGTAGAAGGTGAGGATGAGGATGACCCAGTCCCACGTGGTTTTGAAGGTGCAGTAGTGGAGGATGATGTGGGGCGGGGTCTTCGGCGCCTCCTGTTTGTACGTGGGCAGGATGTCCGAGTTCAGCTGCAGAACCTGGAGAAGAACGGAGTCACAGAAATGCTCTTAAAGCCTGAAGGAAACTTTCGCTGTAGATCAATAAAGATCCAGAGGTTTTCTGTCATTTCATGTGAATCTGATGAAACCTGAATAATGGATAGAGCCCGGTTTAAATGTATAGATTCTTTTTGTGACATTTTAGTTTCAAAGATTTGCTTTTGGATTAATTTTTGAATAAACTATTTATTTGTGAGAAGATCTGTCAAATGTAAATTCCGCCTTGTTTTTTGAGGTTCAAAGCTCAATAAATGAGGCAGGAATTAGTTATTGAGAAAATATCTCTGGAATAAAAAACCTTCTAAATGTTGTTAAGTCCAGGACTGATATGTTTGGAGTTTGCAGAAGCTTTTGGAGAAAACCTGAGATCCATTTATTGTTTGTCTCCCCGGGGAGAAACTGGACTTGGAGGAAAGTCAAACATAAACACATCACAAAAACTCATTTTGTTCTCGTTAATTAATTTGTTTTTTGGAGCAGCTCGTACTGACAGATGAGCTCATGTGAGTGAAGTTATACTTTATTCATCTCGTGTCTGCATTCTTCCCACTCCCTTTCAGGCAGAAATGGATCATCTTGTTTACGTACTGTATATTCTTTCTTTTGTCGCCCATTGCCGGAAATAAATGACCAAATGAAAAGATGCCCCGCAGTGTCCGCGGCCTTGTCCCAAACGCCTGGGATTTAGTGCGTCCACTGATTTAAAGTGTCACTGCGACTGTGGAGGAGTTCATAAATAAAACACTTTCCTCCTGAAGTCGCTCCCTGTGCTCGCTCAGAGTCCGGCGTCCGAACAAACTGAAATATTAACCGCCGTAAACACGCGAGGGGTTAACGCGGCCATTTAGCTTCAAGTCCATTTAGCTTTAAGTACATTTAGCTTTAATCTGAGTCTCTCCTTTGGACGGAAATGTCATTCAATGATTTAGTTTTTGTCAGGATTTTTATTCTCAGTTTTTGGCAAGTTTTAGTCAAAGATTTCTCCTCAATCCCCTGTATTTGTCATCAGGAACCAAAAAACCGAACAATAACGTTTGGAAGACCTGCACATTTGGGTTCGGGTTCATCTCCAATGTCAGGAAACCTACGCAGACACGGGGAGAACATGCAAACTCCACACAGAGAGGCCCCGTCCAGGTGGGAATCGAACCCGGGACCTTCTAGCTGTGAAGCTACCTCTGCCAGGCGGCTCTGCTTGTGGCACTCGGGTTTGGCGAGCGGCGCCAGCGTCTGCAGGGAGGTCCTGTTGGTGGTGAGGGCGCGGGTCAGACGGGCGAACTTCGTCCAGCCTCCAGGGAGAAGAAATAAAGTTAGATTCAAATCAGACACAGACATTTCATTTGTTTATTCATTTGAGCAGAAAAGTATTTCAACAAAAACAAGACTTTGTGCTACAGTTTACTACAACAAACTCTGTCCAGCCCTGAGAGGAAACATGGCCGACTTTTGGACATCACTGGGGAACCGCGTGACTTTACTCAGTGAAAGAAAGTTTTTATTATAAGAACAGCTTTGAGTGTAACCATGAAAGAGCTTAATGTGGGAACGCTTCAATAATCAGCAGGTGGTTCATGGATCTCCATCACCCCTGACCTAAACATCACTAAAGATCTGTGGATGGATCTCCAGAGAGCAGAGCTCGTGCTTTAGGAGCGCCAGAATAAAATAATGACTGAATAACAGACTCACGATTGTGCCATTCCAGGCCTAAAGGCTTTAAAGTGTCATTGTCATGTTCATCTATCAAATAACGACAGATCAGAAAAAAACTCTCACTTTTGGCCCGGAGAAACCATTTGAAGTTAAGGGTGTTAAGAGGAACCCCCTCACGCTTTAGTTCAAGGTAGTGCCTTTGTCCTGACTGAGGAGCTGCAGTCTCTGGTTCATGAGGCCAGTGCTCTACAGTGGAGCTACAGGTCTGTGGACCCGAGGGCCGGTCTAAATTAGGAAATTCCCGGGCCTAAATGAGGTCCCAGCACAGCCCTGAGCAAGACAGAGCAAAAAGGACAGACTTTTTTTTTTGTAAGGAAGAATGGGCAAATATCCCTCGTACTAGACTTTTTGCAGAAGAGTTTAGAAGCTGAGAATAAAAGTCTCATCTTTAAAGCCTTTTGGAGATGATTTTGAAGCCACGAGCTTCCACACCGTGCCACCTGTAGAGGCGCTACAACCCATTCTCCACTGTGATACATCCCCTTCTCAAAACAGCTTTGTCCGGACGACTACTTCACCTCCCTTTAAAGTCCTGCTCAGAAACAAAGTCCCCATCGCCGCAGAACTAAACAAAGCTGCCATACATTCACTGAAGCGTGTGCCATTTCCGACCTGTATCGCCTCTATATGTGACCCATAATGCACCGGGGCGGGCTCCTCGGGGGGAGGGGCGGGGACCTGAAAGTGAAAATGATTTAAAAAGAAAAGACAGGCCACACATCTGTCCACAGCTGCAGACTAAGTGCTTAAAAGCCGAGCGCGAGTCGAGGCCGTTTCAATCAGGAGTTTGGAGAAGTTTCAGGGTCGATCACGTTTCTCTCCAGCCTTTATTTAAAGTGAACGTGAAGAGTTCTTCATGTGTTCTGTGGATTTGAATGAGTCAGCGGGAGCTTCTCCGTCTGGGTCAGTGTGACCCGTGACTCCTGTGGTTGTTTGTGCCGTTTGTGGTGCATTAAGGGGCCTCGGGACAGAATCTCTCTTTAATCTGGATGACAATAATAATAAATACGATTCACTTGTGCCGCTGTTACAAGGTCCACACACAAACTGAGAGGAGACAATGGACAGTGTGGGCTTCACATGAAGCAGACGCCAGGTATGAAGGAAACTTTAGTAAACAAAGATTCTAACATAATCACAACATGAACGAACACCTGGATGAACCTCTGGGATTAGGCTGTTGGACCAGGAGCTCATGGTCAAATCTGGAGAAATAAGATTTGATTCTTTGTGTGGTAGTTTTCGGCGACTGTCGCACTCCGACAGGTTCTGTGGAGGTTCTGCTGAGGTTCTGTGGAGGTTCTGTGGAGGTTCTGCTGAGGTTCTGTGGAGGTTCTGTGGAGGTTCTGTGGAGGGCACCGAAATTTTGGTGTCTTTCAAAAAAAAAAAGTAAGTCCAGTTCTCTTTAATGATGTTGCTGACAAAGGCGTCAACTCTGACAGTAGACCGGTTGTCATGGACACGGACATGGAAGCAATGGGATTAAAAACCTGACTGGAATAAAAGTGCTTCATGTAAACACGGAATATGGGACGGGCGGGTTATAGAGCTCCACAGATGAGGCTCCACAGATGAGGCTGTAGCTCCACCTGTAAGAGGAGCAGCTCTGAGCTTTGTTCAAGTGGGAGCAGCTCCATGAAGCAGAGGACCTTGATTTAATATTATTATAATGAATATTATAAATGCAAAGTCGACTAAATTTGTCTTAATTTAAGTCAACTAAAACTAGACTAACTTTAGACAAACTAGACTTTTTTTTTTAACTAAAACTAATTAAAATATGTTGTCAAAATTAACACTGATGTAAACGCATCGTCATAATCACAGTAAAAAACATAAACATGGCTAGAGTTAAAATTCAGGCTGAAGATTATTCATTTCAGCCGTAATGTTGGGACCGAAAGGTTTTTTAATTTGCACTGTTTGCTTCTAATAATAATGAATGTTTTATGGATGTTTTATGGGATTGAGTGGATCCACCTCTCGCCCTTTGAGCTGCTTGTGCTCTACAAATACACGTGTCACTTTGTAGTGTATGGATTGTTTTCCAGTTGCACTTGGACACTTGGACATTAGTGTAAAGCTCCTCTCAGGGCTAAAGTCCACGGCCTGTCCGTCTCTCTGCTCCTGCACATGCACTGGTCACTTCTCCTCAGCTCATCTGTCCGTCCCTGTCACGACGCATTTAAGGACCTCCAGTCCGCGACGGAACTTCCAGCGCTTCGTCGGAAACTCCTCCAGCGGCGGCGTCTCGGGCCACGTTTGACCTTCCCGACCCTCGGCTGCTCTGATGCTCTCTGTGAAGCACGAGTCTGCTGCAGGTCAGACCTCCAGACCTTCAGACCTTCAGACCTTCAGGGAAACGGCCATAAGCCACAGCGTCTATGACAGGACTCGCTTCACCTTCATGTAAAAGTCCACGAGACACGAAAGGGTTAAAGTAGAACAGGAGAGAATCCAACCCAACCCTACAGGGCCTCTCGGAAGTACTAATACACCTTGAACTTTTGACTCTACAAGGTTTGCACATGTAGAGACATTTTAGCCCATTCCTCTTTACAAAACAGCTCCAGCTCTGTCCCATTAGAAGGAGAGCGTTTGTGAACAGCAGTTTTCAGGTCTTTCCACAGATGTTCAATAGGATTTAGGTCCGGACTTTGACTGGGCCATTCTAACACATTCACCACTTAACTGCCACCCTAGGGTTAAGGTTAAGGATTAGGGTTAACAATTATTTACATCCAAGTCTCAAAGCGTATTGACTGGAGAGCTTACAGTCTATACGCCAGTGTGATACCTAATTTGAAAGCCAAGACCTTCTAGTTTCTAAATATATGTGTGAGATATGTGTGAGTGAAACACAACTTACGTTACATTTGCTGTTCTTAACCCAAATTATATCCTGATTAGGGTTAACTAACCCGAACCCCCTGATCCCTGGCATATAGACTGCAAGCTCTCCAGTCAATACGCTTTTTCAATAAAATAAAATGATAATTATGCAACTGATGTGATCCTTCTAACATTCTCATATTTTCAAAAGAATTCAAACCTGTCATATGCACTTTGAGCGCTCGCAAACCACAAACTATACCTGATTATATCGATGGGTCCGCTCTAGTGCCAGGACTACAGAGTGAAGCAAAGTCTAATCCGCTAACTACCCCCTGGTGGCCACTGTAGGAGTTGCAGTAGCGGTAGTTCCTCACCTTTCGTGGTCTCGTCGTCGATGGGCTGCTTGAACAGAGTGATGTCTTTGAAGGTGCAGAGGAACAGAACCACCTTGTCGTTCTCGTTCCTGATGGGAGCCACCTGCATGTAGAACCACACCGGACTTCCTGCAGCCACAGAGTCACACGAGGATTAAAGTCGATATTTTAGTGTGGATTTTAAAGTGTGGAGTCTTTAGCTTCTGCTGTCTCCCACAAAGGATAATGACCATCTTCTCGGTCACAGCCTTTGACCTGGACTCTTCCGCTGCGTGGCTTTAATTGAAACTCTCTGAAACGTTTCTTCTGCGTCGCTCTCTCTCAGAATATTCACGGAGGGATCGTCTCGTTTCTGCTGCATTTTTATTTTTAGGGATTGAGTGGCTCTGGTTTGTTTCTGGACGGTGCTGATGAGTCCTCGGGGAGCGCCGGTGCGTTTAGGGGCTTATTTTTAGCTCGGGACGTTCTGCTGATGGGGCAGGACCGCTGGCAGAGGCGCTACAGGAGGCGCGGGAGGATCAAACGCTCCCTTTACGGTGTTTATTCTTTGAGCCAGAGATTTATCCAGGAAGTGACTCCAACACGGCTTCTCTTTCCCACGCTTATTCTTTCACAAATACTGACAGGTTTGGTATCCACGTGTAGCAGGAAAGGCTGTGACCGAGATGACGCTGTAATCCAAATATGGTCGTTTCCTTTGTGGGAGACAGGAGCGGCTAAAGACGGGAGGAATAAACACCTGCCTGATTTAATGAGGTTTGAACAGCAAAAAAAAAACAGGGGAAAACTTTAATTTTTATGAATATTTTATTTGCATGTCTTAATTTTATATGAAAAACTTAAATGACAGAAAACTTGTAATGCATTTTTTTCTCCTATTTATGTCAATAATCTACAGCAGAAGTTTCACATTGATATCTCTGCATTTGTTTTTCCCCCTATTATTCACCTGCGTCTGTGAAGGGAGCTGTCCGTGGTGCTGAATTCACAATTCACTTTAGTTTAGTTTAATGGTCCTGTGGTTCCCAAATGTTTTGATTCGCAACCCCCAAAATTAACAGGCAAAGAACTGTGGACCCCCCCCCCCCCCCCCCCCCCCCCAAAATGGGGTAGAATTATTATTATTTTTTATTAAAAAGGTGGGGAAAATTTAAAAAAGGGGGAGCGTAAACTCACGGTTCTTTCTGTAGAGCAGGATCTCGAAGCAGTCCGACTCGTAGCTGTCGAACGTCTGCCGCACGTTATCGATGGTTTTCCGGTCGGTGAGCTCCCCGTACATGAAACTGAGACGCCACGGAGAGCAGATGATGAACACACAGAGACACGGAGAGCAGATGATGAACACACAGAGACACGGAGAGGAGATGATGAGCACACAGAGACACGGAGAGCAGATGATGAACACACAGAGACACGGAGAGCAGATGATGAACACACAGAGACACGGAGAGCAGATGATGAACACACAGAGACACGGAGAGCAGATGATGAACACACAGAGACACGGAGAGCAGATGATGAACACACAGAGACACGGAGAGCAGATGATGAACACACAGAGACACGGAGAGGAGATGATGAACACACAGAGACACGGAGAGGAGATGATGAACACACAGAGACACGGAGAGCAGATGATGAACACACAGAGACACGGAGAGCAGATGATGAACACACAGAGACACGGAGAGCAGATGATGAACACACAGAGACACGGAGAGGAGATGATGAACACACAGAGACACGGAGAGGAGATGATGAACACACAGAGACACGGAGAGGAGATGATGAACACACAGAGACACGGAGAGGAGATGATCAACACACAGAGACACGGAGAGCAGATGATGAACACACAGAGACACGGAGAGCAGATGATGAACACACAGAGACACGGAGAGGAGATGATCAACACACAGAGACACGGAGAGGAGATGATCAACACACAGAGACACGGAGAGGAGATGATGAACACACAGAGACACGGAGAGGAGATGATCAACACACAGAGACACGGAGAGCAGATGATGAACACACAGAGACACGGAGAGGAGATGATCAACACACAGAGACACGGAGAGCAGATGATGAACACACAGAGACACGGAGAGGAGATGATCAACACACAGAGACACGGAGAGCAGATGATGAGCACACAGAGACACGGAGAGGAGATGATCAACACACAGAGACACGGAGAGCAGATGATGAGCACACAGAGACACGGAGAGCAGATGATCAACACACAGAGACACGGAGAGCAGATGATGAACACACAGAGACACGGAGAGCAGATGATGAACACACAGAGACACGGAGAGCAGATGATGAACACACAGAGACACGGAGAGGTTCAACAGCCCATAAATACTTTAAAAAACGGACCATGTTCATGTTAGCCTCATGCTACATATGCTAACGTTAGCAACAAGGTCAGTTTTTCCGCTTCTACTGAACAATCTGCTGTGGAAAAAAAAAATACACAAGGACCTGATTTTGGCTTGACCTGATTAGTGTGTGATGAATAATATAATATAAATATAATAATAAATAAAATATATAAATAATCATCATATTCCACCAGAAAACGGCTAAAAAGAGTGAGGCCCCCTTGTATGACTGTATCTATGCTTTGAACCAGTTCCTCCTTCCCAGCTCCTGTCCCAGTCAGAGCCAGAGCTTAAGAGGTTCTTAGCTTTCAAATGAGGAATGACCAAAACAAGTTCAGCTGCAGAGACTTTTTCACTTTAAGCTTACTCCAGCTTTAGCTTTATGTGGGAAACGTTTTACAAATACTAGCCTATTTTCCTGCTCTTTTCACAGCTGATTAATCCTATAATTAACTTGCAGATTTATCCATAATAGTCGTAAACTTCAGTCGTGAACTTAACACGGAAAGGTTCAGGTTCAGGTTGAGTCTAAACCGGCTGCATCTGGTAATGTTGCAAAGCTGAAGTTTCTTACTTTTCTCCACATTAACATTTCCCGTTTCTGAGTCTCGCTGATATAACGCGGTTTTGCCCCCGGCCTTGTTTCCGTGTAATGTGTTTATAATGGGCCCGTTTCTTTAAGCCTCAACACAGGCAAGAACTTTAGCTCAACTTTAGCCTCTGAATGGAGCTTTAAGACCTAAAGGTTTTCTCCCACGCGTTAATGAATGAAGATGAAAGGAATAAGGCCAACATAAAGGTTTTAACCAGTGTTAATTTTGACAAGATATTTTAATTTAGTTTTAGTTTTAGTCTTTTGACGAAAATGTAATTCCATTTTAATCGAGATTTAGTCAAAAAAATACCTTAAATTTTAGTCGATTTTTAGTCGACTAAAATTGCAAGTCAATTTAGTCGACTTTGTATTAATAATATTTATTATAATCATATTTAATGGAGGTCCTGCTTCATGGAGCTGCTCCTCATGAACAAAGCTCAGTGAAGTTACATGATATGAGGCTCTTTCAGACGGTCAATAGAAGTTTGGATGATTTTAGTCTCTCCTTTCCATTTTTATTTAGTCTCATTTTAGTCGACTTAAATATCTGGACATTTTAGTCGTAGTTTTAGTCGCATGAAAAACTTTACATTTAGTTTTAGTCCAATTTTAGTCAAAAAAATCACTTTGACTAAAATTAAGACTAAATATTTTAGTCGACGAAATTAACACTGGTTTTAACATAAACATAAAGGTTCTGAAAGTCCTGCTGCCTGTGAACCTGTGGTCGGAGCTGCAGTGGCAGACAGTTACCTGCAGGTGGAGCTCTTCTGCATGACCTCGGCTCGGTGGAAGCCCGACAGTTTACAGAAGCCATCGTTGCTGTAGACGACGGGCCACTCCACGATCTGAGCGTTCCCCAGCAGGAAACTGGTCTCTGAGGAGGAACCAGGACAGGACCCAAAACATGAACAATGCGCACAATTAAAACGGCTTTCATCACCACGGCGACGTTAAAGCCGCTTTACATTAACGGTTCATTTAAATGTGACATATTTCAGAGGTTAAAGGGAATCCTGGGATTGTTATTTCAGTATAGACACCAGTATAGTTTCCTGCACAAATACAACGGGCCTGGAGACTAGTTGGAGACTCATTTTGTCACTGGTCATGGAGACTTGAAGACGTCCCCTGGAGATGAGGCGAGTCTCCAGGTAGTCTCGCTGAAAAGGAACATGTTCGATTTCAGCTGAGTCTCCACGGGCGTCTCAGGTATTTGTTGACCTCAAGCTGTGAGACATTTCTGTGACGTCCCCGCGATGTCTCCGAGACCTGTCGGAGTCGCTTGGCGTCTCACAGGTTGAGGACAACATCTGCTCGAGACGCCTCTCGGAGACCGCGTGAGACTCCTGAAGTCGAACCTGTTTTTCAGCGAGACCACCTGGAGACTCGCCGTATCTCCAGACCATAGTTAAAAAGAATAGACTCCTCCTCCTCCCCGTTTTCCATAATGACCACGCTCGAGGGGAAATCATGGCGGATTTACAGACTCTTCCTCCCCAGCTCTGGCGAAGCCTGTTCCTAATAAGGGCATAAGGGGCGGGATCGTCACTGTAGACTCCGCCCTTGCGTCGTAGCCGCGCAGCTCCAACGCTAACAGTCCGACCCTCATTAGTACGAGATTTTTAAAAAAATCTTTTGAAAACCAGCCTGGTTCTTTAACTGTGACAAACCCGGCGTTATCTCAGGAGGAAAGTGTTTAAAAAATAGAAACCAGGCGTTAAAGTTGTTTTTAACGTCCAGTGGTTTTCAATGGGAGACTAGCGGCGACATGGAGGCACCAACTATGAAACTGTTACATCTAAACTCAATACATTGAATACTAAAATTAAACACTTAAAATGTCTCCCAGTGCATTGTGGTCCATATCGACCCGCCTCGTGACCATCGCTGCTTTATCAGAATGCATTGTGGGTAATGTTGAGTGTCTCTCTGGTCACACGTTTAATTTCATTTAAATAAACACGTCCCAGAGGCTCCCGGTAAAGAGCCGTGACTCTCATCCATTCCCGGTTCTCGCGTGAGGTGCGTTGCTCAAAGACACAACGGCAGCGTAAACAACATCTGCAGCTGCGTGAAAGTGAGTGAAGCCGATCTGACCGACGGGAAGTGAACGCAGCATCGAGCTCTGTGGTCCATCATGAAGAAGAAACGAGACCGGAATCAATGAAGACACTGCTCCTAACAGAGGAAGAGGAAAGAGGAAGAGGAAGAGGAAAGTGGAAGAGGAAGAGGAAAGAGGAAGAGGAAGAGGAAAGTGGAAGAGGAAGAGGAAAGAGGAAGAGGAAGAGGAAAGAGGAAGAGGAAAGAGGAAGAGGAAGAGGAAAGAGGAAAGAGGAAGAGGAAAGAGGAAGAGGAAGAGGAAAGAGGAAGAGGAAAGAGGAAGAGGAAAGAGGAAGAGGAAAGAGGAAGAGGAAAGAGGAAGAGGAAAGAGGAAGAGGAAAAGGAAAGACGAAAGAGGAAGAGGAAGAGGAAAGAGGAAGAGGAAAGAGGAAGAGGAAAGAGGAAGAGGAAAGAGGAAGAGGAAAGTGGAAGAGGAAGAGGAAAGAGGAAGAGGAAAGAGGAAGAGGAAAGAGGAAGAGGAAAAGGAAAGAGGAAAGAGGAAGAGGAAAGAGGAAGAGGAAAGAGGAAGAGGAAAGAGGAAGAGGAAAGAGGAAGAGGAAAGAGAAAGAGGAAAGAGGAAGAGGAAGAGGAAAGAGGAAGAGAAAGAGAAAGAGAAAGAGGAAAGAGGAAGAGGAAAGAGGAAGAGGAAAGAGAAAGAGAAAGAGGAAGAGGAAAGAGGAAGAGGAAAGAGAAAGAGGAAGAGGAAAGAGGAAGAGGAAAGAGGAAGAGGAAGAGGAAAGAGGAAGAGGGAAGAGGAAGAGGAAGAGGAAAGAGGAAGAGGAAAGAGGAAGAGGAAAGAGGAAGAGGAAAGAGGAAGAGGAAAGAGGAAGAGGAAAGAGGAAAGAGGAAGAGGAAAGAGGAAGAGGAAAGAGGAAGAGCAGCAGCACGTCTGAAACACAAACGATCTGCTGCTCGTTTACAGTTTCATTCATTAAACTAGAGCTGAAACTGCTCAGTCCGGACGCTGCAGGTGAAAACTTTCTATTTTCACAAAGTGGTCAGTGTCCAACTTTTCTCCTTCACATCTCGTTTTATTTATTTATTTTTGTGCAGATGTTACTAAACATCTGGGCCGTTTTCGTCCCCCTTCAGCAGCTGCTTCAGACTCCACACTTTCACAATCCTGGCCTTAACCTCTGACCCCTGGCCTGAACCGAGCGCATTTCCTCCAGTTCGGCATTACCCAAATGTAAAAGCTTCTGGACTGGAGCGTAATGGCTCATTTGAAAGCTAAGTACCTGAACTTTGTTGTCACATTTATGAAGCATTTTTGTCGTGTTTTAGTCGTTTTCGTCGCTATTTTGATGCTTTTTTTTTTACCTTTTAGATTTGGGTAAAGCCAAACTGTAGAAAATGTGCTCGGTTCAGGTGGGGGTTAAGACGTTAAAGAGATTTGAAGTTTTTTCAGAGGGAATTTTCAATATTGTTAATAAATCCTGATTTACTAGATTAATTGCTTGAATGACGACACTTTATGCTGAGTTTGAGCCGGTTTGGAGCGTTTTATTTAGAGACATGAACTTGTATTTAAAATAAAATAATCATCACACCTGAAATTAAACACATAAAAATCAGAACCAATCCCAACATTTCAAGGACTTTTAAAACGAGATCCAGCAGGAGCTAATATGTCACAAAATAAAACCACAAACTCAAACCGGGCTCCGTCTATGTTTCAGATTTCAGAGCTGAAAATATAATGTATAATTTTCTTATGCTTTATTTATTTTTTTCAGAAAACAACAGAAAACTTTCCTCATATTTATGTCAGGAATCTACAGGGAAAGTTTCAAAGTGACGTCTCAGATTTATTCATTTATTCGCCTCAGATTCACCTTTAGACCTGCTGCTGTCGGAGCCTCGGCCTCCTGTTGGAATCCGTCCTCAATCCCCCCTCGCCAAACATCTTCACCTCAGATAAGTGCCTTCAAAATTATGATTAAAATATATATATAGTAGAAATGATCTTGTGCACCTACAATAATAATAATCAAACTCAAAATAATAAAAATACAAATGCTCTTGCTCCACAGTGTTTTTTTTCCACAGGGACTTTATCTTTTCTCAGGACAGTCTTAACCTCTTAACCCCCACCTGCACTGAGCATATTCTTCTCCAGTCAGGCTTTACCCAAATCTAAAAGATTCTTGAAAAAAAAAAGAGTCAAAATAGTGACAAAATCAAGACGTAAACATGCTGCTCAAATAATGATGGGAAAGTCGTAATCTGTTTGTGAGAGATTATTATTATTTATCCCGATTTCCAATACAATGATTTTATAATGAAACTGAGTAAAATGTGACTCAAACTAAAAGCATGTTCGTCCAAAACACTGAGAGAAAAACTGAAACGACTCCAAACCCTTTTCGTGGCGAAACTTATTATTACTTTTTTCTTTCGAGCCTCAGTTTCTCGAGACAGAACGAGAGAACGCTGTGCTCATATCCACAGCTACAGGATTATATATTTGTAAACTCAGAACTTGTGTTTTCAGAGTTAGCTCAGGTGTTTCTTCTTATTCTGGTGGATTTATTGCTTAAAGTTAAAATGGAGGAAATGAGGGTGAAATGTAAAACAGTTTAAGTGAGGAATAAAATAAAACATCCTGGTCTTTAACATCAGAACCTGGCAACGGCGCTTCGACCTCATCGTGGCCGAAGCGTTAACTCAACGGAGCAGCAAAGCATTGTGGGAGCTGCGGTTTCCAGGGGGTCAGAGCCGTGAATGTGGACCATTAACTAATGACTCAAACCCCTTTCATCTCCCGCCAATTACCCACAGCGCAGAGCCAAGATGGCCGCCGCGGGTCAGAGGGCGGAGTCTGTTTTTAGATCAATAAAGGGTTTACCACAGTGAGAAAGGTGGACGTTTGTGTTTCCATTCACAAATACTGACATGTTTGGTTTCCACGCGGGACACGGAATCCCCCCGACAACGCTCCGGGATCGTCCCGTCACGCTACAGACGCCGCACTTTACTTTACAGGCTTTTACTTAACAACAGTTTGAAGTATTTTTCAGCTCAAATATTCAATATCTAAGTGATTTATTGAGCTTTGAACAACAGGAGACGTTTGAGTTTCCAGATGTTTCCAGATAACACGTGAACTAGTCATTCATAAATAATCACTTCCCTTTTACTCTCCACGACTCTGACGTGCAGATGGTCGACGGACGTGAACTCTTTCTCGTGACTTGAGTTCGAGCTCGAAAACAGACTTTTCTTTTTACACCTGATTCAGAAAATTTACTCAAAAAACCAAGATTCTTTTAACTTCTTAAAGGAACAGGCACCGTTTCTCCAGACTGAGATCTGTTCTTCCCTGAGCTTAGACGAGTTGATGCGTACCTGCCTGGTCTTTGTGCGTGCGCTCAGCAAAACGACCAAAGATGTTGTTGGCGTTTGGCCTCTCCCAGTGTATTCCTATGGCTCCATACTGGGGTGAAGTTAGAAGCGACCGAGCTCTTCCACAAAGACCAGACAGGTGAGGATCAGCTCGTCTAAGCTCAGGTGAGAACAGATCTCAGTCTGGAAGAACCTCCACCTGAACCAGGCACTTTGTCTCCAGTTTGGCTTTACCCAAATCTAAAAGCTTGACTGGAGTTCTCAGCATAAAAGGCGACGCTTCATTTGGAAGCTACAAAACTGACCACACTGGATCTTTTTCCTCGCTTTGTTTCCGTCGCTTTTTTGTCGCTGTTTTCAACAAGCGTTTAGATTTGGGTAGAGCCGAACTGGAGGAGACGTGGTCGGCTAAGGCGTGGGTTCACACAAAGTTCAAAGTCGTCTCTTCAGCTCAGAGGAACTAAGGTTTCATTATTTCCTCATAAACGTTTCCAAAGGCGTCAAACCTCAGCTCATATTCCTGTCAGATCTACAGAGGAAGTTTCAAATCCACATCTCGACGTAAACGTTTCCTTCTTCCTCTGAAGAACATCTGAACGTCGTCTTTATTTCCGTTCAGGACGAGTCGCAGGTTTGGGGTTTTTCTCCAGAGTCGCTGCGACGTAAACACGAGGAGAACCTGATGTGGAGCTCATTACAATGGACTCGACCAGGACTGAACCAGGACTGAACCAGGACTGAGCCAGGACTGAATCAGGACTGAACCAGGACTGAGCCAGGACTGAATCAGGACTAAACCAGGACTGAGCCAGGACTCAACCAGGACTGAGACAGGACTGAACCAGGACTGAACCAGGACTGAGACAGGACTGAACCAGGACTGAGCCAGGACTCAACCAGGACTGAACCAGGACTGAATCAGGACTAAACCAGGACTGAACCAGGACTAAACCAGGACTGAGCCAAGACTCAACCAGGACTCAACCAGGACTGAACCAGGACTGAGCCAGGACTCAACCAGGACTGAACCAGGACTGAATCAGGACTAAACCAGGACTGAACCAGGACTAAACCAGGACTGAGCCAAGACTCAACCAGGACTCAACCAGGACTGAACCAGGACTGAACCAGGACTCAACCAGGACTTAACCAGGACTGAACCAGGACTGAACCAGGACTAAACCAGGACTAAACCAGGACTCAACCAGGACTCAACCAGGACTAAACCAGGACTGAACCAGGAGGGGGTTATTTACAGTTCAATCAAGATTTACGTCAAATAATATAAATGGTGAATGGCAGCATTATTCTCGACTGCAGGCGTGTACAAAACATGTACAATAGGGTAATCCTCCACACAGGTGTTTCTGGCCTCATCTGGAGATGTGTCTCCAGGCTCCTGCCCACTGCTCCTGACGGGTCGCCCCAGCGGGACGGGTCACATGCAGCGGAACAAATCCTCCTTCAGGGATCAATAAAGCACAGCTTAACCGTCCCGTCCCGTCCCGTCCGCTCTCTCGGGACGGGACAGTGTTTCAATTCAGTTTGTCCTGCGAGTGTTCCAGAAGATGCACGAGGTTAATGTAATAAAGAGGAAGCAGGAAGTGCTTCATGTGACCAGTGAAAGCACCGGCTGTCGGGGGTCAGGGCTCTGCTGTCCCTAACAGCAGGTTACACTTTAGAACACGGCCCGAGACTGTAGTACATCCCTGGTACTAGAGGTAATTACCAAGTACTTACAGTGTTATGTTTAGGTAACTATTACGAGGTCGGCCCATTAGTCCGACGTCTCGTTATTCTGAAAATTAGGGTTAGGGTTATATATTTGGACCAATGGGTTGTCGGACCAATCGCACCAGAGTTACCGGGTCATACCTCTGTAAGTACCTGGTAATTACCTCTGTGAGTACCTGGTAATTACCTCTGTGAGTACCTGGTAATTACCTCTGTGAGTACCTGGTAATTACCTCTGTGAGTACCTGGTAATTACCTCTGTGAGTACCTGGTAATTACCTCTGTGAGTACCTGGTAATTACCTCTGTGAGTACCTGGTAATTACCTCTGTGAGTACCTGGTAATTACCTCTGTGAGTACCTGGTAATTACCTCTGTAAGTACCTGGTAATTACCTCTGTGAGTACCTGGTAATTACCTCTGTGAGTACCTGGTAATTACCTCTGTGAGTACCTGGTAATTACCTCTGTAAGTACCTGGTAATTACCTCTGTGAGTACCTGGTAATTACCTCTGTGAGTACCTGGAGTTACTGGGCCGTATCTACAGTATTTGCGCCGCTGTTTTATTAACACAGTTGACGAAAGAACGCCCGTAACGAGAACGATGAGAACGGAGAGTTATGGAAATGTGGCCGACGATCCAACACACGGAGGAATCCCTCAGTGTTTCTCTGAACTCACTGACGTTCTCTCAGTTTCAGCAGCGTGACCCGTCCCGGCACCGCAGAACTGTGATCAGTGTTCTCTGCCCGATGTGAACGAATGCTTTATTAACGTTATATTCTT